>VWZG01006595.1:0-30068 GCA_013396735.1 Grallaria varia
AGCCCTCTGGGATTAGTACCGTAAAATGTAGGTACTGACTGATTTTGACAACCAGGGCATGTATCAATGATGGAACGAGCTTCAGCATGTGTCAGCTGAAATTGCTGTTCCGAGGCTCGCTGGCTTTGATGGAAAAATTGATGCGAAGCGATCGCTTGTTGCCGAAGATTGGGCACAGGGCCTAAGGAGACGGCCAAAACAAGGCGGTCTGCTTCAGCATTACCAGCAGTTTGAAGTGTTTCCCAAAGTAGGTGAAGGACTCCAAACAAGAGGGCATTGGATACCTCTTGAAGAACTGCTTTTGTCCAAACGTTGAACTAAGCCGGCTACATAGGCAGAATCCATAACGATGTTAACTGTGCTAGGAAAATGTTGAAATGCCACAGTAACCGCTCATAGTTCAATGACCTGGGGTGAACCTTCCTGAAACTCAATGATGTGTCACCAATGGTGACCATCGTACCAGGTCACAGCTGCTTTCTTTGTTTTTCCAGAACCGTCCATAAAGACAGTAGGTCGCAACATGGGTGCTTTCTGGGAAAGAAGATTTCGCACGATGGAAACTTGATTATGAAGCTTACACAAAGAGTGGGAGGGTAAATGATATTTGATTTTACCCGTATAATTAGTTAGTGCCGCTTGTAAAGTGGAACTATTGGCAAAACACCATTCAAAATACCCAAATTGCACAGGCACCACGATGGCTTCAGGATCACACGCTACGAGTTCTGTGCAACGAGAACGCACCTTGATAATTAGTTGTGCCCCAGCTCAGACCAGGAGCGGTTTTCTTGGAGCGTACTGACAAGAAAATCCATTCCAGCACATGCAGAGGATCAACCCAATTAGGGTTCCACTGTGCGATCCTGGCAAAAGGTACCATGTTGTCAATAAGAAAAAAAACCTGAATTGCAACATTGATATCAATTCACCATACATGCTTTGTTTGCATCTGCTGTTCCACTAGAGCAATGGTTTGTTTGGCTTTTGGAGTCAAATTTCTGGGGCCCTGAAGATCAGAATCACCCCTCAAGAGATCAACCAAAGGTTGAATTTGGGATGTAGTCAATCCAAGATAAGGTCGCAGCCAATTAATAATTCCAGCCAATTTTTGTACATCATTTAAATTTTTAACTTCTACATTGAATTGAAGGGCCTGTGGCTGAACAGTACGTTCAAGTACCTTCATGCTAAGGTAATACCATGGCTGAACTCGCTGTACTTTCTCTGGAGCCACAACCAAACCATATTGCTTTAAAGAATTATGGGTGTCATACTCCATGAGAGACAGCATCTCACCAGAAGGAGCTGCTAAAAGGATATCATCCATGTAATGGTAGCAGTATCCTTCAGGATGTTTTTCCTGAACAGGGCTCGAGGCTTGTGCTACAAACCATCGACAAATAGTTGGTGAATTTTTCATTCCCTGCGGGAGAAAATTCCAATGGTAACACTTGGAAGGTTCAGCATGGTTTACCGAAGGAACAGTAAAAGCAAATTTTTCTTTGTCATCATCATGTAACAGAATGATGAAAAAACAATCTTTTGGATCTATGATGATAATAGGCCAATTCATTGGAATCATTGTAGGTGAGGGCAAGCCTGGTTGCAATGCACCCGTTGTTGCCATCACCTCATTGATTTGACACAAATCTTGCAGTAGTCTCCATTTCCCTGGTTTTTTCTTAATGACAAAAACAGGGGTGTTCCACGGACTATGAGAAGGCTCAATATGACCAGTATCTAGGTGTTCCTGGACTAGGGTCTGCAGGGTGGTAAGTTGTTTTGCATTGAGGGGCCACTGATTATCCCACACAGGCTTATCTGATAACCACTTCAAAGGAATTGTGGGTTGCTTAACACCCTCCATCATAGTGACCATTAAAAAAATCCGTATTAAAAATCCATAGTGATACGGACTCCCCACTGAGATAGGCAATCTCATCCCCACAAGTTCCAAGGTGCAGCAGTCACATAGGGCCGAATGGTGGCTTTTTGGCCCTCTGGGTTAGAAATTAGCACAGGCTTAGGCTTAGCTGCAATGAGTCCAGTGGTAACACCTCCCAAACCTACAACGGCTTGTGAAGCAGAGACCACAGGCCAAGAAGCAGGCCAGTCTTTCTGTGCAATCACTGTGACGTCTGCACCCATATCCAGCAGTCCAGATACCTTCACAGAAGTTGGAGATGCTCGTGCCATACTCAGTATGCAGGTCATGTGAGGCCAACTGTCGTCTAATGTTTGAGTCCAGCACAACTGAGGCAATCCGGTAGATCCGAACCCTCCTGTGCCGCGAACGACATTCTCGGTCCTGGGAACACAGCTCATAAAAGGCACAAGTTGAGCAATAAACTGCTGCCCAGGCTGGTGGCACCGCCAGCTGCTGGATGCAGGCAGGGCTGAGCTCTGCGGAGCCCGCGGGCACCGGGGCCGTGCGGCAGGTGCTGGCTCGGGCCGGCCGCAGCCTCTGGGATGGGAAAGCAGGGGGGGCCTTGTGCCAGCACAGGCACTGCCAAGGAGTTGCAGCCAGTTGTGTGGCCCCTGCCCTGCTGTGCCAGGGCTGCCGGGAAATGGCCCATTGTGACATCGCCCGACCCTAGCCTATTTATGGACCACAGAGACCCTGCAGTGCTGTCTCCCAGGGTAGAATCTGTCTCAGAAGGCAGCGTCTCTCCTGGGTGACTCAGCGGAAGATGTCGAAGATGTTGCAGATGAAGAAGTTGAAGTTCAGCACCTTCCAGTCCACCAAGGGGCTTTTGAGCTGGCCCAAGAAGCACAAGGTGAAGTTTGGTGGTGCAGAAAGATGCCTTGGGGCTGGGGTGGGGCTTGTGGGCATGGAGAAGGGCCACCTCCCTGCTCTAAAGGTGCTGTCGAAGCTCCCGTTGCGTGTTGCGTGCAGGCGGCATGAGCTGGGAAGCTGCGGGAGGCAGAGTGGGCCGGGAGGAAGGCTGAGGGGTGGCCTGGCGCCTGGTGCTTTGACTGTCAGGAGAAAGCGCATTTGACTTTTTCTCTGAACAAACTATAGTAACTCTGTTTCCCTGCATTTCTTGTCCCTCCTTTGGGCTTTTCTTCTTACTCTGTAAATCATACACATGTGGAGTAGGTACCTTTCAAAACACCAATGAGCAATTCGCTGTTTCATTGTACTTTTGTTTGTATGCTAAAATAAGCTCATGACTCTTTTGCTTTCTTCCATACCCAATTTGCTCCAGTAGTACATGTGGTAAGGATGTATTTTTTCCTATAAATCAATAGTAAAGTGACAACCAGCATTATGCAATAAAATTACCTGCTGTGCATAGCAATCAGGTGTTTTAAACAGAAGACTGTGTGGACAGATAGGTTATTGTTATGGGTGAGTCTTTGCTGCTTCAGGGAAGGTCTTGATCTGCTTCTGCTGACAGATCAGATCCCTCCGATCCCCTCTCTGATCTGCAGTCAGATTTGGTGCTTTGGCTGCAGGAAGCATGCAGCAATTGCAGAAAGCTATTCTCATTTGAGGTCTGATTCTCTAGCACATTTTTGGAGAGCAGAAAGTGTAAATACGAAACATGAGCCAGATACCAGTTTCTGAAGCTGAAGTCCAGGGCAGACCACCCCTGGCCTAGGAAACTAGATAAGAAGTGTGGTATGGTGGTTGGGCTGAACACATAATCTGGGTTGTGCTTCAAGTGCTGCAGTGTCTGAGGTGAAAGCTGACATAGGGAGGATGGTCCTCAGGGCTGGAGTGGAGATCAAGTCTCTGGAATGGGGACCAGTGCAGGGGCATCATGAGCTACAAATGTGAAGTACAGAGCAAAGTGGAGATATGTGTTTGCAGCTGAATTGTGAGCAGACAGGTGGCAAAGGCCAATCGCCAAGGGTAAGCGTTGGTGTGCATTAGATGACACAGCCTAGCAAAGCCATAGCTGCATTCTGATTGCAGAGCTGAAACCTCAGTTTGCCTGGATTAGGTCTTCTAGAATGGTGACACAGCTCTAGGGCAATGCTGACAGGTGACAAAATGCCATCTATGAAGTTTTGGTTCATTGTAGAGGCATGTGTCCTTGCATTGTGTCTGACCAACACTTGGTGGCAGCAAGTGCTAATTTCATAAATTCTGTTAAAATCTGTTTTCTTCTCTAGGCCAAGAGCATGTGATTGAGACCCCTTTGGGCTCATCAAGATCATTTAACCTGCCAATATTTTAGGTCCTTTTTATGTCTATCTTGCCTGATGATGTGAAACCCATCTTGATTGTTTGTATTTCATCTGAAGACCAAGTTCATAATACAGTTTCTAGAGTAGACTTAGGGCCTGTGAACCCTGGGATGCTTTGTTGCTGCTTCATATTCTTTCTGAAATCCTAAGTCCTCTTACAATTTCTCTTTGAGTGTTCTGGGAAGGTAAGAGGAACAGCAATATCTGCTCTGGGGCTTCCCAGAGGAGAAGATTGTCATTTCTGTCTAGGAGAGTTGCCAGTGCTGCATACAAATGCAGGCTGACATGTCATTTCAGAAAGAGGTCCCACCCATGTCGGTGGTAGAGGATGAATACAGAGGTGAGGTGATACATTGTCCTGGATTTGGTAGCAAGGAGATGGAGGTCTCCAAGGCCGTTTCAAAAAGATTCTGAATAGTTGTCTCATCTTTCATTCAGTAAAGCCCTTGATTACACCAGCAACATAAAACTGAGGCCCTACTTCCCCCTAGTAATTCCGCTACCCACAGACTGTAGATTCAGACTTCGTGTATTTCTATTTTTCATATCAGATATTACCTTAAGGCTGTAGGTAAGCAGGTAAAAGTGGATAGATTATGAATGAAAATGTGAATACAGTATTGCTTTTTTTTGGTTGTGCTGCATGAACAAGACGTTAGCATTAAATGCCCTACACAGAAAAATCACAGGTTATGGTATTTATTTAATACAAAGGTCACAGAGGAGAGGGATTGATGTTTTCAGAGATGTGGCTATACAAGCAATTGCAGATGTCCATTTAAAACACATTTCAATTCTTTATATGGAAACTCGTTTCACAGGGAGTGCACCAAAAGCATTTGCATCTAGTGAGGGATTCTCCTTGCCTCCTGGGTAAGGAGAAGGACCTCTGCTTTCTCTAGGAGTAGTTTATCCTTTTTTCTTTTAGCAAGGGCTCATACCTTCAACATCTTCTGTGATATCCTCTTCCCTCCCCAATCCCCAGTAGCATATGTGGTGACAGGGAGGAAGCAACCCCTGGCTCAGCACCCTCCACTCCTGCAGAGCATATGAAGGTGCCAGGTTAAACTGAGGAAAGGTCCCTGCTCTGCTCCATGCATTCACACTACTCCTGACAGAGACACCCAACACAGATGCCTTGTGGCTCTGTGGGATGAGAGAGATGGATCAGCATTACTTTTTTATGTGAACTTCTGTGTAGCTTTTTTTGCATATCTTTGTTTGCATCATCATGACAAGTGGGCACTTCATCATTAGTGTGATTAAAAGTGCACATATTGCAGAGGAAGGGAGCATGAAAGTTAGTAAACAAAACTCTGCTACAAGGAGATGGTGTGTTACAGCTTCTTTCCTTTGCCATAAATTCCTCCAAAAATTTCATTTCAAGTCTTGCTCAGTAGAGGAATGTCATGAAGCTGTGGTTATTTCAGTGACCAGTCTTACAACACCATTCCCCATATAATTTATTTAATACCACAAAGATTGTAGCTTATTTCTAACTAATTCAGAAATCAAAATTTTGGACTTGGAACACGGATATATTTGTGCCTTCCTCCTCACTGGAGTGCAGACAAATGAATTTTAAAAATAGCCTGGGGTGAATGTTTAAGTCATTCATTTTACAAGACTCTTTAAAAGCTTCTTTTCTAACCTGCCAAATTACAAGATGGTTATAATTTGTTTCAGTCTTTCAACATTTAAAAAAATGCCTCTGCATATTGAGGCATTAGTACCCCTCCACTGAGCAAACTGAGGGCAGGGCTGCAGGAGCAGCCAGGACTCCACTGGGAAGAGCTGTCTGCTCAACACGAGCCTTCATGAATTGCAAAGACCTAATTAGAAGAAATGCTTACAAAAGACTGATTCTGCCTAAAACACATTTGCAGTGCTTTGGGCAAACCGAGGGTTCTCCGTCAGCAGAGACAGTTTATTAGGCTTGCCATCCAGTGTTCCTTTTAATTTTGCCTTCTCCTACCTCTTGTATTTGAAGGCAGAGAGCACTGCATGGAACAAAGTGCTGCTTGGCCATGTGACTGTCACCATCACTCAGAAAGAAAGGGGACTTTAGCTGGAGGTGATTGGACCCTAAAATCCATTTTTATTATTAATTTTACTTGACCAGAAAAAATCAGCCAGTTCCATAAACTTCTACAGATATCTGCAGGAGCTGCAAATTGACCTCCAAAGCTGTTTCCAGAGGGGAGCAATAAGGAGCAATTCAAAGAGTGCTGGAGGTTGGGGATTCATTCAATAAATGTTACCTGGTTTCCAGGCATGAAATCTGGCAGAGTCTTCATTTTGGAGCCTCCTCCCCTGAGAAAGTAGGGCTGTTGTTTGCTGTGCATTCAGGGATGCCAAGGGAAAAGGCTGGTGCCCTGTTTGCTGAATCTGCTGCCAACCCACCACTTCCCCTGGCAGCAGTGGAGTTCCGTAGAGCCAGTGCAGGGCAGTACCTGTTCATCTGAAGAGATGAATGAAATAGTTGTGTCATGTGCACAGCAGTTCCCCGGAAATGGAAAGGAAGCAGGATTAACTTGATATAAAAGAAATTGAAAAGAAGGCTGTGTATACACTTGTTACACCTCAGCTTTGCTACCTAGATATTTTATAGTATTTTATTGGTTCTGTTGTTATTTCATGTCTTTGAGGATGCCTAGAAAAAGCTTTTCTTGACATTATTTTGAAAACAGATGCTTATGCATTTATTTATCTATACTATCCTATATACCGGTTTTACAGCTTAACTTACAATGCTGGGATATTCTGGACAGGAGTGAGACTGTCAACTCTAAGCTCCTCAGTCATCACTCTGGGCTTCCACATCTGAATTAGCAAATATCCACAAGTCTGCACTCTTAATATCTGAGCGATCCCTTGGGTGTTGAGTTAATAGGTTGGGAAATACCTGTGGTCCTGGGCTTGTGTCCTGCATCCCCCTGTTCCATGCCATACTGATTACCAGACAGAGCCAGACCAGGACACGAGGCAGTTCACTAGGATAGGAAAGTCCCAGTGTCTGATTTAGGTTAGAGCCAACACTTAGGAAGAGTTCAGGGCTGTCACTAGGGCAAGCCTGGTGTTTGACAGCCTAGCTTTGGCTGGTTCCTGGACAGTTAGGGCTCCCAGGGCTGGAGTTCACCTCCCCAAAAGGAGTGATGTTTCTCCTACCTCATGTGCTGCAGCCGCATCATCCCAGATTCCACAGGAGAGACCGTTCAGCACTGACATGTCCTGAGTGACTTGGGAAGCTGCACCCTGCTGTCAGATTTCATCTGGAACAGGGTTTTATCCCAGGTGGGAACACCTGGGACACATCCCCTCGGATGCACTGACCACACAGACAGGAGGAGGTGACACTGCAAGGTTTTGTGCCAATCCTTTGTGCAGGGTTTTGTGCCATGTCTCCCTGTTTTCTGGTTGCAGGATTAAGCAAAACATATAAATAGGATAAAACCAAGAAAAGAGAATATACTGTTGCCTGGTACTGCACAGTTCTGGTGTGGATGCAAACCCTGACAGAGGTCTGGGATAAGTGTTTCTATCCAAAATCCAAAGCACAAGCACACATAAGCTGCCATTAGCTTTATTTTTCTTATCATATAGCACCAGGTTGGAAGGGACCCTGGTCCAACCTTTCTTGGCAAAAGCAAAGTCTAGACACGATGGCCCAGCACCTTGTCCAGCTGAGTCTTAAAAATATCCAGAGTTGGGGAGTTCACCACTTCCCTGGGGAGTGTATCCCTGTGACTGAGTGCTCCCATTGTAAAAAGTTTTCCTTTTTTCTCCAGTCTCATCAGGAGTAACTTGTACCCATTACCCCTCCTCTTTTCCATGTGACTCCCTGTAAAAAGAGAGTCTCCACCTTCTTTGTGGCCAACCTTTAAGAACTGGAGCATGGCAACAAGCTGTCCCCTAAGCCTTCTTTTCCCAAGATTGTACAAACCCAGTTCTCTCAGCCTTTCCTATTATGGCAGGCTTCCCAGACCTCTGATCAGCTTTCTGATCCTTCTCTGGACCCCCNAGTCTCATCAGGAGTAACTTGTACCCATTACCCCTCCTCTTTTCCATGTGACTCCCTGTAAAAAGAGAGTCTCCACCTTCTTTGTGGCCAACCTCTAAGAACTGGAGCATGGCAACAAGCTGTCCCCTAAGCCTTATTTTCCCAAGATTGTACAAACCCAGTTCTCTCAGCCTTTCCTATTATGGCAGGCTTCCCAGACCTCTGATCAGCTTTCTGATCCTTCTCTGGACCCCCTCCAGCCTGTCCACACCTTTTTTGCATAGTGGGAACCAAAACCAAACACTGTATTCCACGTGTGGCCTAGGAAATGCAGAGTAGAGTGGGATGCTGACATCTTTATCTCTGTTGATGATGCCCTTGTTGATGCAATCCACCATCCTCTTGGCTTTCATTTTATATTGTATTGAAATATTGTTGGAACGCTGAGTTGCAAATTTTGTTCATTAAATAACAGTAAAGAAATTGATTAAAAATTAATGCTTTTCTAACTAGTCTGTTTTTGCTTTCTGCTTTCAGTAATTTGAAGAAATTAGTGGTGAACAGCAATTTTTTCCAGTGCTGTCAATAATTATACCTNTGTATACACTTGTTACACCTCAGCTTTGCTACCTAGATATTTTATAGTATTTTATTGGTTCTGTTGTTATTTCATGTCTTTGAGGATGCCTAGAAAAAGCTTTTCTTGACATTATTTTGAAAACAGATGCTTATGCATTTATTTATCTATACTATCCTATATACCGGTTTTACAGCTTAACTTACAATGCTGGGATATTCTGGACAGGAGTGAGACTGTCAACTCTAAGCTCCTCAGTCATCACTCTGGGCTTCCACATCTGAATTAGCAAATATCCACAAGTCTGCACTCTTAATATCTGAGCGATCCCTTGGGTGTTGAGTTAATAGGTTGGGAAATACCTGTGGTCCTGGGCTTGTGTCCTGCATCCCCCTGTTCCATGCCATACTGATTACCAGACAGAGCCAGACCAGGACACGAGGCAGTTCACTAGGATAGGAAAGTCCCAGTGTCTGATTTAGGTTAGAGCCAACACTTAGGAAGAGTTCAGGGCTGTCACTAGGGCAAGCCTGGTGTTTGACAGCCTAGCTTTGGCTGGTTCCTGGACAGTTAGGGCTCCCAGGGCTGGAGTTCACCTCCCCAAAAGGAGTGATGTTTCTCCTACCTCATGTGCTGCAGCCGCATCATCCCAGATTCCACAGGAGAGACCGTTCAGCACTGACATGTCCTGAGTGACTTGGGAAGCTGCACCCTGCTGCCAGATTTCATCTGGAACAGGGTTTTATCCCAGGTGGGAACACCTGGGACACATCCCCTCGGATGCACTGACCACACAGACAGGAGGAGGTGACACTGCAAGGTTTTGTGCCAATCCTTTGTGCAGGGTTTTGTGCCATGTCTCCCTGTTTTCTGGTTGCAGGATTAAGCAAAACATATAAATAGGATAAAACCAAGAAAAGAGAATATACTGTTGCCTGGTACTGCACAGTTCTGGTGTGGATGCAAACCCTGACAGAGGTCTGGGATAAGTGTTTCTATCCAAAATCCAAAGCACAAGCACACATAAGCTGCCATTAGCTTTATTTTTCTTATCATATAGCACCAGGTTGGAAGGGACCCTGGTCCAACCTTTTTTGGCAAAAGCAAAGTCTAGACAAGATGGCCCAGCACCTTGTCCAGCTGAGTCTTAAAAATATCCAGAGTTGGGGAGTTCACCACTTCCCTGGGGAGTGTATCCCTGTGACTGAGTGCTCCCATTGTAAAAAGTTTTCCTTTTTTCTCCAGTCTCATCAGGAGTAACTTGTACCCATTACCCCTCCTCTTTTCCATGTGACTCCCTGTAAAAAGAGAGTCTCCACCTTCTTTGTGGCCAACCTCTAAGAACTGGAGCATGGCAACAAGCTGTCCCCTAAGCCTTATTTTCCCAAGATTGTACAAACCCAGTTCTCTCAGCCTTTCCTATTATGGCAGGCTTCCCAGACCTCTGATCAGCTTTCTGATCCTTCTCTGGACCCCTTCCATCCAGCCTGTCCACACCTTTTTTGGATAGTGGGAACCAAAACCAAACACTGTATTCCACGTGTGGCCTAGGAAATGCAGAGTAGAGTGGGATGCTGACATCTTTATCTCTGTTGATGATGCCCTTGTTGATGCAATCCACCATCCTCTTGGCTTTCATTTTATATTGTATTGAAATATTGTTGGAACGCTGAGTTGCAAATTTTGTTCATTAAATAACAGTAAAGAAATTGATTAAAAATTAATGCTTTTCTAACTAGTCTATTTTTGCTTTCTGCTTTCAGTAATTTGAAGAAATTAGTGGTGAACAGCAATTTTTTCCAGTGCTGTCAATAATTATACCTGCAATTATTAAACACTTGTAATTAAGGCAGATGAGGACACTGGCAGTTCCTGTTTAAACAGCATACTGGTAATATTAAGGAAGCCAAGAGAAACAATGGAGATGATTAGGGATCTTGGTGGGATGTATGGAAGAAATCTGACTTTTATTCAGCCTAACAAGAGAACTGTTAGAGAGGATTTAGCACAAGTGTTTAGTACATTGAATTTTATTGGAGTAACAGGCTCAGTAAGAGGGAAGCTATTATTTGAGGTTAATGGCAAACATTAAACTGTTTGTTGTGGTTCTTTCCTTCAGCACTAAGCTGTAAGCCAGGCATCTCACCAATATCTCACCTTATGTTTGACATGAGAGAGAAGAGGAGAAACCCCTGGCCAACACACGAGTGGACAGGTGAACAGAAAAATGACACAACTCACAGAAAGGTAGTTTGAATTTAGGAATGGAGTCTGCTGGGACCCTGTCAGGAGCTTCACAGCCCTTGGAAGTATCCAGTGCTGCAAAGGGAGAAGTGCAGCCTGGTGCAAGCCCTGAAGGGACACTCAGGGTTGGCAACCTCATAGCGTGGTGGTGGTCATTCATGCTCTTAATGCTGCCCCTCTTGGTTGCAAATACTGCTGATCCAGAAGAACTTCCTGCCTCTCACTGAAAAAAAAAAAAAAAGAAGAAGAAAATATTTCTAAATAGAGTAAATAAGGCCCCTCTCAGAGTTTTCTCGGCAGCCTAAATGAAGAGGTACACAGAGGCATCATAATTGAAAACAAAATGTTTTTGTTTTGTCTTCAAAAGCATTTTTATTTATGATTGCGATATCCTAGTGTAGAACACTGATAAACAAAGAGCAGCTCTAGCTGACTTCCCCACACCAAAATACATGGGGGTTTGAGAGCATCTGTGCTGGGCCCAGAGAGGAATTCCTCCCCTCCTAGGTCAGATTTGTTTCAATTCATGCTGATTTGAATTCATATTAACTTTATTGTCATAGTAATGGCTCTGTCAAGTAGCTGAGCACCCTTCAAGGTGGTGACTGGTGAGATGCAGTGTGTCCCACTGAGGCTCTCCATTGCCGCAGCATGCTGGCATCTTGACCACCAGTTGTGGCTTTGCCAGATGTGCTTTGGTGTGGAATGGTCCAGAAGCAAAGGCCAGACAAGCCATTTTCCTCATCTTCTGGCTGGCAGAAGGACAAGAGTCTGCCAATGGCTTAAAGTATTGTCACTGTGACTTGGAGAGGCAAAAACCAGACTCTGTTCAGAACAGCAGACCACCTCAAAAGCTACTTTTTCCAAGAACCCTGACAACTGCTGGCACATTTGTCTCATCCATATCCAACTGGTGTTGCAAAAGGGTCAGAATATAGGAAGGCAGCTTCATGACTCGTCTCAGTAGACAAGAGCACAGGAATTTCTTGGAGCTGTTGTGCATAGGAGCCAGGAACCTGTTGATTTGCTTGACACAGGATGTGGTCACTGGTGCTGTGATGCTCACCACCATGTCAGTCACCTGTGTGCCAGCAAGGATTTGATTACTCCTGAGGTATAAAGCCACAATATACTTTTTCCCTGGAGATAAGATGCCAGATGTGCTTAAACAACGTTTGTCTCTGCACCCTTTTTTCCATGAGGAAAAAAATTATGCCTCAGATCAGAGAGGTGAACAAAGTAAATGCTCCAATTTTCCAGATGATCTCATCTCCAGAGGAGAGATTAACAGGCAGCACTGGGATGCCTTCATTACACAGATCTCCACCTAATGGTTCCAGATAGATGGAAATATTTTCTTTCTACTGCTGTAGAGCAGATGAAACGCTACTAGAGGAAAATAATGGATATTAACTTTCAAAAGCATGGTGATTCAGACTGAAATAAAATTCCTGTGGTTGACACTATGTACTTGAGTTATAAGATCAAGTAGTGAATTACTTATGAAATTGCTACGGGAAGGTCTTTGAAGTGTTGAATTGGGGTAAAGCACGCCATAATATATTTAGCAACTGATAATGCAAATTGTAGACGAAGAGAGGAGGAGAGGAGTTGTTGAGTATTTATGAGGAGGTAATAGGTTTCATATGAACCTGACCATTAATCCTGGGGTGCTGGAGAAATGCCAGTTCAGGTAATTGCTCTCTGTCAGCACAAGTCATGTCCAAGCAGGGTGCCACTGGCTTGCATCTTCTCCAAGCCACACAGGGAAGCGCTTCTCCTTCTCTCATGCCTTTCTCAGGGTTTGCAAACCGGCCCCTCTGAAGTTATCCTGATGTTTCAAGACCCTTAAAAGACTAAGGGTGAAGTGTCTCTACTTTTGCATGAAACGTGTCAGTGTTCCTACCCCAGCTCCTGGCCGGCAGTGCCACAGTCTGTCCCTGTGCATGGCTGGAAGGTGGTGGTGCTTGCAGAGGAGGCATCAGGTTCCTTCACTGGTCTGACTCGGCCAAGCAAGCGATGGGCCTGTTCCTGAGGAAGGAATTCCCATGAGTCTGGGGAGTTTTGACGCTGATGGGGGTCCAGATTTATACTAGAGGTAGACAAACCTTCTGGCTCCCCAAGAAAAGTGACAAAATCATAGACTCATTTAGGCTGGGAAAGGCTCTTAAGATGCAGCTGTTACCCTAACACTGCCAAGTGCTCCACTAAACCATGTCCCGAAGTGTCATATTTACATGTCTTTTAAATATCTACAGGGATGGTGATTCCACAACTTCCCTGGGCAGCCTGTTCCTATGTATGACCACACTTTCTGTGAAGAAATTTTCCCTAATATCCAATCTAAACCTTCCTTGGTGTAACTTGGAGCCATTTCCATTTGCCCTACCACTTGCTGCCTGAGAGATGAAACGAAATCCCACCTGGCTACAACCTCCTTTAGGAAGTCTCCCTCGAGCCTTCTTTTCTCCAGGATAAACAATCACAGTTCCAACAGTTGCTCCTCACAGGACTTGTACTCCAGACCCTTCACCAACCTTGTTGTCCTTCTCTGGACATGCTCCAGCTCCTCAATGTCCTTCTTATATTGATGGGCCAAAACTGAACACAGGATTCAAGGTCTCACTCATGCTTCCCAGTGGTACAGATGCACAGCCCACTCCTGGGTAGGCAGCCAGGTGCTGAAAGGAGATGGGCAACAGCAACAGGCCCCCAGGAACAGCGCAGGGCACTATTTGATGCCCACAGCCCTCATCACTGTGTGATGCAGCCCAAGGTCGGGACAGTGACTGCTTCCAGGCAGGGGACTGCAGCCCTTGCCTGCAGCAGACCCTTTCACTTTGTCCTTGCCTGTCTTATTGCACCGTTTTGCAAGCCCTGAATACTCTGAAGAACTGTAAATCAGTAACAACAAGCATGTTGCATTAGTTCACTACATTGGAGACAGATTTAAAGGCCATAACTTTCATGAAGAGACCCAAGTGTCTAGAGAGATTTACTTTGAAACAGCTTTCTTGCTCTTTGGTGCTCCCTGCACCAGTTAGAAGAAATGTCTAGTAAGTCTATAATCTGCCAGTGACTATATACACAAAATGCACTGAACTGATGCTTGTACCCTAATTCAGATGCCTGTTGTGCCCTCCGGAGGTACCCCAGTGCTGCCTGGAAGTCAGCACAGTAAATAAAAATATTTTTATGCAGACAGAAACCAGATCTGCTGTATGCCTGGGATTTGAGCAGCGTAGGTGTCAGTGTGGTTTTGATTTTGCACGTGACTTTCATCGTTTTCCATGGAAAATAAACTTCCACTATTTCCCTACCACACCCTAGCCCAATTCCTCTGGGTACGAATAACAAATACTGACCTAATGCAGCGCTGTGCCATGGAATGTGGAGGCAGAGGATTCACAGCACCCCATCCTGATGCTCAGGCACCATGCCACAGCCACCAGCAGCTCTTGCCTGGTTGCCATCCCATTGTGGGGACAGCCAGGATGGGGACAGTCTTGCCCTCGAGAGGGGCAGTCAAGCCCTGCCACACTGTCTCTGCTCCATGTCAGGCTAAGCAGTGCTAACAGAGTTAATAGTGAACAGCTAAATTTGCCCTGGGACGTCTCTCTTGCAATATAGGTTGTGCCCTGCATCTTGCCTGCAAAGCAAGAGTCCCCTGGGTTCTTCTCTTTGCAAAGTAAACACTGCTGTGGGAACAGTGGTGCTCCCATGGGATCATGCCTGAGAAGGAGGGGAATAAACCACACAGCTCACACAGACACCAATACATTTGTTGTCTATCACATTTTAACATTAAAAAAAAAAAAAGCTCTTGTGTTGCATGGTTTATTTATTTCTTTTGCTTTTCAAACAACCACAGACACCAGACCAGCTTCTGCAAGTCTCCATTGCATCAGAGGCTGTGGTTGAGAAGATCTCCAGCTCAACGGGTGCTTGGTTGCATGACCACAATTGTAGTGTGCTCCTGGTGAGGAGCAGAGGGAGCAGGGGAGATGACCAGAGCTCTCTTCATCTCCATCCATTATCCTCCTTCACAGTTTTCTAGACTTGGGGAGTTTCCTGGTCAGGCTGGGGCTGGCCTTGCCTTGTTCCAACCACCAGTGCATTACAATGGACTGACAACAGCAACTCAAACATCCACACTGTTTTACTGCTTATCAACTCCCTGCCTCCATTGCATCGGATCATGGAATATCCTGAGCTGGGAGAGACCCACAAGGATCATAAAGCCCTGCACAGGACAGCCCCAAGAATCACACCATGTGCCTTAGAGCTTTGTCCAAATGCATCTTGAATCCCATGGGACTGGACAAAACTGCCTTGGGAAAAGGTGTCCTACAAACTGCCCATATTCAAGGTCCAGGACCGGCTCTATCAATTATCCTTTAAAATGTCTGGCATTGATTGCTCAGAAGCAGACAGCAGCCTGGAAGGGGTATTGGTCTGACCTAGCTGGACATCAAAGATGGTCCTGCAAGAAAAGACTTTAATGTTTTGAAAAAATGCCCATTATATCCAAGTGTGTACAGTATATGTTTATGGTTTCCCCATAGAACTACTAGAAAGAAAACCAAAAAAGGAGACAAGCCTCCTCTGGAGGCAGCTTTCTGTTTTCTCAGCACATTGACTAAAATGTGCCTATTGAAACACTGCTTGCAAAACCACAGGGTATTATGACATTCTGACCTGAAAGAGATCAGTAAAAAGACTCCAGGGAGGGTAAATCAGGCTTAAAATAATGCAATTTTTGGATTGTTGCAAAACTCTGGGAAGAAATTTCAGAAAGATAATCTAAAATTTAGAAGATGTTCCCCAAGATTTCAGAAGAGCCCACAGGGAGTGAGGGGTGAAGTGCTGCACCCACAGCAAACCCTTCCTCTAAGAAGATTTCAGGAATGAGCAGCATACAACTTTTGATGTATAAAGTTAGAAACCTTACAATCAGAGTCTTCCTCAGGCAACTCAAGACTTAGTATTAGGCATAAACAACATTTGTAGCCATTACCTTAAGGGGCAGAGCTAAATAAGGATCAAATTATTAATTTTGTTATTTACAATGTAGATACAATGCTCATTCCTAGGTGCAAGAACTTGAACTGCAACAGAAAACACTCACCATCACATAAAATAAATGCCCTAATTTTTCTTTTTCTTTTTTTTCTCACTGGTCTTTCAAAAATGGTTACAAATAGATTTTTTTTTCTGTCTTTTTCCTACCTCCTCTCAAACAATGGCCCATCCAAGGGCACCTCTCAGCTACAGCTGCTGCTACCTGCAACAGAATACATAACAGGCTTCACCTCCAGGCATCACCTTGGAAACGGCAGAGCAGCTTTGTGCAGTGTCCAGAGGCGAGTGGGATGCTTTGCAGAGAAATGAAAAAGGCATTGCCCTTCTCCAAAGAGCCCTCAATCTGTTGTTTATGGTAGGTAACAGTACCCAGGTGAAGGCAGATTGACATGGGCTGATGCTGGCAGCTGTCAGCCTTGACTCCACAGCCCTGGGCACAGTGGGGCAGTGGGGTGAGCACAATCTGGGGCACAGCTCTTGGGACCCAGGCCTGGGATGCTGCTTCCAAGAACTGTGTTAATATCAGCGATGGGGGTCTGTCGAGAGCATCTCTCAATGTCTCCTTCGTTATCGCAAGGAGGAGTCTTTGCACTGCGTCAAAATGTTCTGCATTGTGGAGGGAGCCTGTGGCCACTGCAGCTACATAACTCTGATTGCAAGGAGTTGCATCGTGCTAAAGTAAATCACACCCTCCACTGGCTGACGTCACCATGGAAAGGAATGGCCTCACTGCCTGCAGATCTAAGGCTGTTAATAGACAAAATGGTAATGCTTGCATACAGCTTCTCATGGAAAAGATGTATTCATTAAAGGCAAAGCAGAAAAAGCAGTAGCAATCCCCACAGAAAAAAAAAATATATTATTGTCACACACCCTCACTGTGCTCATGGAACAGCTCTGCTGGCTGCAACACGGTTGGTTGCAATGTCTCTGTCATGGTTTGGCCACCCCAGAGATCCTTCCAACACACTGCCAAAGTAAAGACCTGGGAAGGCACCTGTGGCATAGGTCAGTCTCAACATTTGTCCTGCCGCAAACCAAGGAGATTCTGCTTGTTTTATCTAATTACTAGGGAATTTGGTAAGAGCTATCCTGGGCAAAAGGGATGGCAATGCTGGGGGAGATGCCACCATGCTGAGGATGCAGCCTGCGGTGACATGAAAGCTACGTGTGCTCCTGACCACGCTGTGTTTCTCATGAACCAAGCTGCACTTTGTAATATTTTCACTGCAAAACACAGTACTGGGGGTTCTGGTGAGAGGGAAGCTGGAAACAAGGCAGCAGGAGGGCAGAGACTGTGTGACTGAGGGTCAGAAGGAGCAAGCACTAATTGTCTTCAGCTTATCAGCTCTCTGTCATATTTGTACATACCTTTATTTCTCCAGATAATACAGAGATGCTGTAAAAATAAGGATCTCTTCAGCTTACAGAGGCAGAAGGATGGTTCTGCTAAAGGTGAAATGTATTGAGAACAGTCCTGACACTGAAAAGACAATTACCTTCTTGTTTGGTCTTGGTGAGACAGAAAAACCATCTGGGTCAAGGGTGGAGAGGCTGCCCCTGGAGTGGAAATCAAGCTTTTCCCTGCCTACTGTTTTCACTGCACCTGAATGACTCCCTATCCACTCTGGGAGCTCACACCATGCAGCCTTCAGCACCCAGCACGGCCAGCTGCTCGGAGGGAGGCAATGCCTCCTGGTGCCAGCGGCCACACGTTACATCAGCAGGGCCAGGCAAAACCCACTGGCACAATTTCCCACCATGGATGGAGGCAAAAAAATTCAGGGCACAATTTCCTGGAGATAAAGCCAGGAGAATCTGTTACCAGCTGAGGTACCAGGGCTGTGCGCATGTCGGTGGTCCCTCTGTATCTCCACCAGCCTCAGAGCAAAGATGTGGCCGCACAGAACAATTCAGCAGCCAGGCAAGATGGCTACAAACCATAAGGCAGGCAGGTTCATTTACTGCCTTGGCTCTTGAAGGCTGCCTCAGGCTGAGAAAATCAAATGATCCACAGAGAGCGAAGCAAATGAAAAAACACAAACATCTGTCTTTGGTGCTGGCTGAGAGTCTGGGAAAAGAAGCTCACCTGCATCTCAAGATGATGGAGGCACCAACAGGGCCTCGGGCTTTGGGAAGCGAATGCATGGCACAGTAGGAACGAAGTGAAAACCATTAATTAGCATTGTAACTGGGGAAAACAGAACTCCTTTATATGAACATGGTTCATGGGGAAAACAACCTTTTTATTTACACGTTTAGGTTTCTCAGCCAAAGGCCCAAGATTGAAGACGCGCAGCTATTCAAAGCCTTCCCAGTGCTGTGGCAAAAGCAGGACTAACTTTCCCTACAGTGATCATAACTGGTGGGAAAAAAAGAGAAAACGGTGCTTGGTGTTGCCTGGACTTAGTGAGAAAGAACAGGAGGAGGTTACAAGAATTTGGATGCACCCTGAGCATTAATTTTTAAGAAAATGCTTCTTTTTTTTTTCCTTTTTTTTTTTTTTTTTTAATTTGTTTTTAAGAAAGAGGTTTCATCCCTTGTGCAGAGGGAACATGGATGAACTCACATGTCTTGCATTGTGGTGGCATTTTTAGATTACCACTATACCACTACACTTAACTGAACTGCACAGGCATGTAAAGGTGCTGTGTCCATGGGCTGATTTTGCAGGTGGGCCTGACACAGTGAAAGAAGAGGTGACTCAAAACCTCAACATTTTTCCCAGTCCCTTGTGCCTTTTGTTCTGTTTCCTGTGAGTTGTATTTTCTGTGCCATCTTCTGGTTTCTGCTAGCCCACCTCATCCCTTCCCCTCTTAGCTGCCAAAGAAGTTTGCTGACTTCTCTTCAGGAGACCCTCACCACAGCTGAAGTCCCAGAAACATTTCCAAAAATCCATGTCTTCCTTTCTTCCCTCCAGTGACTACTTCTCTCATGGGACAGTCACCTGCTCTCCCTGCCCACTTCCAAGCTTTTTTTGACTTGCAGCCCTGTGTGGCCATCCGTTTCTTGGCCTTGTTTAGTAGTACAAACACTTCCACAGCCACGGTGTTTCCTTCATTTACTCCTCACCACATCCAAGCTCACTTTGCTCTCCTGGCCCAGTGAGTGCTGGAGACCTGGCAGGTACTTGCTGCAACTGCTGCTGAGTAACAAAGGCTCTTCTCTCCTTATTTCTCCTGTCATGGGACAGCTTTGATCTCACCACCTTTTCCCTCTCCTTCTTCTCTCAGATCAGCCTTTTTCATATGAGGCAGAAAGCAAATTAAAACATGATCCTGCCTGGGCCCACAGCTGAAAACACAAATATTCAAGTCCCTCCACCAAAACACAAAAGCCCTTCTGGTCTCCACAAACGGCAAATATTTAACATCATATCCTAAATGTCAGAGGTAGACTGGGACATGCCCTAAGGGATGGCCTTCTCTTCTCCTCCACTTTCCCTCTTCTTGCTGTTCTTACCAATAATTACAGCTGGGGTTAGACAAAGTCTAAAGTACCAGACCTCCAAGGATAACAGAAGGAAAACTCTGTAAAAACTCACCCAAGTAGGCAAGACAGAAGAGACTTCTTACAGTTTAGCAGCAACAGTAGAAGTCTTTGCCAATTTTATGCAGAACTTAAAAAATGGTCAGTGGTTTGTCCTATGCCATTGTAACTCCACTGTCTTTTTACATGATGTTTTGTAGGAGAACATGATGGGTTAGTACAACTACGGCAGCTTTTTTTACAGATAAGTCTACTTTATATGATCAGATCAGATTTATATGGTCCTTGCAATCTTCAGGGATTTATTCTGGAAACAGTAAGATACCATGCCATATAGGCTCAGAAAAAAGACTTGCACAGTGAGTTTTATTTCCATTTTGTACTTGGGAAACTGAACTCATGGAGGTTAAATAAATGGTCAGAACCACTGAGGGCATTGGCCAGAAAAGGAAACTCCGCCCAGACCCTGTACCTCCTAAGCCAGAGCACGAGCAGCAAGTAACACCCACAGGTAATCCAGGTTAGATCAATTTCTAAAGGGTGTCCTCATAGAAAGTCTCATTCCAAGAAACATTTTTCTGGCAGCCCTTCCCTACCGGCTTTCTAAGCTTTCAAGCTGCCAAAAATTAATTGCTCTCTTTGACAAAGCTTTTGGATTCATTCAAGATGAATCTGCTGCTCCTTCTGGATTTGAGTTATTAACCATTATTTTTATCAACTATGCATTTGGCTACCACAGACTCTCAAATAAAGACATTTTTTCCACTTTTTTTCTTTTGCATTTTGAAGTAAATAAAATTTCTTGAAATGTAGAGAGGTGACCCTTGAGAAGTGGACGATTTTCAAGTAAGTCTGTAGCATACAGTATTTCTCACAGCAGCAAGTTATTTTACTGAAGCATACAATGTAGCAGTTTTATATACCATTTATTTGCAGTCATTTAATGAAATATCTCTTCTTTGTTCCAGTCTGTTTCCAATTCAGTCACCAAAAAATAAAAGAATTAGGAGAATACACCCATGTCTTATCTGGCACAACAGCAATGTCATATTAATAATTTTGAATGAGATGACATGAAGTGCTTCATTAGCCAAAGACAGGGAGCTGTTATATGGCCTGTAGAAGCTGAAATGTGATAGAAATAAGTATAAATAAAGTTATCATAACCAACTACAGTCTGTTTCCCTTTACTTCAGTTGGCATGAATTGCCTACAATAATGTAAACATTTTAAAAAGGGGAAGAGAATATTTCTCTTGACTCAATTAGCCAGGCCAGGAAAAATTTATCTTTTAAAAAATGATTTCTGACTATTTAGTGTTGCAGTGCTTCTCACTCTTGTCCAAAATCATCTGGGCACCATCGGGAAGGGAAGGGAGGGGTTAGGGGAGGGGAGGGGAAGAAGAAAAGCCTTTGAAATATTTACATTCTCTCTCTGGACATCCACTGTAACTGGTAGGGTTGTGTGTGGTACAATGTTTGCAATGCCCAGTCTTTCCTCATCCCACCTCTTTCCCAAACAAACAGCATGTGGTTGATAGTATGATGCACTCTCTGAAGGTGGATGTTTCACAAGCCCTGGTTTCTCTCTGAGATTAAAAATAATGGTACACTGAAATATGTGTGCTGTATGTTCCTTTTTCTTCATATGCAAGTCAGTGCGCGTGTCATTTGTACTACGTCAAAATACATAAATAGGGCAATAGATAAACTAGCAAAAGCCCTGAAACCCAGCAACTGTAGCCTTCTGCTAATGGTTTGTGCCCAGAAACAGTGTACATTAACAAACCCATTTCTGCTGAAGCTTTTGATACTGCTGTTGCACTTGACAACTCTGATACTGAAGTGTCGCAGAAAATGCCTCTGCCAGCCTTGCTAATGCACAAACTGCTTCCTTGCACTTACAGAAATACCTCTTGCAAGCACATACTGTGCAAACATGTCACTGTTTATCAAATCTGGGGCTGAGATGTGGAGCGGCCTCAGTCTTCTCTGATACGAAGGCAGATGATGTTCCACTCCCTGCAGGATCAGCTCTTAGCTGGTAAATAATACTATATTCTCATTCTTTCTCAAGTAAATTCCCTTTCTCTGGCAATTTCACATGCTTGGAGTGATGCCAGGCTTATCCAAATGTGACTTGTCCTTTGGGAAATTTCCTTGAATAATTTCTCTCATAGGGATGAGGGGAGCTCAGAATTGACATCCTATATTCATATAAATACCATGAATTGGTTGTTTACAGTGAACTGCATATCAATCCAGAAAAAAGCCTCACTGTGCAAATGACATGAATTAGTTAGAATAACAGGTAGCTCTTAAAGGACCTGCAGCTGAAACCCAGATGTATTTATACTTGTTGCTATGCGGTTTCTGGCACTCAGCATCTTTTTGGAACACATAACTGTATTAACTGCTTACATTTTGTGAGGATTAAAAGGGTTGGTTTGGACTTTAGGAGGAAAGATGGAAATGCTTCTATGTTACTTCAACAATCCAGGGGCAAGCCCAGTCAGTTGTAATAATCTCATCAAGCAAACTAAGTATTTAAGTTGAAGTACAGAAGCTTATTGTGGTAAGAAATTCAGCCTGGATCCAAACAGCTGGTTTCAGTACCTTTGATCTTGGACCAAACATTAGCCCCCAACACCCCAGGCTTGGAGTCATCTCAGCAAGGCCACCTCTGGATTTCAGTCTTTGCTGAAATATGCTGCTCTCTGAGAAGAGGAGATGAAGTTTCCTATGGGGTTGAACTCTGCATTTTCACCTTTCCTTCCCAACTCTCTCATTTCCTTCCTGGCAGGCCAAGCAAAAGGCAACATCTTTTATGCTGTGCTGGCACGGGCTGACTGGCCAGTCAGTTCTTGCCTAGTCTTACAGATAAGAGACTGAAAGCATTTTTCCTTTTTGTGGGACTACCCTGGAACGTGAAAGCTAATATCTCCCTAAAACTCATGGAATGGCATACCTGGGGGATTGCTGCCTCTGTCAAACAGGAGTGAAAGTGACTGGTGGATTAAAAAAATTCTTAGTCAAGTCACTGAGACAAGGTGGTAGAATTAGTTTGGTTTCCTTTACACACTACTGATATACACAGCCTGTAGAAATTACTTTCCTACCTGACTTTTTTTTTTAGTCCTTAGACTTATATGTTCTGCAGCCAAAAATCTCACTCTAAACATGGGATGTATCCACTGTATGGCACTGTGTGGTCTGGATAAACCTTGTGTCAGAGACAAAAGCAACAGAGTTTAGTTTTGGTGCCTCATCCTCCACTGTGTCATGTAGCTAAAGCACCATGGTTTGGTGGTAGGTGTCTGCACCACAGCCTAGGGTGCAGAGGTAACAGGCTTGTGGGGGATTGACTCCGTTCCTGTACAGTAGATAGAGGCTTTTGATGGATCTCTTTTGTCTCAGACTCTGCTCAGGTTGGGGACAGAAATGGGGACTGTCACATTGCAGAAGAGCTGGGGAAGAGAAGCAGAGATCAAGAACATGACTCACAGGATTATCAGCTCCATCTGAGTTACTGCTACTTCGAGGAAGGCACCATAAAAACCAGTGCCATAATAAACAGTGCCATGCCATGGCTTCAAAACTCCTCCAAGGTGAGTGTCACGTGTTTGCTCCTCTCAGCCTGCCCACACGCAGCACATGACTCCCACCTTCTGCCCCACCATGAGACCTACATGCCCTGAACCTTGGCAAGCCAAACTACAAATTACTGCCAGAACTGAATCTTGATTGCATGGATTTGATCCCTGTGTTGCTTTTCCAGCTCACTCTTCACGCACCCCATAAGAAAGGACGGGCAGTGCCCTCACTTTGCTGTCATCCCTTCCCTCCTCCCAGGTGATTGTTCCCAGGAGATCACTCATGGGTTCTTCATTCAATAAGTGGGGAAAGCGTCAAAATGTGCAATGAAGAAGGAATGTGTTCCAGATGCACAAAATGACACTGGGCTTCCTGAAAGCAGTGGACAAGTCCAACCTGCCTTGCCCTTACACCACTAACATTGCTGTTCCCCTCTGCCAGGCAAGGCTGTGACCAGCAAAGCCTGCACTGCAAAAGAGTTACTAACATTTTAACAAGGAGGGTAATCTGCTTCCTCAGTTAGGCTTTCTCTGTGACCATATGTCCTCTGTTACTTGAGATTTTTAAGGCTGGGACCATACATCTTTTGGAAGGCACTGTCACCCAGAAACTGATTTGAGGGCATATCAATAAGTAAAATTCTAAGAATGACATTGAAGGTAGTCAGGTAAATTTGGCTTGTCTAGGCTTAAAGGCTATGCTTGCATCATCCTGAGGCCCCTGTTCTCCACTTTGCTCTGTTCAACCAGGATGGACAAAAGATGCTGTCTGTGACTGCTGCTAATTCCCCAGTGTGTCATGCTGGTGGAGAGATACTCCCATTCAGGACTCTCCCTTTCCTGATAACCAAGAAACATGATGTGAGCCCATAAACCCCCTCACTAATGTTACTCTGGGCTCAATTAGTTCACAACTGTCAATTAAAAATCATTAACTTGATTGTTGAGAGACAAGCAGAGGAAAATGGGAAATTTTTATCCCTTTTCTCTGCTGGGTTTGTCAGATCTAGGGTGGAAACCTGGGTGATCCATGAGCTCTGTTGAGCATCTTCAAGTTATGACAAGATCTGCTACTACAGCCACAACTCAGTGATAGGGAAAAACAAATTATTTGGGGCATTTTGAAGAAACAGCTGACAGAAGAGTAATAAGATACTCTTTTCTTTCCCTGTGATGATAAATTTAAAAGCAAAAGCAGAAAGACAAACAGTAAGCAAGATTCACAAGCTTCATTGCTCACTTTGATAATGCTAAAAAGCTCCAGATAAAAGAGAGCAAAAGCAGAAATGCTTCTGTTGGTACAACTTGCAATGAAATTGGACCTGTGCTTATAGTTGCTATTGGCTGCCAGGAGGCAGGTTCTGATCTTTCAGTTGCCATACTCTGGATTAAAATTGATGGACAGATTTGGCATCTTTTGAAAGGTGAAATGAAAGGGTAAAAAAAGCCCCAAACATTGTGATACAAGAGCAGCTGAAAACAGGATAAACACCACTAGAATAATTTGCATGAGACAGGCAGAACCAACCAAAACTTCTGGGAGACCTCAGTGAATGGTTGCCAGTGCTTAAGTTTAAGGATTAATGGCAATAATGATGGAAGGAAAAGATAGAGAAGATGAACATCCCCAGATGTTCAGAGGAAGAGGAGAGCCTGGGCTCCTCAAGGCGTGGAGTTGTCTGGGCAGGCAGGACTGGAAACTGTGAGCAAGGAAACTGCTGTTGTATTTTCTTCCTCTGTGAACAGAGAAGATCACACGATGGAAATAGCCTCTTCACTCCCCTAGCACACCATCAAAGTTCTGAATGTGTAGGTTAACACCTATGCTGAAAGGTGGAAATTGGATTTTCTTCCAAAACTCTGAGAGACTAAACTTCATTCCCTCTACACTTTATTTCAAGGGTTTGAAAGCATCTCAGGGCAGACTTCTCTGAGCTGCTCTGCTTCACTTTGAGCTGCTGCTGGCATTGCTGGCAGGACGTCCTCCAGCTGTATGCCAGCAACCTGCAGGCAAGCAATTTCCCACATACAGGGATATCTTGGGCTCTAGTTAGAAAAAACTGGAACCAGTAGAGAGTCTTATCTGTTGTCTTAGTACTGATGCACAAAATGTTTCTTTGTAGCTGCTTCAGTAGGCAGCAAGGGACAGCAATGTTGCTTTTTAATGCAGAAAATGCACCCTATTTCATTTTGCAAAATGTCAGCTGGCAGAGAGGCAACATTACATGACATAACCCATATTTCAGTGGCCAGAATTATGTAATGCTTCTGAAAATGCTGGTTATGTTTCAAAAGGCATTCTTCAGAATAGGCTGAAAAAGTCTACTCCAAAGGGGGGCAAGGTGAGAATCAAAGGAACATTGGGAAAAAACTGCTGAATTAAGACCAGTTCAGTAGACATATAAGTTCTAGCATTCCTGTTGTGAGAAACAGACCTTTGCTCAATTTATCTACTGAAGTATTTGAGAGGAAAAAAATATTTTTCTTGCTTTTCTGTTTCTGTATTTATTGTTTGTAAGTTCAGCACAACACAGGAGTCTGTCAGTGCAGGTGCCATGATCAAGAACCCAGGAATTACACATTTTCTCAGCTACAGCAAGTACCAAGTCAAGGTTTCCCTGGGATGCTCTGGAGAAAGTCTAACTTTCCATAAGATCTCTGTGCTTATGGCTTTAAAGAACACATCGTTTAAGGACAAGTGAAAATTGTCCAGTAAAAAACCAATAACCATAAAGCCAAAGAGGTCATAAGATTCCTGACATGAAATTTTATTCTCCAACATGTGAGATTCATTTTTTTTTTGCTCTAAAACTCTTCAGCATTAGATAAAGTCTTCTCAGCTGAGGCATCTGGCTGTGAAACAAATTCCAGAGAAGATTAGGGGGAAGTAAATTTGGCCATCTAGAGGAAAACCTGTGGTCTTTTGCTTTACAGAAAGCACTGTTGGAGGAATGATGCTTCTTGCATTATTCTTCCATTTAATCCCACCCAGCAATCAGAAACTCTCTCAACCAAAGCCAATAAATCAATAATCTCATTCTGAGAACATTTTCTTTCTTTGAAAAGGAGGCAGTGCCTAGGACTCCATGAAGGCCAGCCAGGAACTTGCTGTCAATATCCACTGTATGTAGAAGGAGCTCAGACACTCTCGCATGGAGAACTGGAGGTAAGATGATTAAAAGGTAGCCAGTGTACTGTGATGCTGCTTTAGTGATCTACGTGCCAGTTTGAAAACATGATGTGTGTGACCAAAGACAGAGCTCATCTTTGAGACCTTACTGTTAAAATGACAGTTTGTTGGACAGCAAAGACATATTAACGTTAGTTGCCAAATAATTACACTGACAAAATGCTTCAGTTGTAAAATGCTTATGTCAGCAAAACTGTAGCAATATGGGGAAAAATTGAGAGAAAATGGAGAGAAAATCGGGACCCCAAAGAAAGCTTTGTCACATAAATTAAATAGTTCTGGGAATAAGGGTAATTACAGAATGGTGGGGAACAGAAGGACAGTTTTGAACTCTTCTTAGGGCTGCCTTGCATGTGAGTTGCTCCTTTGACTTCAGTCTATTAATAGTGTCACCAAGTAGCACTTGCAAAATTGGGAACTAAATGCATAATTAAGAACCCCTTGAAACTAGAGAAACCATAATTTTTAACCTCCCTGGCACAGAGACTATTCGTTAAAGAATGGTAATGATTAACATATCTCTTGATTTTCACTTTTAGTCATAATAACAGTTCAGTGTATGGACTCCTTACATCATTTTGCATGCAACAGGAGATCAGCACAAATATTCCAGCAAGGTGGTAAAACCATTTCAGCCACCTTGACATCGTGAAGGCAGAACTCAAAGGTAACTGTGACCTACAGAGACCTCTATACAGCCTTTTATTGACTTTATGGCTCACAGAGAAAATCACAATGCTGCTGAAACAGGGCTGGTTCAAAGGAAGAGCATGGGAAAGCTCTGCGGTGATCTGCACTGTTTATGCAGTGAGTTTTTGTAAATGTCATTCCTGGAAAATGTGAAAAATTTCCAGAGTATAAATAGTTTTTCACCCCAAAGGATTTTGAAGTGCAATGCCATGCTTTAGATTAACAATGAGGTAAATTAAAGTTAGTTTGTTCATATGACTGAGTTTATTTTCTTAGGGATTCGGTGGAACGTTATAAGTAATTTGATTCAAGTAAGGGCAAGAAACTTAGTTGTAGGTCTTCACAATAGTCAAATTAATTTCCTCTGCCTTTCGTTCTGGCTCATACAAACATTCAAATTCACCATCAAAGTGGCAAGTTCATTTCTAAAACAACCTTCTGGCTCAGCAGCAAATTTTAAGTTAAAAATGAGGCGAGGTAGCTGAGTTCAGTGTGAAACCATAAAAGTACTTAATTTCCCTGAGCATTAATATTTACCTGCAGGTTTAAAAAAAGACCCTGATATAAACAGTTTATAAAAACTCGCTGTCCCACACTACGAATTTTCATTAATATTGAAAACTGAATTTAAAAAAAAAAATCATCTGGATGGCATATATTTTCTGAAGTGTAAAACGAAAACGCTTATGTTTCTACAATGAAAGTATCGGAATTAAATGCTGTGATGTCAGACTAAGTTGCATTACTTTAGCTCCTGTATGGTTGAGTGATTTTACTATAATAGTTTCTCGTAATAATGCCTTTTATCTGTAATACATAGGGCATAGAGAGACTGACAGAGCTGTAATCTTTCTTTCAGACACATGGTGTTAAATGAACAGGGTTCAAGTGAAAATATAATTCCGAAAGGAAGATAAAGATGGCCCTATATAAGACTGAAATAAGACGTGTCACCATTTCAGGTGAAAGATGTTAGCTCTGAAAACAATGCCACATATTACAAAGATAAGTCAACTTCAAATTTACACTACAAGGTCTAGAATTTATTTGTTCGTAGCAGCAGGCTGCGTACAGTTGCCTACCCTGCTCTTGTCACTGTTATTTGCTGTTCATGCAGCACTGTGTGTGCTGAGCGTTGAACACATTTATGAAGACTGTGGCCCTGCCCCAGAAAAGCTCCCTGTTTACTAGACCACAGAACGAGCAAACATGTTCTCCTGGTTTCACAGCTGCCTGCGTGTACAAACAAAGCTCCTCCACATGTACCAAGGCAAACTAAGCCTGGAACAGCTTCAGCACGGATGGGAGCTTCTATGGGAGCTGCCAACCACTAAACAGGACGCACTGAAACTCATGTCTTCTTCCACTGCTCTCCCAAAACTCCAGAGCTGTCTTTTCCGTGATCTTCTAAGAGTGAATGGTCATCGGTGAATGAAAGGCAAACATGCACGTGCTCCTGAACTATACTCTGATCCACCTTCACTACCACACAACGCCTTCACAACTGTAACACTGCAAAAGAGATTTTATACTGCCCTAAGTAATCACCAGGTTTAATGTGTTCACATCTATGTTTTTTATATCACGCCACCCAGTCACGTCAAAGCTCAGAGCTACAGCATTTCATCAAGTCCAGAGAAGAGCAGGGGAAGGGTCTGGAGCACAAGATCTGAAAAGGGGCAGCTGAGGGAGCTGGGGGTGTTTAGCCTGGAGAAGAGGAGGCACAGGGGAGACCTTATAGCTCTCTACAATGACCTGAAAGGAGGTTGCACCCAAGTGGGGATCACCCTCTTCTCCCAGGCAACTGGAAGGGAGGACGTAGTCTTAACCTGCACCAGGGGAGGTTTAGGCTGGGTATGAGGAACAATTTCTGCACAGGATGGGTGACCTTGGAATGGACTGCCCTGGGAGGTGGTGGAGTCACAGGCCCTGGAGGTGTTTAAGTAAAGACTGGACAAGGCACTTGCTGCCATGGTGTGGTTGACAAGGTGGTGATCAGTCGTAGGTTGGACTCGATGATCTCAGAGGTATTTTCCAACCTCATCGATTCTGTGACCCTTTCATCAGGTTTAATGTGCTCAAATCTACGATTTTTGCATCACACCGCCCAGTCACATCAAAGCCAAGAGCTACAGCATTTCACCTTTTCTGGGCCTCAGTGTGACTGTGCACGGTCGAAAACAATACAGAATTATGGAACATTTTAGGCTGGAACACCCTTCTAAGATCGCGGAGTCCAACCACTGACCCAGCACTGCCAATCCCACCACTAAACCACTGCGGTGGCGGATTCGGCAGTCCACTAATCCATCGCTAAGCGCCACACCTGCGCTTCCAGGGGCGGCGACTCCACCAGCGGCCTGGAGGCGCCTCAGGGTAGAGCGGCGCCCTCAGCCCCTCCGTGTGTGCTGCAACCTCCATTTCCAGCCCGCCCTACGCGGGACCGGGGAAAGGTCGTAATTGCGGGGTGGTTGCACAGAGACAGGATGGCAAAGCAGCCCCGCATGGAAGGGCTGTGTCCCCTCAGGGCGGCTCTGCCCGGCCCGCAGCCCAGCCGGGGCTCCGACGGGCCGCGTCCCCTCACGCCTCCCCCCAGCGCGCGCGGCCCCTTTAAGGCATCACGTGACGCTCGGGCGCGCTGTAGTCCGCGGGCCGGGAGGGCCGCGCTGGCCGGCGCCGACAGCGGCGGCGCGGCAGACTACGGCTCCCAGCAACCCCCGCGGCGGCGGATGAGCTCACCCGCCTTGCCCGCGCGGGCGGCGCAGTGCACGCTGGGAGCTGTAGTCCAGCGCCCCTGCCGCCCGCAGGTTGCGGCGCCGCGCGTGAACTACGCACCCCAGCGCGCCGCGCGGGGCGGGTTCCCGTCAGCGCCGAGGGGGAGCCCCCCGACGTACAGGGGGATCACTTTCCCCTTGTGTCCGCCATATTGGACGGTAACTGCCCAGTGGCGCCGGGGCCGAGCGAGTCTCCGCAGCCGTGACAGCCCCGCTCCGCCTGCTCCGCT
>VWZG01006595.1:34409-59603 GCA_013396735.1 Grallaria varia
TTTCTTTTTTTTTTTTTTTCTTTTCTTTTTTTTAAATACGCATGCAGTCCCTGCCCTGAAGAGCTTATGCTCTGTTCTTTTTAATAAAAGGAGATGTAAGAGAATGGGATGAAACTATTTGGGTTTGGTTTAGATGGTATGGTCGAGTTAACTTGCTAATTTAGAAGGAGAACTAGAACATTTCAAACTTTAAAACAAGCTTAATGGTTGCATGACATTCGCATTAATAGCTCTTTCTTAGCTTCCTCCCTTGATCAGTTAGGGCATTTTTCAGCTAATAGATCTGAGGCCACAGGTGCACATATTAGTGGTTGGGTCAGATCTTGTAATGCTGCTCCTGGGAAGTGTGTGCCTGTGTGTACTCATGACCTTGACGTATATCCAATCCTTGAGCTCTCCATTTCTCCCCCACCTCCTGCACCTGCTAAATCATGGTCAGTTGATAATGAAAATAATCAGTTATGAATTGTTAAATGAAACATGTGGAAAGTGTGTCCAAAAAGTTGGCAGCTGGTTCAGGGGTGTCTAATCTGTACCAGCTAAATATCCTCCTTGGGCTCTGTTATGAGACATTTGATTCTGGGTGTCAAGGCAAAGGATTCTTTTTTTCCTTGCTGTATTGGTTGCAAAATGTCTGTGAGATAGAGAAATCTTTTACTCTGAAAAACATAGTGACTCCCCTTCCAGACTTGTGTTTCCTGTCTGTGGAAACAAAACCTTGTTGATTTAATTTGAAACTAGGTTAGTATGAAAGGTTATTACTGAAATAGGTGCATATTGATGAGAATATTCAGGGGTTTTGTCCAGTTTTTCTCCTGCAAGTTTTTTGAACTTACATGGAGCTTTATGTAGGCATTTAATGTCACATTATTTTCTTGGTTATGGCATTTATCTTTTTGTAGTGATATCTCACCTTGGGAGGAGCCCTTGGACCCTTTCCCCTTTAATGTCTGTGTGAGGAAGGGATCCAGTCTACCTCTCTTCTGGCATGCCAAGGAGAGCTGAGTGGATGTGGAAATTCAGTTTGGTGGTGCTTGGTGCCTACAAGATTAATGTTTAGTCCCTGATATGTCTGTCTAGCAAGGCTGGTCTTGAACAAATACAGGTCTGCTGAAGACCTGCTGTGGACAAATAGCTGGGAAATAAACCTGCTTTGCCTGGGATGTACAGGGCTTCATGGATGTGCTAGGGCAGCATTCCGGGTTTGTGTGCATCTGGGTAATCAGATTTAATATTTATTGGGGCTCCTTCACTGGTGGAAAAGGAGGTCATATATCCCTTTTTATTAAGGTAATGAAAACAGTCCTACATTTTCCTTTCTTGTGGTTTGGTGGTTGGGTTTTTTTTAATTTTAATAGTGACCAAGGTAGCTTTGAACTGTTCTGTTTTGAGACAGAGTATTCCATATGTGAAATTTTCCTGGGATAATTAAACATAAAGAAAAATTTGAGTTAAAGGAGGATAATACAGTTCTTTTCTCTGCTAATATCTTAATCTGCAATTTCCAGATTTCTTGTGCTGCAAATGAAGAGTTCCACTGGGAAATGACATTTATGATGCCGCTCTTAATGTTATTAGGGTAACTGCCCAAATTGAGGGTTGTCTGAGAATGCAATAGAATAAATATGCCATTATTTTTGACGCAAGAATCACTTCAATTTATAGTGCAAAAATTCAAGACAGCCTGTGACATTATTGACCTTCACCTCCCAGCTGTGTGAGGAAACACACCAGAAACAGTATTAAAGATAGGTCTGAGTAACGTAGCAATCTTTCTAAAGTATGTATTTTTTTCTTAACTATTTTCTAGATAGATACTTTTTTAATATAGAGTGTACAGCTGCTTTAGTGGTGCAGAAGTTAGTCTGAGCGCTGTTCTACAACACAGATTTTAGGGGGAAAATTAGTGGGTCTGCCTGTGAGCCTGTTGGAGGCTATTGAACTGAAGTTGTTCATGTTGGACGAGTGTAGTGCTGGTGAAGAACTTACTTGGAGTGGGAACTTGAACCATGTCCTCAAGTAATCAATTCTCCTCCTTTTGCAAGAGCCCCAAATGTAGTTTTCTTCATCTTAAAATTCCTAGTGGTGATAGAACCCACTTAGGTATCTGAGAGGAAGGCGCTCCTGTTCTGCATCAGTCTGCAGGGTGGCTATCTCTCTCCACTCTTTATTAAAGGAAACCTTGAGAGATTGTGGTACAAGCTGGGTGTCCAGAGTTGGGTAGTATGAAAAACCTATTTAGGAGGCCATGCTTAGCTTCTACCTGCCTAGCCAGTTATGGTTTCTTCCTTAAAAAAAAAAAAAAAAGTTGGAACTCAAAAGGGTTATGATAAGTGATCCTTTGGATCATTTCTTAAAACTGAAAGTAGCTTTGCTCACTTATAGGGAGAAAACAAAAGATTGACTCTATAGTGCATTTCTCAGAAGATGATCTCTTGGTACTTCCATGAAATAATCCTATGCATTGTCTCTCTTCAGGCCTAGAGGAATGAAACACAGTAGGTTGGAGGTGCCTCCTTAGCGTTACTTATGGTGGAATGTCACAAAGTTAAATCCTCATGCGCAGTAGATCTTTACAATAGTCCTCCTTTCACACATTGTTCTGTTGAACTGAGTAGCTTTGTCAAGTGTTCACCTGTAAAGGATCTTCAAAAACTTGAGACCACGTAATCAAGTTAAATAATTAAATATTTACAGTGTCACAGAAGTCATTATTTTGAAGTCCGGAGCTTTGGCCTGCCTTGATCTACAGGAGACTTGTCAGTTGTGGCATCTGGACTTTAGGGCATCTCTTAGGGTCTCATCTCCTACTTGACCTAGAACCTGGGTGTGGGAGGTGAGTTGCTGCTGCTGCAGGAGGGGCTGGAGCCCTGCGCCACAGGAGGCAGTGAGGACTGATTTCTGGGAGTGTGCAGGGATGGCAGTTGCTCTTAGGAAAAAGCTGCTAGATTTTTTTTTTTCTTTAACTGCGTTGGCAGCAGTTCAGTGGTCTGTGTTGAGCTGCAGACAGGTGGAGGATGTGATCAGCTGTTGGGGCAGTGTTTGCTGCTCTAAATAAACAGGATGGATAGAAGTGTCCGGCTGGCAGCACAGGGGGCTTCGCTGTTCTGGATACAAATTTTCAGATGCCCATCTTTATTCTTCCAGATATTAATTATGCCCACAATATCAAAAGTGCTAGTTTGGACATGGCTTGCATTGCAATGTCAGCTTTGCTCACTTTAAACCATAAATCAGTTGTTGCTCTTTTTTGGAAACAAGAGCTTCTCTACTGACAGCAAAATCAAACAGTGTAGAGAACCTGGGCAGTGTTTGGTTTGTGTCACAAGTGTGCTGTAGAGGTGAGCTTCTAAAGGTGTATAAAAACATGTGCGCATCACTAGTATATACAACTCTAGTGATTGATAACTTTATTAAATAATATATTGTTGAGAAGTTAGCTGTAGTAATGAAATCCAGTAGTTGTGCTGTAAAAATGTAAAGGGTTCCATGGACCCATAACTGTCTGTAGTTTTGTGAATGAGGAATAGAAACACTGACAACTGGAATCTACACTAAGTCTTTTAGTACTTAGACTCCTGTGGTCAACAGTGAATTATTTGTGAGATACGTTTTTTTTGTGTATCTTTCTTCTTCCTTCCTCCTTAAGGTCTTACCTTCTTTAGAAAATTTGAAAGCATTGCAAAAGTAATGTCTAAAATTATTCCCAAAAAGGGTACTGGAGAGTAAAGGGTAGAATAGTAGGCATGTTTCTCTATAGCATCAGAAGCTGAAGGAGGTTTACAGGACTGGGAATCTCATTTAGTTTTAACACTCAGAAAGCTATGGACAAGGGGGGAAATGCATAGGGCATGTGTTATGACTATCTATCTCCTGAGCCGGCTTTTATCAAAAATTGGTCATCTAAGCTAGTATATGATCTGGACTTAGGGTAGTAATATGCCTCTCAGGTGGATTTAGTGCAGCTGTGCTGGCTGGCTGCTGCCAGAGCTGGTGCAAGATGATTTGGAGTTCATGTTCAGCCATGCCCATCCAATGTTCTTTCTGTACCACCATTAACCATTTAGGAGCTATAAACATGGATATTTGCCAACTGGACTGGCATCTGAAAAAGACCCTAAAATGTATGTAGCAAAACACTGCTGTCACAGGGACCTGTCTTCTTTGGTATACTTTTATTCTCCCCATATGTCAGAAGAAACAGGTGGCAGTTACAGGTGTGGTAAGTTACAAGTCTGTGGGTAGTGAAGGAGGAGGGGGTCTTTGGAAGGATAGAATAAGACTAAAATGGCTTTATTTTTTCTTTGGGTGATGTAGGGAACGAATTAATGTGAATGAAGGGAGAAAGCTATAAAAGAACAAGCATTATTATGTTACATGAATTGTGCTTAGCCTTTTGAAATGGGCAGGTGAATTCATGAAAGACAGACTCTTGAACATACTTGCTGAGCATGGCATTATGTAGACTTGTGGGGTTTTTTTGAACTTGACTAAGTAGTTCTGGTCATGTCCCTTGTAGGGTTTGAGTGTCTTTCATTAGTGACACCTAAAATAAACTTAATTATATCAGCATTGTAAGATGAAGTAAAGAAAAGAAGGCTGTCAATTGAATCCTGCTCTTGGAAGAAGTCAGTTAATGCAAGCCATGACTCTTCAAAGTCTATGTATTAGGACATATTGTGTGTAGTGCTGAAATATATTGGAAACTATTAAATGTAATGTTCACATGGCGTTCTGCAAAGTGCTATAAGGCTCTGCCTTGACTCCCGTTCTGCTTTAAGCTTTGTGCTGTCAGACTGCATCAATGATGGCTCCTTACAAGCAAAAGAAGTGGCTTTAGGCTAGGGTGCCAGACTGGACTATGCTGTGCCACCCGCTTCCTTCTTTGAGGCTTTTTTGAAAGAGAGAACTGGTACAAACAGCTGTATGTTGAGGTGGTTGAAGTCAGTGCACTGATGGTGCAAACTTTGCAATTTCTTCTGTATTTTGGGACTAAAGTAGTTTTGCATTTAAACTAAGGTGATTTTTTTTTTAAGCCAAAGCTTGTTTTCTAGTTTTTGGTATTGGGTTGTTTGTTTTCTTCCCCCTGTGTGCAGAAATAGAAGCTTTAGCTCTCAGAACAGAAGTCTTCCTAAGCTAGGAAGGTTGTGGTACCATTGAATTGTACACGGAATTGCTGAAGTTGGATGGGACCACCAGTGGGGTCATCTTGTCCAACCTGCTTGCTTGGGTGGGGTCTTCCTAGAGCACATTGCACAGGATTGTTTCCAGACAGTTCTTAGATATCTCCAGTGAGGAAGACTCCACAGCTTCTCTGGTCAGCCTGTTCCAGGGCTCAGTCACCTACACAATGAGGAAGTTCTTCCTCATATTCAGGTGGAACTTCCTGTGCATCAGGATTGTGTCCGTTGCCTCTTGTCCTATTGTTCAGAAGAGCCTGTCTCCATCCTCTTGATAGCCTCCCTTCCGATACTTACAGGCATTGGTAAGTTGTAGCCTCTCAGTCTTCTCTTCTTCTCAAAGAATATTAGATTTTTTTTTTCATTGATCTAGGCAGTCTGATTTTAAAATGCCTTGAGTAAGCATGTTTTTGTCGGCTTTTGGTTAGCTTGTAAATATTACAAGAAGTTCAGGAACCTCTTTCAAATTCTATAACCATATTAGGGCCAACAGTTGACTATTTCAAACTTCCTGTAGGGAATATCCACAGGGATGGATATGAGGCTCTGAATTTGGATAACACTAATGGTATCACAACCATAGAGACACTTTGATGGACTGATGCATGAGTGAGGATGTGTCTGTGCATCCTCAGACGTGTGTGTGCATGTTCCTAGGCTTTTTGAAACTATATTTTAAATGTGGGTTAATGAGATTGCTTATGTAAGTGTAGGAATGAACTGCAGAGTTTGTATGTGTGCATGTAAATTTTTTTTTTAGTAGGAGAACACACACATATTTTAGGGCTACCAATAGCCAAAGAAGTGCCTGAGTAAATGCTTAAAGGTTCTTTGCCACACTGGGTCTCATAGTGAAACCAGTCTTTGGGAACGGCAGAGTTTGTCTGAAAAAGCAGTTCTGAGCCACAGTACAGTTCTGCCAGCCTTTACTGTTTAATTGGTGTGGAGTTAATGACCAAAAGATTTCTTAATTGCCATAATGCTTCCAGGCTGCTTATCTTCAATAAGCTGCTGCCACAACAGATGGCAAGTTAGTGGTTTAGCTGAGGTTCACTAGAAGTTTTTCACAATTTTATTTTAATGGCCTTAACTTATCTATGTGGCTGTAGATAATGTGCAGTTGAAACTCAATCCTTCTCTGGAATAGGCTTCAGATGAATTAAGGTTTTATTTTGTCACCCAGCAAGAGAGAGAACTCTCCTTTACTGTCAAAGAAACTTTGCAGTTTTATCTGTATGATCATTTTTATTTTATCTTCACTTTTTCCTGGCTACTCTCAAGATTCATCTCCACTGTACTGTCATTCTCCACTCCTTTTGAGGGAGTCTGCAGGGAATTGTACTGGTGTCTGCTGTGATTTGAGACGGCTTGCAGCAACAGCCTGAAGCTGACTGGGTTGGGGCTTTTATATGGCATAAGAGTCTGAACCACAGGAATAAAAGTGGACAAAGTTAACGTTCCATAATTTTCAGATATAAAATGGCTTTAGGAAAATATTCTTATGCTTTCACGGGAAAAAAATTACTTTTGTTTTTCTTTCTGGAAAACAGGCTACCATACTTGTACAGTATCCTCCACTAGCTATAGATTTGAAACCTTATGTAGGAGAGGGAGGAACTTTGTACTGAGAAACATTGCATAGTAACTAAGCTAAATATTAATTATTACATAATGTTTTTGAAAGCACTCATTGATAACCACTTTTTAGAATTACATAGAAATCATGACACTTAAACATACATTGAATGCTATTTACGGGGGTTTTTTTAAACTTTATGTCTGTATTTTAATATAAGAATGAAGAGGAGCATTCTTCTGTTATTATTTAAAGTCATTCTGAGTCTATGTTTTCATTTTTAATCAGATGGAAAATCTAGTAATTGCGTAAGATTTAGGGGATTGTGCTGGTCCCCAGGAATTTGTTAAAGCATTGCTAGTAGTGGCCTGTGGGAATTTTTTCCTTAAGTACAAGTAGAACATTCAAATAAATCTGAATGTGTGTTTGCCTTTGTGGCTTTTGTCTAAGGACAGAAATGAGTATTTGTCTAAACGGGAAGGCAGTTTTGAAACAAACTCTGAAGTCAGTGTGTTGCACTTAATGATGTTACCTCTTGGTGAGATTGGCTCTTCCTCTCAGTCAATAAGGTGTTCCTGATGGCTTGACAGCTAAGCTGCAAAAGTCCATTGTAGTCTGTTTCTCTCCTCTGCTACAGCCTAGAGGATCCTAACTAGCATTAGACCTCCCTTGACTGAAAAACACTGGAAAAAAAAAATAATCAAAGTTACTCCCAATCCTATTTATATTTGGGATGTTGCTAAGAAAGTCAACATCCCTTATCAGTTGCATTTTCCATGAAATCTTGGCTTGGTAAAATAGCTGATAAATTGAACGCAATGTTATAATAGGAGGATAAAGTATCACAGAATCATTTAGGTTCTAAAGGGACTCTGAGGTTATTAAACCCAGCCTTTCACTAATCACCACCCTGTCAGCTAGACCATGGCACTTAGTGCCACATCCAGTCATTTCTTGAACACCTACAGGGATACTGTAACTCCACCACCTCCCTGGGCAGCCCATTCAAATGTTTAACAACACTTTCTGTGAAGAAAATCCTCTTGATGTCCAGCCTGACCTCCCCTGGCGCAGCTTAAGACTATGTCCTCTTGCCCTAACTTTAGTTGCCTGGGAGAAGAGACTGATCCCCACCTTGCTACAACCTCCTTTCAGGTAGTTGTAGGGAGCAGTAAGGTCACCTCTGAGCTAAACAATCCCGGCTTCCTCAGTTGTTCCTCATAGGACTTGCCTTCTAGACCCTTCAGCACTTCTATTGCCCTTCTCTGGACCTCAGTGCCTTTCATGCAGTGAGAGGCCCAGAACTGAACACAGCGCTTGGGGTGTGGCCTCAGCAGTGCCCAGTACAGGGAGACAGTCACTGACTGCCCTGGTCCTGCTGGTCACACTATTGCTGATACAAGGCAGGATGCTGTTGGGCTTCTTGGCCACCTGGGCACACTCCAGGCTTATGTTCAGTCACTGTCAATCAGCACTCCCAGGACCTTTCCTGCTGGGCAGATTTCCAGCCACTCTGCCCTCAGCCTGTAATGCTGCCTGGAGTTGTGTCCCAGGGGCAGGACCCGGCACCCGACCTTGTTGAATCTCAGACCATTGGCCTCAGCCCATCAATGCACCCTGTCCAGGTCCCTCTGCAGAGCCTTCCTGCCCTCCGGAAAATCAACGCTCCCACTACTGCCCTCAGTAGATGAGATACTGCCCAATTATTAAAAAATAATTCCCAAATAATTGTATTTTTACTTTTTAAATATTTTCCCAAGTTCAGGGTGAATTCTTCTGATGAGAATTTTTTTTTATGGTTTCCTTATTATTCATGTATTTCCTTTCTTTTAATAACAGGAAGTTAGTCTTCACTCTTTTATTTTGCTTGCATTGTCTGATCTCTGACATTCCTACCACAAATACATTCTTTTGTATACTTTGCTTGAATAATTGAACTTTTTGAAGTTACATGTAAAGTTTTTTTTTTTAGTGCTTGTATTAAGTCATGAACAGCAAAAAGTAGTTGATGCAATGGACTCTGCCTTTATTGATGCTTTTAAGGCTTTTTATTTAAGATTAGTAAATTTTTAGTGTCCTTGTCTTAATCTTATTTACCAAAATGGATATTGTGTAGGGGGATATCTGTGACATGAGTTTGGATAACTATAGGAGTAAGCTATTACCAAATGTTACTACTTGGTCAGGAAGGTGTTATGTCTGGTGATTATTTCTCTTGTAGGTGTCTCTGCTTAGTGGGCTTTACTGGGGTTTAATGGAGCAGGAATCCCTGTCATTAAAGCATGAGAGGATCACTGGAAGATGATGTCTTGCTGGCACCTGTTGTGTCTGCCTCTCCAATATGTTGTTGTGATTCTTCCTTTACTCCTAAGCAAGATTTGACTGACACTATTGAACAGGGAGGATGATGGTAGCTCCTCTTTATGGAGAACCAGTCCTTGTTGTGGTCAGACATCCTGAGCTAGCTGGCCACTTGAAAGGAAATTACATTGGATAGGCTTGCAAATCCACTATATTGCCATAAATAGTGGTGAGAAAGGCAGAAAGGATATCTCTGTGTCCTACTGCAACTGTGTGGATTTATCCTTCTAATTAGGCTGTCTGTTTTTTTCCATCTTCTCAGTCACACTTACTATTCGTGTGTTTGGGTAACTGGTGAGCAGGCAGGCAGTCTGAACACTGTGGCATATCAGGAGCTGGGTGGCTTCCAGGGAAGTTGAGCTTTGTGGTGCTGTTTTATCCCTTTGTGTGTTGTCTCAGGTAGACTCTACTGATTATTGAGCTTTTTATGTTCTTTTAAAATATTAAAGCACAGCGGTATTGGTAATTACCTACCTGGATACAGATTAAAAGATGGATGATTTGTCTGAAAAATACGATTTATTTTCTTTAAGGTTGTTTTATGTAGTGGTTTTTTGATGTTGTTTTGGGGTTTTTTAAATTGTAGTCTAGGAAGTAGACATAAATCCAAGAAACCACCTCTTTAAACCAACTCCTTAAGTTTTACAGCAAAACAGAGTGTAATGTTCCAGAATCTCTTATCAGTGCTATTAAATCTTGACTCCAAGTTTTGTTCCATCCTCATTTTTATCATTCTTGTATCTGTCTTCTGGCCGGTGCAGACAGTACTGATTCTCCTTTTGCTACTTGTTTGTTTAACCTGCTCTTAAAATGGCCTTCTTGATGGAGACTCTACAACCTTACAAAGCAACCTATTTTTGCCTCCTTTGCTGGAATTCAAGCATTTTATTGCTTTTTCTGTTTGCTGTGACTAGAGAGAACTGACTGTTACTCTCCCCTCAGTATTCTGATCTGTAAGATCCGTGTCCCCAGTTCTTTCAGCATTTTCTGGCAGGTAATATTGTCTGTGTCTGGTGGTAGTTCTGCTGTGGCTTTTCTCCAGCTGTTCCTGTCTGGCTCGAAGACCCACGTTCAGAACGAGTTGCAATTGTGCCTCTGAGAATTACTGGAGCAGTGTTAGGTGAAAGGATTATGTCCTGTGTCACATAAGCTATGCATCCCAAGTTAGCATTAGCTTTTTTCCAACAGTCTGACCTTGTTTACTCCTGTTTTGCATATAGTCACCTATGTCTATTTGGAAATTCATGGTAATTCTATCAGGATATTGCTATTTAGTTTGGTCATGCGAAAGTTTCAGTAATTAATAAACATTAGTTGAGTAAATCATGACATTTATTCTTCCTCTGCTGTGTAACTTCCATTGAAGAAACTTTTACTGATTTGACATGGCTTGTGTTTGACAAACCCAAAGTGGCTGTTCCTTCTCTCCCTATCATCTAAGTGTTTAAATGACTTTTTTGAATGTATTTAACTTTTCTGGAAACTGAAGGCAAGCCACTCCTCAGGTGCTTTTGCACTTCACCATCCTTTTTTTCTCCCTCAGTTTTGGGATCTTTTTTTGGAGGGAGGAGTTTATTTCTTTGCTTTAAGGAAGCAGTTGTTATAGTTCACCTTTTTTTAAGCTTCTGATTATGCAAGACATCCTCCATGGTAGTCCTATCCAAGATAGGATTAATGATTTTGAGATAGCTCAAAAGATTTCCTGATCAACTTTTGTTGAATGTTATCAGATCTAGCCAACTTGGAAAAAATGTAAGTATGGCTGTTTCCAGTAATTGACTGGTTCTGGGTAGGTATTTTTACTCATTCACTTGTGTTAATTGTGCTAGTCACCTGCTTGTAGTTGATCTCTTTGGTGAGGACTTGTTTTTCATTAATCGGTTTTCTCTCTTCATTCAGTAATGAGGAAATTATCTTTGTAGTAGTAGTAGTATACTGATAGAATGATTTCTTAGTAGCCTGAAGTTGTGCTGTGAGAATTACTTCATTTTATGCCTTTAGCCTTTTATATTTGTCCCTCATAGTCTCTTGCTATTGTTATGTTTGTTACTCTTTTTGTGTGCTTTTTCTGAGTCATTTTTCCCTTGCTATGTTTTCTGTTCTCTTGCTGTGCTTGGTTTTCTTGAATTTGTTTCTATTGTGTCATTTGAGAATTAGCTCTTCCTTGCTGTAGACTTGCCTTCTGTGAGCTCTTATTTAGTGATGTTAAATCTGTCTCTTGCTGTTCTTCCTTCCTTTCCCTCTTCAGTAACTCTTGACTTGATGGTTCACTTCCAGTGGAACTGTCTCTTATTGTTTACTGTCAACCACTTTTTTTCTTACTGTCTACAGCTAAAGGAAGTGTCTTGAGTTGCTTTCTGTGTTTTAAAAGTCTAAGTTCCTTCAACCATTTCCAGTAGATGCTTAGGTTCTTGGTATCTCCTTGTAAAAAGAATTTTTATGCCTTTTTTTTTGCTCTTCTTCCTCCTCAGAAAGGTTTGTTGACCATTTTTGATGGTCTGTAGTAAGCCTGCAGCTTGATAGCACTCATGTGCTTTCCGCCTTTTATTATTTGCCGACTTTCAGGGTACCTCTCTCTGCATTTGTGATACTTGTGTCCTTTGAGTATAGGGCATAATATTCTTGGGCACTTGGATTTGTTTGGTTTGGTTTTTTGTTTGTTTGGAGATTTGTTGTGGTTTTTGTTTTTCTGTGAACTTACAATATCCTCTTTCTTTTAGTATTCCATCAGGAAAGGGGCTCTTACATAGCAGATCAAAGCCTTAATCACATTCAGAGAATTCTAACTCCTTTTCTTATGCTTCATTCATTAGCATGCGTTTGTCTAAGACTGATGGACTGGTTGTTTGGATTTTATGAACTTTTGTGAATAATTACTTGTTCTTTTAGGCTCTTGTTCAGGTTGCCCTGGTGTATCATCTCTGGACTCTTGATGTTTTGTTCATGATCCTAGTGTAAAATATTCTTCACTCAAGATAAGAACCAGGATGTTGCTGTTAACAGCATTTTGTTTGTTAATTCCTTGTAATCTTCTACATTCTCACCTGCCAGCACATGGAACCTCCATCACATGATCAGAGAAGCCAAAGCTGTCCTCTGATAGCTCAAACACGTGGGGTTGTCTGCAGGTTGAGTAGTTTCCTGACAGTGTTAGGATGTGAGGAGCAGATTGGGAGCTTCTTATTCATTATCAGTTATTGTTAGTATAATTAGTATCCGTGTGGATGAGGAGTCACAAACAGTAGTTGATGTGATGAATGGATGTTGAACAGCTTTCTGTGGTGCCTTCAAGATGATGCACATCTGCCTGTTGGTTAGACCTGATATATGTGATTTCTTCTCCTCTTACAAGTTACTCCAGACAAGCACTTTTGTTTTCTTGGGTCTGAAGGAGGCAGAGAACATTTGGAGCAGTACACAGCCCAAGGCAGGGCCAGCACACAGCTTGTGCTCTATGGCATTTTTTTCTGATACAGCTGCTTAGCTGCCTTTGTTTTTTACAGTCCCTTCATGGATTGCCTTAAAGATTTTACAGCCACAGGTTTCTCAACTCAGCTCCCTCCTGCTTATCCTTAAGGCCTCGCCCCCCAAAAACAAACCACACAACCCAATTCTCAAAACCACTTTCTAAGAATCTGTAATGTAGAACATAGTGCACTGGATGTTTTCCTTGTGATCTTCCTCAGTATAGGAGCTATAGGCAGGTGTTCCTACAAATCCAGTCCAGGATGTAAATTTGGCTCACTATAGCCCTTACATGCTTGAGTCTGGGAACATTCCAGATGAGACTTTTGGAGATGCCACTCTTCTTTTTTTTGTTCCTGGTACGTATGTTGATACTGTGGTTGTCTTCCTGCCATATATACCCTTGTATTATGGTGAGGGATAGCTGAATAGACTCCTGAACACTCTGATCTCTGCTTCTTGAATTGCAGCAGTAAATTAGATACTTGGATCAAAGGACTTCAAACTTCACGTGTTCCCTCAGTTGTTTCAGTAAATTTCTGGTGCCTCCCATGCTGGTAGTTGAAGCAAACCATGTGTTCTGTTTCAGTACTGTATTCCATGTGGCTGTAAGAAATTTAGTACATGATATGATGTATGTGTGTATGCTGAGCATCTAGGGCTGGATAGTTTGAGGCTAATGACGTGCGAGAACTAAGAATCTCTGGATATTAGCTTAAATTGTGGTTTTATTAACTCTGTAGTGATTTGTTGGAAACACAACTTTTGAATGAAGTTCTGGTGTTGAAGCTTCCTTGCTGCATCTTCTTGTGTGATTTTGCTGATTGTTCTTAAGTCTTAACTGTTACATTAGGACCCTGCTTCTTACCGATACTGATTTTTGCAGGGTTGAACTGACTTAGAAATGGAGAATTATCTCTCTGGTTTGTATTGTTTGTGTCATGTCCAAATACACTGTATGCAATTTGCCTGACACTTCTGTTTCTCTGCTGTGGGAAAAACATGGCTAGTTTCAGAAACTGTGTTTGGTGGATCTCTCCAAAAGTGTCCTCTCCCATGCATGGCTTTACTTAATACTCTATGAGGTTTTACTCTCAAGAGTGTTATGTTTTAACCCTTTACTAATTAACATGTAAGGTAATTTTCTTGTGGCATAATTCCTTGATTAGAGTATCTACAGTTGTAGCATTGAAGGTACACAGTCAAGTAGTTACCTCCTAAATGTGTTATGTGTTTTAAACTTGCCTTTGGGTGAAAGCTTCTTACTGTTCATAAGGGAAGTGCGGACACATTTTGGTTGAGTTTTTTTGTTTTGCATGATCCTATTAAATTTATATCTTTCTGTTCAGGATTGAATTATAAACAACAGATTAGATCTCTGACAGCTCTCTACTAGGAAAAAATGTATATACATGGTTGTTACCTGTCAGGGCTAGTTGGGAGATTTTTGGGGTATTTTAACTCCCTGCGTGGAACACTTTGGCCATTGTACTTGGGAAAATAAATGCTCGAATCATGTTCATTATTAGCTTTCGGTAGCTTTTAGCACATGTGGCTGCAAAATTGCTGTGAAAATATTGAACATATTCCTAGAACAGAAAAGGCAGAATCCTGGTAGGAGGAGGATTGGCTCTCTTCTGCTGTGTCATATTTAGCTACAAAAAAGGGAAATATTGCATGTGGGATGGGATATGTGCTCCTAAAGAATTTGTTATGTGTGTAATGACAACAAAATCTCTCCCTTTTTCCGCTGGAGAGCTTGGGTTCTTCATAGCTGCACATCCAAGATTCAAGTATTTTTTCACTCAAATCTAAGCTTGTCTGCACTTAAGTTCTGTTAATTTGTGTAGTTGCTGCCTTTTCACTTGTCAGCTAGGGGATAGCATTTAATTCTGGGCTGAGAACTCCTTTGAGATAAGTAATTCCTGTACATCCAGCAATAAAAGACATGATTTCCTTGCCTTATGATTTTAATTTGGTTTCAGGTTTTCGTGTTTGCTTTATCTTGCAAATTGTCCATCCAAGACTTAAAATATTATTTTTTTTCTTTTTATTTTAAATACAGCGTTAAAAGACATGTAAGAGCTTTATAAAACCTGCTGTAGGTAAATTTCCCTTCATCTCCCCTGCTGCAAGTAGAATTGAAAAAACTACCGAGAAGACTAAGCCAGCTCATACATTACAGTTGAGTCGCAGGTATATTTGGTTGACCACAAAGCTTTTCTTTGCGAAGGGTGATAAAAATGTGAAGGGATCTGGGCAGCTTTTTTGGTACTGCCTATCTGTAGAAACACCATAAAATGCCTTTTCATTAGCTAGTTCAACATCATTTGAAATAGATCTTCACTATCGTATCTGCAGTTCTGCTTCACATCCTTCTTGTGTGACTGATAGACTTTTCCTTCAGTCTCAGTGTATTCCAGGACACTTTATGCTGCTTCCCTGTCCTCAGCTTAATTCCTGTCGTCTGCCCATCCCCAGTACATCTGCAGAGAACTTCCTTGCTTCGCTAAGCTCAACGAGCGGGGCCTCTTGCTGATGCTCCTGTTCAGCTGTCACCACGTCTGTTCCAGTTAGTTGTTTCCTGAAGGTGGTTGACCAAATGAGGTCTGCTCCAGAGGGCTGTGAAGCAGCGCTAATACTTCCCAAGGTCTCTTGAAAACAGCGTGATGCATCTTGGAATCATGTTTCCTTTTCGCAGTCTTAGTGAGGAGCATAAGCCATTGGTATAACAAAATGGCCATTCATTTCCCAGTCGTGATAGAGGATTAATCTCAGGCTATTTGGTTGCAGATACAACACGAGATACTTTTCAGTGTCCCTGACTTTGTTCTCTTAGGATGTGAAATTTCTTGACTTGGAGTTGGGAATTAAAAAATTCTGAGAGTTGGGCATGTAAACTAAGACTACTTAGTTGAATATGATGAAAGAGAAGTAGTTATGGAATCATCAGTACAAGTCATTCAATATGCATGTGCGCAGTGATACTTCTTTAAAAAATAACCCATCTAGCAACATTCTTCAATTTACATGCAGTGCCTCAGATCAATGCAATGCAAAATACAAAGAACATAAGGATATTAATTGCTACTGGCTTTAATCTGAATAAACGATCTTATTTAGGGGAGTAATTGGTTGCACAAGTATAAACAAGCTGTAGTTTCTTGGGTATGCACAATTTAAGAGCCAATAGCCTCATACCTATTCTAGTTTGTTTGATTTTGTTCTGTTTAAGAACATTTTGAGAAAAATGAAGGCAGCTATGAAGAAGATGAACACAAGCTTATGTTATGGTTTGCAGGCTTCTGATTGGTATTTAATTTTTTACTTCAAAACATAGGCCTTTCATTCTTCTTATCTTCACCACTGCCTTGCTGAACTCTGATTTTTTATTATGCTACATAGGCTGTAATATTTCTATGCTAAGTTCAGTTTTAACTTACTGCCTTAAGCTTAAATATGGATTTTTAAAAAAAATTATCGTTTTCAATAATCAAAATAATTTTATTTTACTCTGGGAGTGAATTTTTCATCAGTTCATGATGCTACAAGGAGACGGCTCATCAGCTGAATCTGCCCTTTTGTACAACTTCGGGCTTCTCTTTCCCAACCAATCCCCTCCCCTCTCAAAAAAAGGGGAAAATCATTCACTTCTTGCAGTACAATAGAGCGTGTATTTCTGTATGGTATATGTTACGTGTATTTCTAGGATCTGTTTATAGGTGTAAGCATGGTATGAATTATCATTGTGATGCTTTAGGTTTTTGTGATGTGCGACAGATGGTTTTAGGTTCAAAGGAAGATAAAATAACAAGTTGGGATTTGGAAGCATAAGCATTTATCATGGCATCAGGGATCTGTTGCTTTCTCCTTTAGTGATCCTTGTCTGCTGGAAGGCAATTAATCATTAACCACTGGAGACCACAGTCAGTGTGGGTTATTAGCCATTGCTTGGACATGTCTGTCTTCCTTGAGAATGAGCCTGTGCGGGGCCACAGAGATGTCAAGGCAGTTTTGCCCTCCAGGTTGGGGTGGCACCTCGTGTTTAGTGCTTTTGGAAAAATATAGGTGACTTCTGATTGTTAAATTTCAAATACAATTAGAGCATAGTGCTGCTAACAGCAAGGTTATGAGTTTGATCCCTGTATGAGCCCTTCACATAAGAGTTGAACTTGATGATCCTTGTGGATCCCTTTCAATTTAGAATATTCTAATTTTGTTCTCAGATGACATGGATCTTTCAGCTTTTTGTCATGGAAAACATTCAGTTACTAATTTTAAACTGGACTATTGCTAGTGAGTTACAGGGAATTGTGATAATGCTGAAGACCCTGTTGCTCCTCTAAAGAAGAAACATGAAATTACATTGATGAAGTTTCTAGGGGATATAATGACTTGGAAAGGGATAATAAGAGTTCTCAGCTGATTGATGAAAACTAGTATTCGTAGAAGTGTTGCCAAATTTCAGGTGACTTAGATAGACCTTTAGGGTGGCTGTGCTGATGGTCCCTGCCTAGATGTACAATATTCTGTGTACTTAAAAAAAAAAAAAAAAAGACCCTGGTCCTGAAATCTGTTTACAGTGGTATCAAATGGGAGGCTGTTTGGTATCTGTCAGGGATTTCTTTCTGAATTACCAGTTTTTGTGGCTACCTGGGAAGTACTAATAGGAAGAATGATTCCATTTGTCTGTGTTCCTAACTTCCAAGGCCTGTTTCCTAACTCTGTCAAGTTTCTCAGAAGGTAAGGAAAAACAGAGTGCATCAGATAGAAGCATCTGAATATGGAGCAGAAAAAAAGTGATGATGAAGAGCAATATTTGCTGTTTGATTCTGAGCCCAGATTAATCTATTTTAGATGATTTGCTACTTGCGGTTTTCAATTAGGAATTGTGCTAGATCATATCCTATGGAAAAAGCACCCAAACAGGAATCAATTCAGGAAGGTCTTTGGCCTTTGTCAAGACAAATTTCATGAGATCCTGTGCCAGACAGTGCTTAGGTATTTTTCTTAATTACGACTTAGGTTCGTTTTTAGCGGTGGAATTCAACACAGAATTGAGTGTCTGCAGAATGCGGCAGGACTTCTGGTAGGGGCCGTACACCTGATTCTACAAAGCAACTATGTGTTTCTTAGTTACTTTTTTTTCTTAGAGTATTATTTCGTAATAATTAGTTGCCATACCAGACTTCTTAAATTTTATTGCAGTGGTTGAGGTAAGAACGAGTATACCCATCTGCAAGTTTCATGGAATGAATAGTTAAGGTTTGCATAGTTCAAATTGATGTCCAAGGAAGTCATTTGACCTTGTTCAATAAAGCAAAATAAGTGAAAAAAACTCTTCTCTGAGTACAACCTTGCTTTAACTTCCAGTTAAAAAGTTAAGTGATTGTAGATAATTCTGTCTTACAATGGGATACAGAATCAGAATTTCATCTTTAATTTTGGATTATGAATTCTGGATGGTTCCCGTAGAGATCATAGCTTTTTGGTGTGCTAACATTTTCATATTGTGGTACTATAACCTGTGAACTCCTTATTTCCTAACAGGTGCTCGTTTCCTGAAGGATGTATTTCAGATTGATTCAACTAAAAGAAAAACTGAGTGTGCTATTGAAGAATGTGTGGGAGGAATGGTACAGAACATAGACATTGCTTCCTTAAAACTCATTACAGAATAGCAATAGCTGTCTTCTTTTCAAAGTACTACTTCAAAGTCATCTTTTTGAGGTACTACTGAGAAAAAAAACTTTCCCTGGGGAGTTTCAGGCACCTTTGTTTGCAGCATAGGTCATTTTAGATATCTGTTTCTGAGTATAGCTTTTTGTCAGTCCAGATTTGATGAGTTTGTGAATTTTAAGTAGCTGTTTAGACTTCAGTCTATTCTGATTACTATGCTACAGTAGATTTGTTTTATTTTGGCACTGAGGATCCAAAGGAAATAAAGATGCATCAGCTAAATAATCAGTTTTATGCAAATCCACCAGAAGTGGTGCTTTTACTGATTTTCAGAGGACTTTAGTCTTAAAGAATGAGAAAGAAAACTGGTTTTCTTCCTGTTCTGCATTGTTCAGTTCTGTCTGATTTCCCTCCTCCCTTCTCCAGTTTTTAGGGTTTTGTGTGTGCCTGGTCATACAGATGAAACAAAACCTTAATTACATGTACTTTTTGCACAGATTTTTAGAAGTTATCCTTGTGTTTTATCTGGCAGATGCTACAGTGCATGACCAGCACTTTTATAAACCATGGGGGACAGAGATGCTTTTAACTTTCTCCAGCTACTAATATTATGGCTTATGTTGAAGAACAGGGCTCTGTACAGGTGATTTATCCACTTCTCCCCACCCCCATGATGAGCCCATAAATACTTATATCTTATAAAAGTTCTTTGTCACAAAGTCTTGTTGGCCAAGTATCTTATACCTGAGTTTTAGCAGAAGGTAATACATACTTGTCGTCTTGGTTCTGTTTTAGGGTTTCTGGCCAAATGGGTGAGATGGAAACAGCCTCCCCACCCACCCTCAGCATCGCTCCTAACTCAAAACTGTTGCTGAACCAGAAGGTGTTGGTCTTCTTGAACAAGTCCTGTATATGCCTGCTACTTACACCTTTTTAAATTCCTCTCCATAAATTGAACTTTCATAATGACAAAGGCTTCAACTAGGAAGAGTATAATTTGAAATAATTTCAGTTTCTGTTGAAAACTTCTTTGACATTTTCACTTGATGTCAAATGTCTTAAAGGATTTCTCTGTTGGAAAAGAAGCAAATCAGGTTTGAGATCTTGGGAGTGTGGGGAGAGGAATGATTTGGGGATTTTTAGCCATTCCTAGTACACTTTCTTTGTCTGTATGCAAGGTAGACTGGGCTTTCTAGATTAAGCCTCCCCACTCTTTGCTTGTCAGCTTGTTTGACATCAACGATTTACTTTGGGAACAGCTTTTACTAAACTATGAAAATGGTGTTATGTTTACTTAAAGCCAAGTGATAAGTTTTAGTAATATGATGTGTTGAAGAAGGGAAGCCTTCAGAGAACCTGTCTTCCAGGTTAGTCAGATTCTGTAGTGGCTGACTATACTTAATAAAGAAAGCACTGGGAATCAATGTTACTACATTTAAAAAAAATTGCAATAGAAGTGTCACTAAAATTCTTGACGTTCTCATAATGTTGATTTGTTTGTAATTTTCTTCATTTGTATAAGAAGACTATTTGCTGTATTGGCTAAAGAGGAATTAACCTTGGATTTCACAGTTTATTTTGGCAATAGCACAGGTCAAAAGAGATAGAAATTATTTTGCTCGTAAGCATTTTCTGTGGAGATGCCCAGATAGTGAGTACTGACTTTTGGTTTAATATGATGACTGTCTATTGCCAAGTATTATCTTTAAAGCTCTTTAATAGATATTTCTTAATGTATTGTCCCTAATAAGAAGAAATATTATACTTCACCTTTTGGGGGGCTTAATGAGTGACCTATTTGACAAGAGCCTTGTTAGTTCATTGCTCGTAGTTGGATTTGTAACTGAGCATGACACTGATGCTCTCTGCTCATTCTTTTCCTGTCTTTTGCGTGTCTTTACAAACAAAACAGATGAAATCTGGAGGTAAAGGAATAATCTTTTCCTAGTGCCAGCATTTTCTGTGTTTAACCCTTGAGCAAGTACATAATTCCCATTGGCTAAGCATGATGGGAGGAGCGGGACACAATAGGCTGGTGTGCTTTACAGTCGCGAGATTTCTAACCTGCTGCATCCAAGTGTATATACACAAGATGATACGTAAGTCAGTAATGTGTTGGTTATCACAGCTGGTTGTTGTATCTCACCTGGTGTTGTGCAGCAAATCTGCTTCTGCAGACACCTCAGTGACTGGGAGGGCAGTGTGCACTCAGGTCCTGCTCAGCTCCTTGGCCACTGAGTGGTCTTTTGGCCTGTTTCTGTATCCGACCAGGTGGTTGAGGCTGTGTCTTTGACAGAGCTCTCTGGTGTGTTGTTAATGATTTGTGTTAAGCACAATAGTTGTTGAGCATAAATGTGCTGTGCATTATATGCCACTATAAGTAAGAGTTGAGTCGACACGTTTGCTCTGTTGATGTGCAGAGCTTTTGCCCTCTGGAACCTCTGCCAGACTGCTCACTAACACTTTACTCTTTGCTCTTGTCCAGCTTCTGGCAACTTCTCTTTCTTCTGGTACTTACTTATTTCAGACCTAAAAGGTAGCTTATGTATATTTGAGAGTAGTATAAAAAATTTTAAATGCAAAGTCCAAATGTTGGAATGCTTGCTCTTCCGCAGCTTTCACTTTTCTGTATCCCTGGTAATTGACATACAGACTTAAAGGTTCTCTGAAATTGCATGTAGTGCAGTAGCTTTTTAAAGAAGTACTAAGAGACTGACTTCTGGTATCATTGATTTGTTTATGGGGATATTTTTATTCTTTGAAAAGTTTTCAGTCTCAGGAGTGTGGACTACACTAGAATAATGCAGGCTGGGCTGGTAAAGAATAATTTAGGTGTTTGTGAATATTAATGCTGAGGACAGCATGCTTGTTAAAATAAATTGGTAGTCTGCAAAATTAATCAATTGGCCAGATCAGGTGTTGACTACCTTAATATAGATTTTTGAACTTCAAAAATTATCACCTTGTCTTTGCTTTCACTGGGTTTAATTTGGTATGCCAGCATCTTTAGTAAAATCAAGGATCTTTGTGTTGGAAACCTTCACAACTTTCCCCATTGGTGACATTTGCAGCTAATCGATAATCACTTTATCTGTCAGTGTCTCTCCTATGATATTGAGACTGCCTGGCAAGCAAGTGTGTGTTAGGAAATGTAACTGCATTCTGTTCAGTGTCACGAGAGATGTATGATTATCACATGAAAAATTTAGATGTTCATGTCAGTTTCTTAAGCAAAACACTCCTGACTCAGGGAGGGGAGTACTATGGTAGTTTATCTTTTACCATTATAGTTAAGAAAAGTATTTTGTGGTCTTTATTGACATACACCTCCCCCCCCCTCCCCCCGCAAGATGTTTCGCTCCTGCATCACCCTAAACCATGACTGTATTTGGAGTAGGAACCTCCAAACTTCTCATTGTTGCCCATCAAACATTTGCTTATTTTCAAGCTACTGATTAAAAGCTCTTTGCAATTAAATTTTCTGCAACTGATGGCAAAAGATTTTTTCTCCTCTAAAACCGTAATAACAGATTCTGATAGCTGCTGGAATTTCTCGAGTGTTGCTATGCTAATGAACCTGGAAATGTGTTGCATTTTGCTGATTATTTTCCTGCCTGCTGTTGGGCATGTTGATTTTGCACTCTCCTTACTCTTACATTTTATCTTTTTTAAAATATCATTTTGGTATGCTTTTTTAAGAGGTCGTGCTTTCCTACTGCAGAAGCTTTAGTTCTTTTGTGAGTTATTTAAAAATGAAAAATAAGAGTTCTGCAGACTTCTGTCTTACCTTCTATTGGAAAAGTTTCCTGTTCACCTCCCACTTGGGTGTCGGGCTTTCATGACCATGGACAGGGATCTTCAGTGACCTCGGGCCAGTACATCAGGCCTGGGTACGCTGTGTCAGAAGGCACTTCTGCATTTCTTGGCCATGTTGATATTGACCATAAACACCCCTGTAGCTCCAGCAGTAATGTGGTTATCCTCTCCAAGAGGATTCATGAGTATAGTTCTGAGTGATCATTCCTTTCCAAACCACCCCCCCGCCCCAGACCATTTCTTTCAGTGTTAGACCACCCATAAACAACAAATAATTTCATGAAAAAATTATGGGATACACTGTTTTCTTGTAGAGCACATTCTGCTTTATTGGGCATATGCTTTGTTTTGCTTTGGTTGATATCTTGCAGAGCTTATGGTATTTTGATGACTGAGTTTGTTTTTGGTTTCGTGTGGTATATGGAACTGGTCTATCCAGTGTATGGCAAAGATCACCTTTTCTATGAGAAACCAGACAGGACTTCACTTAGTCTCTTGGATGTGTACTTCCAGTACCTGTAAAAATGTTCCTGGGTTTCTTAAAGGAGATTAAAAATAATCAGAATGTTGAAAAAAATGAAATCTCCTAGGCAAGAGTGATGACCGTGCCTAGTAGATCTGTTCCAGTTTGCTCCTCATCTGAAAAACTGAGTTGTACCAGATGTTAACGGGGTATAATGTGGACTTTAAAAAGGATTAAGAAAGGGATAAGTGTTGATAGTTTACTGCTGATTTTCACATCGTAATATCTCTTTATTGCTGTAGTATACATTGTGGAGAGACTATTGTTACTGCAGAGGCTACAGTCACTACTGGTGGTGTTCAGGTGGTATTTACAGCAAACAAACCCCAAAACCTTGATGTGCTAGAGGTCTGGCCAGCATGCTGTGCTGTCTGACAGTGCTTGGTGCTAGAGGATAGAGAGGGAGAACTGCAGTGTATGTGTAGAATAATCCTCCTTCTGTATGCCTTTGCAGGTTTTACCAATCCAGGGATGTCATGCCTCAGATTGTTTATTACCTACTGTTGAACTACTCTCTTATGCATTTATCATCATCCTTTCCTCTCATCCATGCATTTGATTTTTACAATAGCTTATCCTTGTATCAGTTTCTGTTAGGGAGGAAGGATCCTAAATTTTCACTTACTGAAATCAGATAGTTTGCTCTCTGTTGAACTCAATGCGTAAAGAAATCTTTCTTCATATCTGAGAGTCACTTAGGATTTTGTAAGCATCAGTCATCTGCCAGCAGCAGTTCTGTGACCAATTTAGCTGTGTCTGGGAGAGGAGAGGAACAGCTCAGCCTGTGACTGGAGAGCGCCCAAATCAGAGCTTCACTCGGGCTGCAGGGAGGGGGATCTTCACCAGGGAGGGGCACCTGGGATTGCTGCCTCCCAAATGGTGCTGAGGAGCTGCAGAACAGTGCTGTGGTTTGCTCGCTGACTGGAAGTGCCTGAGAGAAGGCTCAGCACAGAACAGCTGTGACAAATGGGTTTGGCATAAAAATGCAGGCAGGAGAGCAAGTGGCATGGGTGAGACATCTGGATGGGTTTTGAGGGAGTGGCAGGATTAAGTGCAGTGCCTCTCTTTAGTGTTACTCAGACACAGATCTTTCAACAAACTTAATTTTTCGCCTCCCTATATAAAAGTAAGGTAATTAATTCAAGTGGTATGTATTATATTTATTATATTAGGACCTTGTAGAATACCGTGTAGCCTGAATTGTCCCTTGGTAACTTTCTTTTGGCTAGTCTTTCTTGATGCACATGAGAAATTCAGCACCATATATCCTTGGTGGTTTTACCCGGAAGAAATTTTACTTAATCCTGCCTTTTTTTTTTGTTTGTTTGTTGAGCATCACATATCTGTTTAACTGTCTAGGGTTCAGTGATGATGAGTCAAATCTAAACTTCCTTCCTGTGCTTTCCTTTTCCTGAGCTCTCCTGAGAATGTTGTGTCACTGGCTTCCATGATGTTTGTGTGTCTTCACAAGGCTTCAGTTGCGAGAAAGATGGGGATATGTTGTCTAGTAATATGTCAGTCAGGTTCCTGAAGGTCCGATTTCAATAGCGACAGGCTATTAGAGCAAATTTGGGCAGTCTCTGAGTGCTTATTTTCTAATTGCCCGACTGGCTGTTCAAGGTCATTCCAGTGTAATCAAGCAGTATTGTTAAACCTGCAGTTCTCTATTTTCTTCATACTTTTTGGTATGAATTATGCTGTGGCAAAATGATGCATGCCTTATTCTCCAGCAAGTCAATGTTTTGGAGAAGGTGAGTTAGTGTGATAATAGCTTCCAAGAAAGACAAGATATATTTCTCTATATCTTTCCCATTGGAAATACCATTTCTAGCAAGAACAGGAAGATTTCGCACACACACTTCATTATGGTGAAGAGTGCTTGTGGAGATGCAGAGCCTCCCTTCTGGCATTTACCTTCACAAAATAGGCTTTTAAAACGTTAAACTTCAAAATAAATAAAAAGTATACTCAGGACTGTAAAAATAAGTTTTCTTTAATTTAAAAAATAAAAAAAGAAAAGAAAAAAGTTAGGGTTATCCAGAAGTGGCAGCTCTCTAGCTTGTCACTTCCACTTTAATTCTCTGCACAGAGAATTGTATCTGTCAACACAAGGCCCAGTAACTAGATCTTGGAAGGTCCTTCTGCCACTCTTCCTGTGTCTTTAGTTACGTGTAAAATTTAGTCCTGATAGTTAACTATGTCACCTCGGGCACTTTCCTGCTACAGACTTTGGAGAACTGCAGTTTCCTAGGTCTTTGAAAGCCTCATAAATAAATAATTAAAAAAGTCATCTGCTGCTCTAGTGCTGGTGAAGTATAAAGCGAGCATTAACATACTGAAATTATTAGTGCAACTATAATGTCCTTGAGCTCCTTCAGGGCTCTTAGCTGAATGTCAGCCACTCTTGGTGGTTTGCTAATTTTTCACTTGTCCATTTTCTCTGTACTGTTCTTTTTTCTAGCAGTGCTTTGCTTTGAAACAGAACCTCTAATCCATCTTCCATAAAGAAGCTTTTCACTGGGAGAGTATCTTTGAGCTCCTTCGTAATGAACATGAACATACAAAAATCTGTATGGTGTTTCTGCTGTGACCTT
>VWZG01006595.1:59714-89688 GCA_013396735.1 Grallaria varia
CTAAAATCTGGGCGGGGTGGGGGGGGGGGACACACTAATATTTTTAAGCCCATTCTGCACAGTGCTTAGGATCAAGAGATGTCTTTTCTTTTGTTAGTAGCATGACAACTCACTCCATGAACCAGTCATTCTCGATGTTCAGTATTTTGTCTTGGCTTCTTGTGACATTTAGTGGATAAGAGAAACCTCCCACTGTTCTTTGTCTCTGCTTTTGTAAGACTTCTGACTGCTTTTAGCTTGGTCACTCAATGCCTGCATGTTTCACTGTGGTGGCTCATGCATTTCTCATTACCACTGTCTTGGATGTAAAGAAGGTAAATGTACTTAGTAATTTTTTTTTATAGAAACCCCAAACTTAGCTGCAGATAACAATTTCATTCTAAACTTTATTACTGGTTTCTTGGTTTTTGAATGCATATGCTTGCCAAAACCCAGTGGACATCTTTTCTTGGTGGATATCTTTGCTTGGTGAAGAAGACTAATTTTAATATAAAAGAAGCTTTATTTTTTTCCACTTTCTGAAAGGTGTCTCAGTAAAAATAGGGAACTTGTTCCCCATCACAACTTTTGTTCCCATAATTTAAGGTCTGAGATGCTTGACTNAAGAAGCTTTTCACTGGGAGAGTATCTTTGAGCTCCTTCGTAATGAACATGAACATACAAAAATCTGTATGGTGTTTCTGCTGTGACCTTGTTTAAGCATTTTTTAATGCTTCAATTTGTTTACTTACTGTAGCTTTACAGAACCTGACAAGCTACTTACTCACTGCTCCTTGCTCCTCATGTGCCTTGAGAAAGGATTTACTTGTAGTTTTTATACTTTTGTTTCGTCCTTAAATTATTTGTGGGACTGTCTCATTATATTTTTTTCCTCAATCTGTTTTTAGCTTGCTATTGTTTGAGCCCCATTGGACAACTTCTACAAGATTCTTCTAATATTTTCTCTGTTTTTTAGCCATCTTCCCTTGCCTGTCATGTCATTATTCATCCCCACTTAAGTCTTTTTTGTAATCTTTTTATTTTCTCTGAGTCTCACATACAATGTCTTACATCTCATTGCCTACAGACACTTAGTTTTTGATGATTCTCTTTGTTTCCTCCTATTTATTCAGTTCCTTTCTTTAAATTCCTTGGTGTTTGTTCCTCCTGCAGATATTTAGGTCACTACTAAAATCTGGGCGNTGCCTGCATGTTTCACTGTGGTGGCTCATGCATTTCTCATTACCACTGTCTTGGATGTAAAGAAGGTAAATGTACTTAGTAATTTTTTTTTTATAGAAACCCCAAACTTAGCTGCAGATAACAATTTCATTCTAAACTTTATTACTGGTTTCTTGGTTTTTGAATGCATATGCTTGCCAAAACCCAGTGGACATCTTTTCTTGGTGGATATCTTTGCTTGGTGAAGAAGACTAATTTTAATATAAAAGAAGCTTTATTTTTTTCCACTTTCTGAAAGGTGTCTCAGTAAAAATAGGGAACTTGTTCCCCATCACAACTTTTGTTCCCATAATTTAAGGTCTGAGATGCTTGACTTGCATATGAGGGTTTTTTTCTTAAATATCTGCTCTGGAAATATAACATAGGGTATGCAAGGGAAGTTGTGTGGTTTCTTATTTGTATTTGCTCTAGCAATGGTTGGAAGATCCTCCACTTTACCTTTGAAAAAATTCAGCTGGAGACAATGGCTTTGCAATAGTCCCCCTGTCCCTAAACTGAGCCGTCAGTAGTTCTGTGGATGTGTAAACCTGAGGGATGCTCCTTTGGACTGAAGAAGGCTCCAGTCAGAGTTTATGCTTTGGTAGCAGGGCAAAAATACTTTCTGATTGCAGTCAGTACAACACAGGAGCTGTGGGCTGTCCTACCTTAAACAGGCAGCTTCTCTATCTCGGTCTTTAGAATTGTCTTGGAAGTACAAACGTGTGACAACAGTAAGTGGGAGACTAGAGGGCAGAAAGAGGTTAGCAAAGACCTGTGCAAGGTAGAACAGGGGCAAGAGGTAAATGACATCTGAAATCCCAGAGCTCAAACAATGCTCAAGAGTAGGGAAAGTAGAGAATAAAATAATTGAAAGACTTTATTTCCTTTTTCCCGTTTCTTTTTTAATCAAATGCCTTTTCTTCAAGTTGGTGTGATCAAGGGCCTCTTCGTTGTCACTGATTTGAATGTGTATTTTGTCTTAACTTTACTCTTGATTTAGTGTCTTCAAATAATGCTGTATGAGGACACTTGGGGCTTGTAAAAGGCACTTCATTGCTACCTGGTGTGGTCTCTGTAATACTTGTGTAGAGGAGATCTTGAGGGATTTCTGTGGGGTTTATAACCTGGGGCAGGAGGAAAGCTGCTGCAGTGGAATAGCTGAGTGCCATTTGGAGGCTTGCTGTGGAATACTCCTCATTAATACTGCATATTTTACTAAGCAGTATTGTATTCAGCTTTCAAAAAGCAAAAATCTTCTAATTGTTTCAATTCACAGTAGAAGTTTGAAAGCTAATTGCAAACAATCAAATGCTGAAGGAAAAATGTAATTTTGTTTATGAATTTTCTGTATTCCTGTATCTGTTCTTTCACCTCAGAGTTGTTACTGAAACAGCTACTGTGCAAAATTAGTTGTAAACTCTGCATCTGTAGGATTTTTGTTAGAAAAGGAGTTTTCCATCCCAACAATCAAAAAATCATTGAGGTTTCAAAAGCTGTTTTATCAACCCCTCAGACAGAGGAGGAGGTTTTGTTTAATTGTTATAATGGGTTTTTTTAGCATTAAACTCAGCTGTTGTCACCAATCCATTATTAATTTTTTCCAGGTTTCGCTAAATGGTACACAGTTTACAGACAGTACTGTTGGATCAGAGTTCACAGGTGTTTCTCAGGTAAGTGCAGACAAATTTTGTGGGTGTATATAATAGCAGAATTATTTAGTAATGAGAAATGATACTGAACAGTATTAAATGTACTAGAGCAAACTCTTCGAAAAGGATTCTGTTTGAGATTGGTACTTGGCCAACTGAAGTCAGTTTGTGATGATTTCACTAGTCAACCTTTAAAAAGCAGTGCAAGGAGTTTTTTTGAAGTAAAATTTTATTGTTATGATATACTTGAAATTGGGCATGGGTATTAAAAAAATCTATGCAGTTTTATGGTAATAAAGTTATTCTTGGAAATAAATCTAAATACATAGCAGAGATGCAGTTATTTCTGTTCCAGCTTGTCCTAGTTCCAGCTTTCTTTTATGAATGCTGTATCTGAACATATTTCCGAGAGAAAGTGAGACTGGGTGTTTTCCTGTAGGGATGCATCCCACATTTTTTGAAGCCTGACTAGTGGGAAAATATCTTGCTTTTCTCAAAATGTTCACTTTGCTCTGATGGCACTGAAGACACGTACAAATGTGTATGTGACCTAATTCCAAGCTCATCTAATCCAGGAAGAGTTTACAGCTCCTGCTCCTGGTGAAACGGTCGCATGAACAGTCACTGCATTCACCATCTTTTAAATAAATAAGAAACTGCAATTCATAGCTTCATTTCAGTATGACAGAGCTATAGCAGGTATCTGAGATGGTCTAGATTTTGTCAAAGTTACAACTGTCAGTTTTGTTAGCAATAAACTGCTTAGATAAAGTTTCATTCGTGATGTGCATTGTGCTCTAGGAACCAAGTGCTTTATTTTAAACTTTGTATTTGTCCTAAATATGGGCCCAGTGGAGAAATTGTTTGGGTTTTACTGAGTCTGAGAGTTGGCCAGAATGAAGATTGTTATTCCTTCTATGTTTGCCATGGCTTTTATAATGATTGTGGTCAGCTTTAAGCAAATTACGTGCCATCATCTTAACTTCTCTTAAATCCTTGCAGTATGTCTAGGGTGCATTTGCCATGACCTTTACCTTTGTAAAAGAGTGTCAGGTTGTCTTAACTTCTGAACTTTCACATTTTGTCTTCTGCTTTTCCTTCTTGTTGGAAGATATCCTCAGATGATGTTCATAAGGATTTCCCTGTAAGAGCTATGAGGATGTCATCATCATTCCAACAGGGACTTAACACGACTTTGAGAAAATCTAAGAAGGAAACTTTCAGGGCTTCTGCATGCAGGGTTTTTAGGCATTAGTAAGATCTGCAGTTGAGTGCAGGTCAGCCAGGAGGAGTGTTTAACCTGAGAAATCTGTTTGTGCTTGTAGAGCCAATACAGGAGCTGGTCAGTCCCAGCCTTTCAGGAGGCAGAGCGAGTCTTCCCAAATAAGAAGGTTTTCTGCAAACCTGCAGACAGCTCCTGGAGAGATTGTGTTCTTTTTCCTGCCTTAGTGTTTAGGAGTGAGTTCTAGAAGTGATGTCGATGAGTAAAAGGATTAGCTGTTTTCACTAAATCTGTTAAATTTCTCATGAACTTCTGAAAGATAGGAAGATACTGTGGAGAGGAATTCAGTGTGGTTTTTGTTTTCGTTGGGGTTTTTTTTGTTTTTAATGTCTAGAATTCTTAGTTCTTCTTTCCATGTTGCTGAGTCTGTCAGTTTTACAGATGTGAAGAACACAAAAATCAGAGTTTGTAATGCTGTGTTGTTTTTCATTAGATGTCAGCAATAGGGAATTGATTTGCTGTTGCTGTGAAGAAGAGAGTTAGTGAATTCTGGTTTAGCTTGTACTGGTCCTTTGCCCTAAAGAACTGTTCACCTGTGCTTGTGTAGTTCAGCCTTTCAAGATCTTTAAAGCAATATTTTCATTAGTATTGAGATTAAAGCAGTATTGAGAAGGATGCTTGAATTACTTATTTTAATTTTGCTTTTGCTTTGGGAAAGAATTTAACTATGTTAAGGCATACATAGAAGATGTTGCTAATTAAGGCAGAGCTGGTAGCTGTAATATGACAAGATAAATTTGTGATTCTGACATTACACAGTGTTCTGTTCCATTCATCTTAACTTCACTTATGTCTCATAAGGTTGGGTTCTCTTTGTCTTGTGGTGCCCAACTTGTTTTTCACTATCAGTCTTGCTGAGTAATCAGCATTTCATGGCTGAACCATAGTTGCGTACACAGTAGCATCTTGGAAGAGAATTTAGGTTTTCAACTGCCTCTGTCCTCCTGTTACCAAGTCTACTTTATTCCGTAGCTGATAATGGATTTTAAGACCTTACTGATTGGCTTTCTTGAAACTGATAAAAACTTTTTTTTTTTGTAATAAGCTTAGCTGAAAATGTCTTTGTTACAGATAGTATAAAGAAGGAGGCTACGCAGAACTTCAAAGAGCAGTTGTTTTTGTCCGTAAGGATGACAACAGTAAAGGGAATTGTACTATCCCTTTTTAATTTCACTTACTAGATTATTGCATCTAGGCTGAATTGTTTCGGAGGGAAAGACTGTGGGCCATGCTCCCTGAAAACGTTTCTTTCTAGGTGTGAATGTATTCTGAGTCTGACTTGTTTGCCCCATGGATATTGAGACTGATGTTTGATTGTGAGACACTCAAAATATTCACCATTTAATAATGACTAGTAAAATACATCCATTTTTGGGGGGGGGTTTGATTGTTTCAAATCTCAGAATAAGTTTTTCTGGTATTTTTTCATTGAATAACCAATTATCTATCAATATATTTGTTTTTAGACACCATTTACCTTTGGCTTGGGCCAAAGGGCACCATATACAACTGGCGAACATTGTCTTCTTTGTAGAAGTGAACGAAAAGATACTTCGCTTTCAGAGAGCGGAATAAAAAATTCTAGCAAAACAGCACTTTCCACATCTCCAAAAGCAAACAATATGCTGCATCTTCCACTGTGGGTGTGTCCAGACTGTCGAAGAACAGTGGAAAAGGAGGAGAGGCACGCTACAATAGAGCAGTCTCTTGTGGTAAGTTCAAGTACTTCAGTTCAGACTAAGAAGATGCATTGTTATGGGCTGAATGGCACTTTGTGCTTTGGAACCACTGAAACTGTCAATGCTTAGAAAGCACGTTAGTAGATTTTGAGTTGGTTTTCCTGGGAGCTAAACTGAACAGGCAAGTTGTTTCAAAAATGCAGAGTTCTGTGTCTGAATTTTGGATTTTTGAGAAGAGCGAGGTTTAGATCTGTTTCTTCCTGTTTTTTTTGCCTTTTAATTCACTGAATCTCAAACTTTGTCCTTAACCCCTTTACTTAAATTCAGCTGCTTCTACTCTTACAAATGTGACCTTACTCATTACGCTTTTTTCTATAGTCTGCTCATGTTGTATTTTCCCCTCTTTGTGAGGTAAAGTATCTGAGTTTTCCTTGTTCTTTCAGTGATGCTCTTGAGTCACTGCTCTTGCACTGACACTTCTCTGCATTTCTGAGTTTTACCATCTTTTCTTTCCTGTATTTTTTTGATAAAGAAGCACAACGTTGCCTAGTATGCATCTGACAATTTCCTATTCTTGGTAGCACTGCAAACACCAGTTTAATCCGTGGTGCTAATATTTCAAGTTGTGAATTCAGCCTCATGTAAGAGCCGTGCTCACTGTAGCAGAAAGATACTAAAAGTTCATTGACAGGTCCAGCAAAACCTCATTAGAAGTAAACTATGCTGTACTAAAGAACCAGATCTCCTGACTGATCTGGGAAGCCACACACTTGGGATAATTGGAAGTATTATAGATTCCAGCTGACAATCTCCTTGCAGAGAACTAACAGGCTGTGCACACGCCCAAAGGCACATACAGATTTTTATTTCAATAAATCAGTGTGAAGAAAGATTGTATAGTGTGTGTTGTTAAGCTTGTGTTAAAAGCACAGTTAACATAGTTTGCTGTGAGGAAAATTTAAGAATATATTACTTGTATGCAACTCATATTTACAGATATTCCTGTTCTTAATGAGGGCAGTAAAATTAATCAAAACAGACTATATCTCAGGGAATTATGCTGGTGGTATAACGGTAAACACATCCTAGAAAGTTCAAAGCACAGCAAGGCCAAGGCACGTTGTTGTTCACTTTAGGCAAAATATTTGACATATTTAAGCTCTGTTTAGTGAATTAGTAAAGAAAATAAGTGTACTACAAGTGTAGATAAGGCAGGATTGCTTCCTAACCATTTTGTTAAGTTAGAGATACTCCAGATGAAATAAAAATTTACATTGTTTTTTTTAGTTTAGCTGTTTTCTTTTTCAAGAGAAATTTTTAAAAGGAAACAGCAAAAGTTTTCTAAGTTTGGAAACTTGATTTTAAAAAAAGAACTGAGTGGATTTTGTGACTAGTCAAATTAGAGAAGCCAGCTGGGAAAAAGGCCAAAATTGCCTAAAAAAACTTTTTTACGAGTCACTTCAAGCCAGAGTGCAACTTTGCTGTAGATACTCCTGTGTTCAGGTTGCTGTTGCTCTCGTTACCTTGCTTGGTAGCAAATGTATGCAGGTTTGTTTTTCCTTGTCTGCATCCCAATCCAAGATTTGGGGCACAAAACAAGGTCTTCATTCATTCACCTTGGGAAGGTGCAGGAGGGAAACATGGCCTGTGCTGGGTCTGGAGCTGGAGCACAGAGAAGGGAGAGAAACTGGAGTCAAAAATACCAGCAGTCTTTTGTCATCTGCTGGTACTGAGCAGTGCTGTACGCAGGAGATCGCATCCATCCTGGTGACTGCAGCTTTCCAACATCCATTACCAAGGAATCCTGTGTGTGGCTGTTACAAACAAGGAGATTTAATGATTTTTGCTAGAATGGATTGTTGAACTCCAAAAGCCAAACATACCATTACATGGAGACTGCAGAGATATTGCTGGTTTATGATTAAGCATGGGTGATGCAAGCCTTTCTTTAGCTTAGTTCATTGTTTATTCTGAAGTGCATAAAGGTGATAATAATAACCAACATACTTTAGTTATTAGAAGTGAAACTCTGTATCATTGGTTTTCTCAGTCCATCTCTTGCATTTATTAGACTTTTTGTAGATAAATTCTTTGTGCCTGTTTGAGTGTCCTCCCGAAATACATGCAGCAGTAAGAATTGCCACTTCAATATTTACCTGCCTCTTAACATTTCATAACTTACAAACTGAAGGTTGCCTATTCGGTTGTCTTTTCTTTCAGAGCCAAGATTTCCTTTTGCACATGCCCCTTGGAAACAGTGGATCACAGCAGGAATCTGTAGGAGGAGGAAGAATAACTGTTGGTGCACAGACAGTGCCTGCTGCAGATCTTAGCAATTCCTCTTCTTCAGACGTAGAATGCGACTGTGCGGTCTGTAGTGAGCGCAGGTAAGAACTGAATTCAAACTCGGCAGCGTGGTGGCTGTGGTCAGACTGTCGGCAGTGTTGTGGCTTGTTTGTATGTGTGTGTTTAACCTCCTTTAAATGGGCTGTCTGACTGTAACAGTAATTTATGGCTGGCGGTATTTATCCAGTTTCATATTTTAAGCATTTTCAGATGTATTTTTTTTTCCCCTGGAATAGTAGGAATCGATACACCTATGTGATGGTTACAAATTATTTTTGTCTTTATTTGCAGAGAAAATTCAGCAGAACCTGAACGTGAACCTCAGCAGCTTCAGAATTACTGGTCAGAAGTCAGATACATGGTTCGGTGTATATATCGCCAAGCTGGGACCCCTTTGGCAGATGACCAAGACCAGTCATTGGTACCAGATAAAGAAGGAATGAAAGAGCTGGTGGATAGGTATATCACTTTGAAGAATATTAATTCTATTTCGTGCAGGATTTTTCAATGCTAGTTTGAATGCATGGGAAGCTATTAAATTCATTTGCTGTTTGCAATAGGAATATAAATGTATAATTATGGAAGGGTCCTGGTATCCTGTTTTTCAAAAAACCTTGAGGCGGTGATTTTTCATGAGACACTGTTAAGTTTGAATTGCCCCGTGTGAAAATCTTACCTTGTCAAACTAACCAGAGTTATTATAGTGCTTGCACTTTACTGTAGTTGTAACAGCTACAAGAGATTTTGTTAAAATGAAAAAAAGAAATATTGATCACTAGATGAGGCAGATTCCAATAAAATTTTTTTCTCATTTTAGAAATCAAAATTGTAGCTTTTCTAGCTACAATTGAAGTGGAAGATAGGCTCAAGGAGATCCTCAGTGGTGGGGTTTTTGCTTTTAAGAAAAGTGTGTCAGTCCTTGAAGTTCTCCAGGGGGATTGTCTCAGTTTCTGCCCTAACACAATGGATGGTCAAGGAATAGTTGTTCTTCTTGGTTCCATATGTACTTAATATACTAAGACCTGGCCAGCTGTAGTTCTTAAGTGGAATTTGTAAAGAAACTTTTGAAAGGTTATAGTTATCCAACACTGCTCTTAATATGACTATACACCTGAACCAGTCTTAATAAATATTTCAGGAATCTTCTTGCACTTTGATTATATAAAAATTGAGTGTTTTGAACATGAGTTCTGTACAAGCAGGGTAGTATAGTGTGCTTCCCTATTAGTCACACTTTGTTTATTTAAGTGATCAAAACATGCAGTATAGGTTTTGAAATCGAAGCTGTTTAAATGTTGCGCAGTGTGTAAGTAATTAAAATTGAATCATGGCTAAAATGGTTGTTGATTTTACACATTTTCTCTTTAATGGAAAAATTTTGGAAATTGGTAAGTATACTGTGTACCTTTCTTATGTACTCAGGAACTTTGATTGCTCTAGAAATGTTTTTCACTTTTGAGAGAGATTATTACAATACAAAGGCAGAAACAGGATCTCAGAGAAGGAATCCTTAGATGCTGGTAGGATTATTATTCACTCAAGTTCCTTATGTTCTCTGAAGTATGAAGTAAAACTGAAATACAGTTCGAGCAGGCACCAGTGTGTCCTGTCTGCTGTCCTAATGTCATGCAGAACTTTTCAACAAAGCTAGTCAGCTAGGTATTGAAAGTTTAAAAAACAAAACACAAGAAAACCTGTTTAGGTAGCATACCAAAGACCGTGCTGTGACCAAGTAACTCTGTGTTTAAAAGGAAGAAATTCTTAATTCCTGGCTTGGCTCTGGTAGACACAGCTGCCAAGAAATGGAGTGTCTAGTCTTCTTAGTTGGAACATACAGTGGTGCCAAGTAGTGTCACTACTGTATGCTGGAGTACCTGATGGCAGTATGATGGCACTGTTTTGTGAGTGGTGAGGGAAGAGCATGCATCAGATAGCTGCAGACTTCTGTTCATCTGCCTCTTTAGAAAGGAATTACATAAGTGCTTTCCCACCTCCCTGTGCTGTAAAAAAAACCTGAGGTGAGTGCTTAAACTCCTTGCACAGGACTTTAGAGTGAAATTGAATTATTTAAAGTGCTTTGAAGCAGCCATCGTGTTTAATTCTCCTCTGTAGACACAAATCTGTCACATGTAAGAACATGGAGAAGTTGTGAAGAAGTTTGTCTGAAGAGTCTGGGTGCCTGTAGGGTTATTTGCAAACTGAGTTAAGATTTTGAGCTCACAAGTTGAAATGAAACAGTGAAGTCCTAAACCAGTTTGTTCTCAGGTATCCAGGCATCCCAGTCGCAGAGCTACCCTGGCGTTCAGTTCCAGTGTAGATGTAGGGAGCTAGACAGTGTTCTCTGGGATTTGAGGTAATTCTCAAAACCCTAGCCCTTGAGGTTATTTTTGATGATGATAATGGTAGCTGGTAAATACTTTTAGAAAAATGAAAACTGTTGATTACATGCTCTTTTGTGTGGTGTTTTTCTTTTGTTCACAAATATTCCCGAAACACAGACTTTGTGAAAGAGATCCGTACCAGCTTTACCAACGGTTGGAACAGCAAGCAAGAGAATATGTTCTTGAAATGAAGGTTCGCCTGCTCAGACACTTGTCACTGGGATCTAAAGTTGCATCAACATTAGTGACAGAAGGGCCACCACAAGCACAGCAGTTCATCTCACTCCTACTTGAAGAATACAGTGCACTCTGTCAGGCAGCGTGTACAATCAGCGCCTTCCTAGTTACTCTGGTAAGACTGAAGAAACACCTGCATGCTTCCACTTGTGGGGGGTAGTGCTTCCAGAGTTGTTCTGGGCTCTTTCAGGAGGATTCTGTGGTTTTAAAATTAAGGTTCTCTTTGTGTGCATCCTTGGAGAACGGAGAGTCTGAAAATGCAAATTTAAGTATTCAGAAGGGTAGAGTGGGCACCTCTTACGTAGACTTGATGAAACTATTTTTTTTTTTTTTTTGTAAAGAAGAAGGTGGGATACTGTTTGTGGCACTTACTCCGAACCAAATAGTTAAGCAGATTTACAAAATATTAGATAATGCCTTTTAAAATATGGGGAACACTTCCCTGTTAATCTTTAATGGTCTCTTGACATCCGTGTTTAAACAACACAGACTTCTATGTGTAGCACTAACTTAAGTTGTTTCAATTTTCAGTTTTTCTTTCCACTTATAATCAAGGATGGCTACTTGAAAAGATCTTCTCTTGCCTTGAAATTAATCTGCTGTGTATTTTATTATTTCTAAAGTTCTTTCTGAAATGCTTTTTTATCACTCATTGTGATGTGTCTTGGGATTGTATTATCAGGTATAAAATAAACAATAGCCTTACTTTCTTCTTGAGTATCTCTCCATCACAAGTGAGTAATACAGTAAACTAATTGTGTAATTCTACTTGTTTAAGGCTTGAGAAGGTTATTAGTCCTGTTTTGTTAACAGTCCTTTGTTAGTGTCCTAATCCTGTACGTTCCTTTTCTTGTGTGAACTTTGTGCAAGTAGGAGAAAAAGGTGGATAAACTGGTGAATTTGTCTTTTATTGCCAATTAGCTGAAAGTGACTGTCTAAATTTATAAAGAGAGGAAAAAATAGACAGTAAATAGACTATGATGGCCACAGATGAGGGTATAAAATGGAGAGAAAGCAGAGCTTCGTTACTGAGGTAGTGCTGTTAGTAAAACTGAATTGTCAAAGCAGGAAGATGTTTCTATTAAGAAATTGAGCGTATCTAATGCTTCTGTTGTGCTATCAATGCTGTATATTTGCTGTTGTCTGTATTGTCTTCCCCAGCTTTATCACTTACATACAGATTTGAGGTCATTGCATCTCCTGTTCATTGGCTGCTTTTAATAGTCATTAAGTTTCTGACAAGGTACTTGAGAGAAGCTTGCTCTTCAGGTTGATTTGCAGCTTGTTCAGTTGAAAAGTGAATGCTTTACAGTACAAATGTTAGCACTCTCAAAGTGGATCTGCCAATAATGAACCCATTAGTGCCAGAATTACACAGCTGATCAGAAAATAAGTGTTTGATACTTCTTCCCTGGCAATTATTGTGAACTAGTAGTCATGAAAACTTAGTAGGTGTGAGAGATTGAGATAACAGCCATGAAAAGACAGAAGATGCTTGAACTCCCTAATCTACCCCTTTTCTGATAAAATTTAAAGTAAAATAAAATTCCTCTTTTCAAAAAAGCATAAGAAAATACAAAATACGCCAGATTTTTTTTGTCCGTTTCCTTCTGCAGCCTGGTAAGTACTGAAAACTTCTTTCTACTAGGCTGTGACATTCAGAAACTGAAATGTGAGAATGTAGGATACTGTCTCTTGTCATACATTTATATTGGGTTTATTAGGTAACCTTTTTATTAAATGGAGTAGTATGTCACAGCTTTCAGCACAGGTAGTACAGTCACTAGCTTCTTCAGTGTGCGTGGATGTTTCCTCTCAAGGTAGCACTGCACTATGGAAGAAGGAATCTTTTCAGCTGAAATACATAAAAGGCAGCCAAGATCTCTAAACTTAGTGCAGCCTTCCTTTTAAAGATAAAAGCTTTGCACATAGTGTACTGTACAAAGGCATATAATGTCTTGAACCTCCACCTGTGAGGAACTAATTTCTCAATGAAATTATGAACAGTTGTCCTTCCTTTCAAAGGAATCCATCTGACTTCAAGAGCAAGAACTCAAGCCTTGTACCCCACCAGGGAATGTCAGATTATACTGACAGCAGGTTGGACAGACTGTGATCAGTACAGAAGCACCCTCAAATACACAGTACAGCAGACTAGAGAGGAAAACTTCCTGGTGTTACTTTGTGTAACCTGGTAGACAAGATTTTGGAGATAAGTGTTGTTGGTTTTGTTCACAGCATAATACGGAAATTCCTTAAGAAATGAACCCATCTCAGTGACCCTTGAGAAATTATTAGCAGTTATAGAAATTTTGAATACTCAGTGAAAAGGTACATGCGTCTTGTGCAACTCAAAAAAAACCGCTACCCAACCTAATTAAATACTAATAAAACTTAAAACTTAATTCTTTTTTTGAATACTGATAGTTTGTCTTTAGGTCTGATGTAAATATGTTTGTATTTGTTTGGGGTTTTTTTAAGCCACTACGCTTAACAAAACTTAAAAATTCCTGAGTATTGTGGTGTTTCTGGGCACTGGAAATTATATTGCATAGGGCCCAGTTGCTGATACGAGAGCCAGAAGACTTGAATTTAATTCTGCTTTGTGGGTGAGTCGTGGTATAGAAAACCTACAAACTGCGGGCTACATCTTGCTGACTTGAAAAATATATTGTACCTGTCTGGAATTCTTGTGTTTTGATGATAATAATTTTAAGTTTTAGGCATTGAAGTTACATATAATTATGTGTTAAATAACCTCAAATACTAAAACCTTATGCTTACTAGGGAAGTAAGCTGTTGGTCTCGTCTGTTTAGAAATCTTAATTTTTTAAGCTGTACTTGGGAGGACTGTTTACTTGATTTTATGTTGGTTTTGAATAAAGATTATAGATTTTTATTGTATATGTGTCATACTAGATAAGTTCAAAGAACTGAAAAATAATCAGAGATAGACAACTGTTTGACAAGAAAACCTGAGAATTACAAGTTCAGATCATAAAATACATATTTTGGTGCAGAAATGAATAGGAGCTTTGAACAATGTAGTCTGATTTTTCTTTTTTTTTTTTTTTCCTAATTCATGACAATTTAAAAAAACAAGGAATGAAGCTGTGGTTATGTCATTAAAAGTGCTTAAATTCTGAGTTTCTGGATATTGAAACAGCATAAGATCTGATGGGCTTAATCCTGCCAGCAGATTGGAAACTATGCTTTAAAAAAAAAATTATTGCACTGAACAGAGTTTTTTTATTTTTTTTTCCTAATCCTGGCTTATTTCTGGTTGTTTTATCATTATAGGAAAATGAACATTTGAAGAAATTTCAGGTGACATGGGAATTGCACAACAAGCATCTGTTTGAAAATCTGGTATTTTCTGAGCCACTCTTGCAGAATAGCTTGCCAACATTGGTGTCGCAGCTAAGGTAGAGTTTAACTTTTGTTTTGTAATTTAAAGGAGAAATGAAAACCCATGTTTGGAACTGTGTTAAAAAAATCCTTCTTCTACAATTGGATTGCTAAAAGTCCTTGTGGATCTGTCTTGAAAGCAATGTCATTGAACAGGCGGCTGCCAAAATTTGCTTGTCAAAAGAATTGTAACCCTAATCTTCTTCTTTGTAGGTTACCCTGTAAAAACCTATGAAACTGGTGGTGGTATGAGTGAATAGTACTGTTTTCACTGATCAGCAGGCATTGCTGCTGTCTTTACAGCTCTACAGGCAAACTAAAGCCGCATTGCTTTCTGCTTCCCGCAGTGCACAAGTAACTTCATTTGAAGTTTTAAGCAGTCTTTTCAGTGGAGAAAGCAATATGTTTGTAGGTCTCATGACTTTAAAGCTCCTGAGGCTTTAAATTGTGTATTTTCCTAGTAAGGTGTCTCTGCTTGTAATTTGTGTACTAGCTAAGTGTTTGGGTTTCTTGGGAAAGAGGTTTTAATAGAAATTTTATTCTCTATGCTGAGTCTGAACATTTTGACAATACAGTCGTGGATAGTTCATGTTGACCTCTCTGTCTTGTTTCTGATGAAGACACATTTATGCTCTGTGTACATGTGTTTTAAAGGTATTATCCTGGGTAATTGTCCATGGTACAGGAACAGTTTGATGAAGTCTGTTGCAAGAGATGTTGCTCACAGTGAATAAGGAAATTTCTGATGAGTCCTGCTTTTGCTAGTAGATACTAGGAAGGAAAGCAAGAAAAGGCAAGAAAGCTTAATTGTTGCCAGGCTCAGCTAGAGGTCTAAGGTCCGTCGTAAATTATCCAATTTGTTTACATGAGGCTGGGTTGACACTGTAGGCTTTCCCTCTCCAGACAGCTAATTTTGCTGCTGTGTTCAACAGCATATTGTTAGTTGAGGAGTTTTTCAGTTATCTGGGTCTTCTTCTGTGGCCATCCTTCAGCCTTGTCTGCACTTTCTGACAAGACTTCTTTACTCCAGCAATCCTGACTCACTCAAGACTGTTTATATTGCCTTCATCTGAAGAACTGAGCATGGTCTTAGTGAAGTTTATAGTCTTTTCTTGACAAAAGCATTGGATTGTTTTCATTTACCTGTTGTGCTACTGCAATTCAACTCTGAGCAACAAAGGTTGTTTCTTTGCTGTCACTGTGGTGACAGCTACATTCAGAGATTACATATGATGAAGTCAGAATCTCTTCCTACAGGAATTTCTTTTCCAGTGCATTTTTGTTCACTAAGTAGTTTATGTGAAACACCCTTAAACTTAGGGGTTTGCCTGGATTGAATCGCATGAGCATTTTTGAAAGGAGAGATTCAGCACAAGCTTCCCATTCCATGGTTTCTAGGTTATATAATGTATGTCTTATTTTTCTTCGATAAATTTAGATTATGTCTGTTTTCAGAGACTCACAGGATTTTACTTCTGAGTCTTTTCTGGGTCTTGAAGTGAGAGAATTGGGTATTCTTCCCTGAGAGATCTTCCTGGAGGGTAATCCACCTTCCATCAGAGAACAGTGGAGAAATGTTCCACCAGAGGCCTCATATCATCAGAGGAGAAGCAGGGATCAGCTTAGTCTTCTGCTCATTTAGTCAGCAGAGAATCACTTGTGTGCAGTAGAGAAGGTGGTGCCAGTTTCTTTACAAAAAAAATGTTAGCCTCATTGCTTTCTCTTCCTGAAGAAGAGAAACACGAAATGACATTTTGGCATCTGAGCTTCACTTAGATTTTGGGTGTTTGCCTTTTCTTTCATCCTTTACTTAAACCACTAACATTTTTATATTTCTCTGGCTTTTTCAAGATATTTACTTGGTGTGCTGTGGTTAGTTCCAAGGGTGTTTATCACATGTCAGACTAGAAAAGATGTTCACATAGGGAGGTTTAAGCAGCAGTCTTGTGGGGATGGGGGTTACCAGCTGATACAAGATCAGCTGTGTCAGTATTTCCCATCTGAAACTGGTCGTCTGCTCAGGGTAAACTACCGTGACCTTAATGTGTTATATCTTGTTTGACTACCTAGTCAACATCTGTGGCTGGTTCTGGAGCCACCTTCAGCTGCCCTGTCTGCCAACCAGGTGTAGGAGCTGTCCATAGCTTAGCAAGAGTTGATTAATCAGCAGGACTTCTGGGCCAGACACATTTCATAAGGTTGTATTTTCATAATCAGTATTTAAGGAAATGCAGTCCTTTCGAAGGTGTCTAGTACATCTGATGAAGGTGCCAATATGAAGAGTTTCTTTCTTAGAGGTTAAATATCTCACTTGGGTTAAGATGCTTTTGATTACATGCGACCGCTGACATGCCTCCTGCGTTCAACAGACTGCTTTATTGGGGTTTGGTAATGAAGTAATTGTTACCTGGGGCTTCGCTGTCTGCTTTGCTTTCCCAGTATGGGATGGGACAGTGCCCAGGATATTTACACAGCTTCAGTTAAATGCCACTGTCCAAAAGATTAGGGGTTCCTAATCAAAATATGTAGGTGAACAGTAGGACCTTTGTCAAGAGGTATGGCTTTTAGGATTCAGTTACTTTAAATGGAGCAGTTCTTGTTAGGTTTTATGGATGTGTTATACTTCTCATCACTTTTTTACTGCAGTCCAGGAATATATTCCACCTCTGTTTACAGGATGGAAACATTACCTAGGTTGTTGCTTTATACTTGCCTGGAGGGATAAGAGTGGACTTTCTAGTACCGTGTTAACCTTTACACAGAATCACAATAAAAAAAATGAAAGTGTAAATGCTGTTCTTTTGCATTGCTAATGTAATTTTTCTAATGAAGTTCTTTTGCTTCTAACTTAAGAGCATATTTAAAAAAGTAATCTGTGCACAACAAGTGTCTGAAAGAACAGTGCTACACAGCAGCAGTTATGAGAACAAATTCTTGATTTCTGTGCCATGTGGGTCTGATTTTGACATATTTGCGTAATACCAGAAGGCCAGGCTTCAGAAAAAGTAGTAAATTGTGGTCTAGTAACATGAATTGACAATGTTTGCACAAATAGTAAGGAAGTGTTTTATTCTAGAGTCACTGTATCCCTTGGAACTTTTTTTCTACTCTTCCAACTGTGGACTTCCCAAGTTTTGCTGTGCAGAATTGCTTTTGCACCTTTACGGTGTTGTGTTGCAGATTCTGGGAAAAGCAATAAAATAAAGCAAGTTTAAATCTGTTGGTGAAGTCACACTAACAGCTGTAACTTGGTGTTTACTGAGTTGTTTGTGTGCTCAGCTCTTCATTATAATAATTGTCAAGTTAAAATTAAGGGCTTAGTTCTTTGCCAGGTGACAAGCAGGTCTATGTGGTTCTTAGGTTGGGTTGGCATCCTGTTGCAAGGAAAATCTGAACAAACCTGCCTCAAATGCGGTAACTAGGCTTAAATACTTCATTTTGAGATGCTTCAATTTTGGTATATTTGGTACTGGCTTTGACTTGCCGCACAACCTCTGTGCCTAATTAACTACCAGCCAGTTTCTCCTTAATTATTGAGTAGTAGAAATGTTGTAAAGTTTCAGTTTGAGTCAATTGGCAGGTCATTACAAGTCAATATCCCTTAAACACATTTTTTTTTGTTCTTTTATTATTTCTAAAGTCAGTATATTGGGAGTTTGCATATTTACTCAAGAAGTGTTTTGATGATTCTCTGCAAAGATGTAGCAGTAGAAAGGAAAGTAAGACTGTCCTGTTTCTGAGGCTCCTCACGGAGGCCGTGATCGGTGAATGGCATAACCACATTTTGAATTCAGTGCTGCTCAAGTGATAGTAAATAACTGCTTGTATCTCACTTCCCTCGTTCTGCAGCTCATTTCCCACCTGGAACTCCAACTCATCTAGTAGTCTTTTTAGCGTTGGTCATGAGAGTTCTGCTTAACAAGCTTCTGGCTCTTCAGTAAATATTCAACACGTATATTTAGCCCCATAGAATTTGGAAGGATAAATATATCAAGCAACAAAATTTGAATAAATATGGCTCAGTAGGTTTGTCATCTGGCTGATCATGGGAAAGAGGCTCTAGCAATGTGGCACTTCCCACATTCTTGCTATTGTTGGTTACAGAAGATTGGAATAACCAGGTTTGGGTTGTTTTTTTTTTTAAACTACTAAAACTAGTACTCAGTTTTGGGATACAAGGAGCTATGTGGGCCTAGGTTTGTCAGTAACTGCACTGTAACAACACTTTTTTTAGCTGGCAGAAGTTAGAAGCGTGATTCTTCAGTGAAATGTCTCTTGTGTAACAAGTGCTGTTTGAACTTTTAGGCTTGGAACAACACATGATTCCTGTAGTGAAGATATGTATAGTACCTTGCTACAAAGGTATCATCAGCTGGAACAGGAAATGGGCCAAGTTGCTGAAGCATGGCTTGAATGCCAGAAAAGAATAGATGATTATGTCGATGAGCAGGTAAGAGTCATGCAAAGAGTCTCAAGACTGACTGTGTAGGGAGCAGCCCGTGCAGGGCTGTGCCTTGGATGAACAATTAATTTCTTTGATACTTCTACCCAGAGCTGTGAAGCAACAAAACGTAACGTTTTTCATTGATATCATTCATTCGCAATAGAGAAGGGCACTAACATACCAGTACTTCATGCTGATTGTACAATAACACCTTTAAATTGTTAAGCAGATTGTTGTGTCGTTTAGAGTTAGCCTTTGAACATTTTTAATTACTTTAGCCAGTAAATTAGCTGTAGGGAGGAAAAAAAACACTCATCTCACAAATCCCCCTAAGCTTCCAAAATAATAACTGCACTAAATGAAGTCCAGTGGAAGATACTGCTTTTAAAAACTGTTGCATGTTGCATAGTATGATGATCTGTGTACTGTTGTCAAAATGGGAACTCCAGTTTGTCTCTCCACAAGTATTTGAGACCTCTGAAGTTATCTTTTTATAAAATACATGATCTGATAGCTGATTTTTCTGAATTTATGCTACGTTTCAGAAAATAATCATGTTATTGTGCTGACTCCTACATTGCATAGAGCTTACTTTTCAGATAAATAGCTGTTTATTTTGCAAGTGGTTGTTTATATTCTTCAAAGAAAACATCTAGTGCTTTTTGTCTCATGCTCAAAGAATCTGATTTTCTTAAAACACCTCCGGATAAGGCTTTGAATACAGTTTAATTTAGTCTTAAGTGTTCTGGAAGAAAGAATATCATAGAAATAACTGAAGATAGAGAATTTTATAGAACTTTGCTTCTGTTTTGAAATTTTATAAGCACTAGGAATATGGAGATCCAATTTGAGATTCAGTAATGCTGTGTTACTTCTATAGATAACAAACATATTTTAGTCTTACTGTACGTTGTAAATGTCCTTCAGAACCTGTTCCCTAAGTGAACTTTTACCATTAATTCCAGTACCTTCAAGATGGAGACAAGACATAACTAATTTTATTTTTAGAGATTGTTCTATATTTGGGGACTGCATCTGTGAGCTATCAGTTACAAAGTTTTCTCATGGTCTGGCAGATTTTATGCACCTAAATATTTGATTGCAGCTCAGTAAAATATTATCATCTCACATTTTATGCTACAGAAGTCATTTTTCCCATGGTGTCAGGTTGTCATGGCTGTCTGATGCTGCCTCTCTAGGAAGAAAGAAATCCCAGTTCATTTCACATTATTCATTTGTTTTTTTTAAAAAAGGACATTTCTGCAGAGTCACATTCATATCAGGCTTCTGGCTGGTGGTTCCCGCACTATGCCAAAATAAAGTTCTTAACTGATTTTTCTGTATTTCTTCGTACCAAGTGGCTATGCAACTACCCCAAGTACTGTCCTATATATTTTTTTTAATTTGCTCAGTGAAGCCTGTATCCTGATTCAAACAGACACCCTTCTCCCAATAGGGGAAACTTAATGTGGTGACTTACTTCCTAATGAACAAAAATACCTGCAAGGGCAGGTGGGTAGAGGAAATAATTTGAAAACTTAAACCATCAAATTTTAAAGAAGATACTGGTATTTATATATGTTTTTATATGTAGAAAAAAGCATTTTCACAATCCTTAAACTCCATGTTGGTGATAACCTGTGGTTGTACTCTCTTGATCAAAAATACATCATTCAGTATGACCGTCATACCTGAATTTGCAGTGATATTTTTGTCAACAGGGTAGAAATCAGAAAGCCCTGCTGCTGTAGAAGCTATGGATGTTAATAAGGAAAATTCATTCACTGTTTGCTTGTCTCTTGGCTTAACAAAATCGTGAGGTTGTATTGTTAGTGTTTGAGAGGTTAGAAGGGAAAGAAAATATAAGAATAGTTCTCATTTATCTATTTTAGAACTACACCCAAAACTGTAAGCAGGGCATCAGTGGAGGTAATTAATGGACTGTCTTACAGTATGTTATGTTACTTGTTCTTGGGAAACAAAGTAACAGTTTTTGCAAGCAATACAAATAGTAGTTTATGACAATGTAAGACAGCTGTGTCACGCACAAACATGGAACTTAATACACTGCTGTACCATGTGTGTATGCTGTAATAAAATTTACAGTAAGGATTCTTTCGTATCAGTGCCTGTATTCATCACTTGTTAAATCTGAGGAAGACCTTTGGAGTATCTGGCATTCAAATTTATCTCCCACTCCCTAGAAGAGTGCTTGGACATGATGCATGTGGTTTGTATTGCAGCTGCCCTGCTCTGCTGAACTAAATTTTCATTGGGGAAAAGGAAGAGGGGAGAGAAGTGATTTTCTACTATTTATGGAATCAGTAACTGAAGGTACTTGCAGCCATGGAGTATTGGAAAGGCTGCGAAGTCAGAAGTAGGAAATGTTGGGTGCCAGCCCCTGTTCCCGTTAATAGCCGAGTACCAACACTTACACCGTGCTGTTTGCTTTGACAGTTTCTTGGCAGGCTTGAGTAGGCAGCTCCCAGTTAATGCACTGGCTGTTTTAAACATCGTTCTCTGGCATTAAAAGCCTTCTCTTATAATGTGTAGTGAATGTAGGTAGCTGTCTTGGATGGTGAGGACTCAGCTAGGTGGCAGGGCACCTAAACCAGTGAGTGTTGCTGCATTTAAATATAGCTCAAGGATTCTCCGTAGCTGATATGGCACCCAGGATGAAATTTCTGATGTTGCTGGACACAGACTCTGCAGTGCCTCTTTTTTTTTTCCTTTTTTTTTTTATTTTTTAGCTCACATGGATGTGATAAATTCATTTTTCGGTATTAATATAACCTCACTGGAGCAAGGGAAATTAAAATACACTTGTTAGAATATGATGCTGATCATTTCAGAAATCAATTAGGCAAAATTTTACCACTTAATACTGTTCCAGTCCCCAGCTTAGAATTTCATTTTCCTAAGTTAAATAATGATAATAGCATTAATAAGCAATAATACACTTAGCTTAGTAGTAAGACTTTAATTGATCAATTTCTGGCGGCATGCTTTTGAAAAAAAAGAATCTTTGGAAAAAATAATATTTCTAATGGTATAACCTAATGCCTAACACACCTGTTTTTATGAGATGATTTGTTATATCTATACGGTGATAGATTTTTGGGTTTTTACTTAATTAGGTAAATGGAAAAAAAGAAAACTGTAAAAGATAACCTCTTAGGTAGTTGTTTTTCCTCATTGATGAAGTAGTGCTGTTAAAATGTTGTAAGGTACAACAGGAGGAGCTTTGTTCTTGCATTTTGCTGTGTTAAAATTTATGAAAACTTTTGCATTCTGTCAGAGCCTATTTACTAAATGAGAAAAATATAATTTGTATCCAAAAAAGTTATGGGCTCTATGTGCATTTATGGTGATATGATTTGAGAGACAAGTAATTATAAAGTATTTTTCCAGGCTTAAATAAAATGAGGGGCATGAAAAACTTTGAGGAATAAATGTGCTAAATAGTGTTAGTCTAGGTCACTACTTTTGATTCTTTTGACTCTTGGGGAGATTAGTTCTACATGTGGTACATCAGGGTTTGCACTTGAGCCTGTGTTGAGATTTTCATGGATTTTAATGGATCTGAGATGTTGAGTATTTAATGCTGGTCATGTTTTATTGAAAATGTTATGCACATATTTAATGAAAAGAAATATTAACATAAGGAGTAACAGTGGGAAGATCTGACTGAAAAATAGTGTAAATGAATATGAAATCTTATGTTTAAGTGACTCAAATTATTAGCAAATAAAATAGACTTCATATTGACTAAGTGTGTAAGTCCATGCAAAATAGTATAGATAAGCTAGATTTAATGAAACTTAGATCAATTGACAATAATGTCGGTTTTCTACTGTTAAGTCAATGAGTTTTCCTTAAATTCTGTTTTAGATGGCAATGAAAACAAAACAACGCATGCTAAAGGAAGACTGGGAATTTTTTAAACAGAGGCGTTTTATTGAGGAGCAGGTAGGATTTTATTTTTTTTTGTTACACCATTCTAAGTTATACTAATGCTACACATATATTTGTAAGATGCAAACAATGAGTGTAGTGTATTGTACTAGTTCTGTGCAATTTAAGTCTGCAACTATGCCAGGCAAGAAATTTGACAGCTAAAATACAGAAAGTAAGATCCAAGAAGAGAAAGTAAAATTATGTAGTCTCAGTTACTAAAGATAAAAAGATAAACACCACAGTCTTAGGATTGAATCTCAGGTGTTTAAAATTTTTATACTAAAAAAGTGGAATTTTTGTTACCTTAGAGTGGGATCCAAAACAGCCAATACACTGAGTGTGGAGCTGTCTTGATTTACAGGATAGGGAATATTGTGTTCAGGAGTTTGACAAATTCCTGTGTGTGTGCAGGAGTGTGAGCCACAGTACCGGGCCAGATGATTCCATCTCATGGGACTTTGGAGATGGCTCCTGTATCTGGTTTGTAGGGGAAAAGGCTGAGCAGAACTATATTCCCTTTTTTAAACTGTAGCTAGAGGGGTGCCAATAGAAGTTCCTACCTTATTATGAAAGTGCAGTTTAGGCCTCAGTAGTCTCTTCTCCATTTTAGAAGTGCTTAAGTGTGCACCTTGCTTTCCGTAAGAGTACAGTGGGCTTTGGATAGAGTCAACTCTTGATGGAAAATCTCTCCGTTCCTGTACCAATATGCAGAAAGAAACCACTAGTCCTGAGCCAGGGAGAGTATGGCAGTACATTTTAATAAACTTAAGCTTAAATTGGCAATGTCTCAAAGCACTCATCAGTAAGTACTTTTTCCTATAAGGAACGTAAGCCTGTGTTAACAGTGTTTTTAGAACATCTGGTCTACAGGTCTCCTCTGAGGACTTGAGGAAGAATCCTCTTTTTTGTTCATCCTAATTGGCCTTAAGTGAGCTCTAAGACCATGGCTGCTTAGATAAGGATCAGGTCTGGGCATCTGTAGAGGTGGGAGCTTAGGCACATCCTTGTTTAACCTAAGGCTGCAGGTATCTAATGAAATTAAGTGCTTTCAGGATTAAACCTCTGCCAGGTGGAGGTTATTTGGATTGTATTTTTTCACTAATGCAGTCAGGTCCTGTCTTGGGCAGCTACTTTGTTTCTTGACTCTGTCCCGTTGTGGCTGCAAAATTAGTCTGAATTCTTTCTTGCAAGCAAAGGGTGAGTTTGCTGTCTTCATTTGTCAGCAGTGCCCTTTCATTCACACCATGAAACAAGACAAGATCTGCTCAACTTCAGAATGCATCAGCAAAAATACCGTGCAAGGTGTATGTACAAATGAGTCAAGAAGATGGACTTGTCCACTTCGATGTTTCACAGTAGAAGCATATTTTATTTGAAGAGTCTCAGTGCCTAATGTTTGTTTGTTTGTAACTTTGGACTTCCTTTTTCACTCATGATCAAGATACCACCTTCATGAAATTATTCTAAATTATTCTGCTTTTAGATTGTTTTGCCCAAAGAACCTTTTTTGATTATGTAGCTTGTCATTATGTGCCATTGAATTTTTAATGGAAAGACTTGCACTACTAAAACGCTGCCTTTACCATTTACTTCAGCTTAATAACAAGAAAGCACTAGCTGGGGAGAACAACTTCACAGACACAATGAGACACATGCTGTCATCACGTTTGAGCATGCCTGACTGTCCCAACTGTAATTATAGAAGAAGGTGAGCTGATGTTTTCAGTTTGGAATCAAAATAAATCATTGCTTTCTTGTTCAAGGAAAAAAGAAATGCATTATTGGAACAAAGAACGTGATTATTTTAAATCAGTACTACTTTAACAAGGTCATAAAAATCTGTAATCTTAATTCTTGAACAGATGTACTTGTGATGACTGCAGCCTTTCACACATTTTAACGTGTGGCATCATGGATTCCCCCATAACGGATGATATCCACATTAACCAGCTACCACTACAGATCGATTCTGCTCCCGATTATCTATCTGAGATCCACCCACCCAGTATATCTTCAGCAAGTTCAGGGTCAGGTTCCAGCTCGCCTATTACAGTTCAGCAACATCCCAGACTGATCCTCGCAGATAATGGTTCTGCACCAACTTTGTAAGTTGTTTTTTCTGTTTTAATTGTTGTAGTGAACTGAACTTAAGCAAGCAAGTGGCATTGGCAGGCTGTCATTATGTAATGTTAGTTTTTGCCTCAGAAAATTATGTAATAACAGTACTGTGTTCAGCTGACCACAACTCCAGTGCTCTGTGCGTGCCAACATTATATATTTTAAAAAAAAATAAAATCTTGTGAAGTTCTTAAAAATTTCTGAAGATTCTGACTTAGCAATATTGCTGGAAATGTGTGTGGTGTGTCCTTTCTTCTCTGCGATTACAAGGACGTGGGAATCTGATGACTTTAGAGCATCATTTTAAAATGTCACATTTTCCTAGACTGAGCAAGGGAATTGGTGTTCTTTTCACTGAGGGATTGTCATTTCATATGAATCAGTTTAGTTCCAAAAAAGCCTTTTAAGAAGGCTTTTAGGATTGTGGAAGTTGTGTTAACTTGAGTCTTGTGTTAATAATTGTTGTCCCTATCAGAAGTACCTGCCAAGCCTCTTTCTTATACTCTGATCACAGTGACCACCAGATTTGAGCCATTAACCTCATGATAGTTTTCTGCCCTTTCGTAGTTCTGAAGGGTTAAAACTGCTTGGTGGGCTGGCTTTTGTATTCAGTGTGAGTACAGATAACCAGGACTCTCCTTTGTCACGTGATATTCTAAAAGAGTACTTAAAAAAAAAAAAAAAGCCCACCTTGGGTATTGGTAGAAAGACCAATGAAGAAATCCCTGCTGTGGGTACAGTCAAGGAGATTTGCATTAGTGTTCCAGGTTAGTGCGGTGTGATGAATGGGGACAGTGCAGGTGTGCAGGGTGTTTGTGATGACTGGCACTCACTAAGTTCCATTTCCTCTAAATGTCCAGCTACCACCATCAATAATTTAATCTTCCGTAACAGGACTTTTGTTTCTGAACCCATTCAGGGAACACTTGAAAACAGATTTTGTGGTGGTATGTTTAGCTACATATCCTTAAGTGTGCGCTTTGCCATTTCTATAAACTCACTGGTTTTAGTACTGAAATTTCAAAAATTGTTCAGTTCATCTCTTCAGAAGCTAGTTTGGTTGAATCCAAGTATTATTTACTGTAAGAAGCCTATTTTTAGGGAAATACCACCGCTCCTTGGGGAAATGCCATTTTATGTCTCATACTGTCTGCTGTGTTTTATTTCTTCATTACACATTTGAAATATGCCTAATGGTGCTATCATGTAATTAAATTTTGGCACAGTATTTTATGGAATGCAACAAGATAAAGTGTACGGTTTAAGAGCTCTGAATTGTTGTAGTAACATGAACTAACCAATCTTTGCAGTATTTCTCTGGAGTGATTCAATGTGCACATTCTTTCACTAGCTATCTGTATGGCAAAAAATTCCATTAAGTATTTTAGAGCATGTTCTGTAAAGCATGTAGATGTGGGGTTGTCTATGAACTGGTTGCTGCTGAGAAATTTAAGAGTTACTGTAATGTGTTCAGTGTTCCCTGCTTACTGGTTTGACATTTAATGTGTGAACAAAAAGTTGAATTTTATATTGTATTTTTTCCCACATCACAATTTTTGTAAATGAAATCATTGGCATAGGGCTTTTTTCAGGCAAATGAAAGGTCATCCATATCCTGTAATTACTTATTCCATAGATTCTTGGTCAGAAAGCAGTGGTGGAAAATATTTTACTAAAAACCAGCAGAGAATCGCATTTTTGATTGACTCTGGGGTTGAGGCACGTCACTGTTGCATTCAGTAGGATTATATGGCTGGTTGCTTGATTTTACTTGCTTGAGAAAGTAGGTTCAGTTGAACAACTTGGAAAACAATCCTTTGGCTCCTGATAGGAACATTTATAGAAGGAGATACCCTCAACTCTGTTTGTTTTGGTGTTCTAGCTGCTTTCACTGTAACTGGGGTTACTGAGCACTGTGATTTATCGAAGCCTCTTTTCCCCTCAGTGGTAGTGATGATGAAGATGTTGCACCATTATCAGCAAAGTTTGCTGATATCTACCCGCTGAATAACTACGACGATGCAGAGGTTGTAGCCAACATGAATGGAATTCACAGTGAGCTAAATGGCGGAGGTGAAAACATGGCATTGAAGGATGAGGTACAGCATTTACAGTGTCCTGTCTTCTCCTGGCAGTTGGATGTGCTTGCTGGAGAAAGGCCTGTCCTTCACCCCCATGTTAATGACCTAATGTTGTCCAGTCTCCTCAGGTGAGCAGTACCAGCAGCAGTTCCTCAGAAGCAGATGATGAAGAAGCAGATGGGGAAAGCAGTGGTGAACCACCAGGGACTCAAAAGGAGGAAATGTCCCTAGGAAAAAGGACATTAAGGAAAGATGAAACAAAAATGGATAGTCCACCACCTTCTTACCCCAGTCAGCAGGTATAGTCATCTAAAAGCGACCCTTGTAATAAATAGATTTCTGAAATGTGGCTGCTTGAATGAGAAGACGGTTACATCATCAATTCTTTAACTTTTAAAATATTAAGTTATCAGTACGTAAGTATGACATGTAAAACATTTTTCAACTAATTGTTATATTGTCATGGCAAGTATCTTGCTTTAGTTGAAACTGAAAAGTGTTATGTCGTATTGAGGGTGGCTTCAGTAAAAGGGGAAAAAACTTATTCCTACCTGTATGAATGAAAAACATAAGATTCGTTTATGTTTGGAAGTTTGACCTTGGTCTTTGCTACTTATTAATGTTACATTATTTGAAATTAATTGGGTTGGGGGTGTATGTTACAAGTAATTAGTTAAGACTTATTTTTTAATATTATATTTGAGGGCTAACTTTCCCTGTTGAAACCTTGGGTAATTAAATCTATTGCATGTCTTATGTTGAAGGTCTTGGGGCGTTTCTTTTCTTGTTTGTTTGTTTTTAATGGTTTAAGATTATTAAGCTCTTGACTGTAAGGTCACCAGACCACCCAGAGAACCATGCCTAGATTATCTACTCAGCCAATAGTGGTGTTTGGTTTAACAGCTGAGCACAAAAGCAAAATATCCAATGGATTTGTTTTTGTAACTGTGTGGCTTTTAATCTGAGTTACCTCACAGCTGCAAGACAGTCTCACTGCTTTGTGGGACTTTTGTGTCACTTTTATTTCTTACATTACAAAAGAATCCACATTGGTGCGCCTTTGAGAGCTTAGACAACCTTCATCTCCCAGTAGATGTTCTCCTGCCGTTAGGATGTTTGTAAGACCTTCCACTGGAAGTATTTTCTCGTGTGTTGAGAGTGTTAAACTGATTTTCTTTCAGCAAGTATGTTGAGGGATTTTTATGTGTGTGGCTGACCAATGCCATAATACTTACATGGGGTGAGACCTCTGTCAGACTAGTTTGAAACCATTTAAGAGATTCAGCATTTGTTGTGGAAAATCAAATGAGATTATGTAAGTCTACTTGCCTTAGGGAAGCAAACTAAAATGCAAGATAAAAAGATGGATTTAGCCTTTTACTTTATTGTTTTGTTTATAGAAAAAGGATTTTCTCAGAATTATTCTGAGGAACTCTTAGTGACTTCCTTTTTTGAGTCTGATATTCTAATCAAAACTGAGCAATGTGATGTTGTATTTAACTGATCGATTTCACTGGCACATGCCATGTGCATTTAAGATTTTTTGGCAATGTCTCTGGGACTGCTGATACACTCAGTATCTCTGTGTCCCTTCAAATTCCTTTTCAGTACCCAAAAGTTTGTCAGAATTGGGTTTTGAGTCTCATCATATGTTAGTAGGTTAGTGCTGGTTTCTCAATAACACTGGGGATTTTTTATGAAAAAGTTTGGGGCTTTTCTTTGTACACCAAATTAATTCAATCATTTTGTTTATAAAAACTTTGGTTCTTAAAAATATGTTGTGTTAAAGGCTGTAATGCTTTTAAGTGATAATGAAGAATTACTTGCTTCTGAGAGGAGGGCATTTTTAAGATGAGATCACCTGTCAATTCTTTTCTATAAAGATAATTAGCTACTGTTACATTTTTTGAAAAATGTGTACTGCCATATTGCTGAGGAAGAAGAGCAGTTGGGCAGTGGCCCTGCTATTGCTTCTGATAAAATTATCTTCCAATGAAATATTAGGTGACAGTGACATCAAAAAGTACTGAGCTGAGAGAGGGAAATGGAACTGCTCTTTCCTGGGCTGCTTTTCTTCTGAAGTCTTGAGTCTTTTTTAGATAACAGGGCTGATGATACCTTGAGATCAGTAGAAGTTACTAAGAAGGTGCAGTTGGTACGATTATGAAATTTTTTCTGAAAAATGTCAGCTTCACACAATCACAGAACAGCTGAGTTTGGAAGGGGCTTCCAGAGATAATCTAGACCAGCCTTCCTGCTCAAAGCAAGACCATCTCGAGAAGGTTGCTCAGCACTGTATCCTGTTGAGTTTTGAGTATTATCAAGGATGGAGGCTCCAGAAATGCTGTGGGTGATATGTTCCAGTGTTCAACCACTCTCACAAATAAATGGTTTGGATGGAATTTTCTGTATTTCATTCAGTGCCCATTTCCTTCTGTTCTTTCGTGGGTTACCACTGGAAGGAGTCCACCTCTGTCCTCTCCACTTACTTTTTTCCCAACCAGTCAGGGAACACACACTGGTAAGGTCCCTGAGTCTTCTCTGTTGAGGCTGAACAGTCCTAGTGATCTCATTCTCTCTTTGTTTGACAGATGCTCCAAGGCCTAAATCAACTTTGTGTTCCTTCTCTGGACCCACTGCAGTGTGTCCCTGTGTCTCTTTTACTGGGGAGCCTGGCACCAGTCTCACCAGTGCTGAGCAGAGTGGAAAGATTGCTTCCCTTGACATATGCTGGTTGTGCTCTGCCTACCGCTGCTTAGGACTACGCCCAACTTTATCAGCTAATCAACCCTTATCACTACTTCCTACATGTACTTTTTTCCATATGCTTGGAAAATTATGGAAAATACTAATCCAGTTGGACTTTTTCTTTGTATACTGGGTTAATTAATTTCCCAGTAATGATCAAACACTGTCAAGGCTTGTGTCAGTATTTTGTATGAGTGTTTTGCTTCTTGTCACTGATAGTGGACCTTAAATGTCTTACAGTATGAAATGCTGTCAATTCTTAGGTATTCTTAAGTAAGGTAAAGATCCTTCACTAGTGCTTCTACTTCACTACAAGGCTTTTCCATTGGTATTAGACAAAAGAATTCTTTGGATGCTCTGAAAATACTAATTGATGTATTCAAAATGAAATAATGATTACTAAGTTTTTGTCTATTGAGTAGATTGAAATTTTTTTTTTTTTTT
>VWZG01006595.1:89698-101492 GCA_013396735.1 Grallaria varia
TTTTTTTACAGGCTGATCAAGGTCCAAATGCTTGTGAATGTCACGTTTGCAAACAAGAAGCCTCAGGACTAACAGCCTCTGCACTTGCAACTGGACGGCTGCCTGCTGGCCACCAGTTCATGAATCCTGAAAAACCTGCACATCCTGCTCTTCATCTTTATCCACACATCCATGGACATATACCATTGCATACAATTCCTCATCTGCCTCGTCCGCTTATCCATCCCACCTTGTATACTGCTTCTCCCTTCACACACAATAAGGTAAGCCTGACAGAGGAGGTGGATGCATCCTCATCCCAGGAAAAACACCATACCTCTGAACAAACCAGCATGCCTGAGTATCAGTGAAACAGTGAGAGTTGCCTTAAATTGTGGTTTGTTTATAGTATTCCTTTTGGAAAGAATAGTGAGGTGTAGGGAATAAGACAGATTCAGAAGTGGTGGAAGGTTCGTACAGAAGGACTAAGAATAGTTTTTTTCAGGAAGACTGGTAAGGTCCTTGCGGTAGTTAGAAGGCCTGTTGAGTCAAATGAGCCTTGAATGGTGGAAACGATGGGACTTCAGTCATTGTAATAGATGTAATTAAATCTTTATTTCATATATATCAGAGGTCAAAATTTAGTGTTCCATTTTGGCAATAATATTCTAAGATTTGTAGTTCAAAATGTTGGTGATTTTTTTGTGTGTGTGTAAAATCAGAGGCATAGGAGTCTTATTTTTAAGGGGTTTTTGTGCTTTAAGAGAACTTACTTTTTCCAGGTTCTGCAAAATTCTTATGGCCTTAAACTTTAATAAACAAGAGAAAGATGGGGAACAAGAACTGGGACCAGGTGACAGCTTTTCAAAAGTATGAGTCAAAACCAAGAGTTACTGTTAATGAGATGTTGTTTCACACACTTTTTAAATCAGTTGAACTGTGGGTGCTGCTAAAAGGGGCAAAGCCCTTATCGTTAGGTGCATGTTCCTGTTATCTTCCTTTGATCTGATCCCTTTGATCTGATTCCTTTGGTCTGATCCAGTGGTCCTGTGGTTTCAAGGAGACTAGTCACCAAGATGACTGACTCCTACTGTCCTCAATATCCACTTTGTTTTTTCCTGTCTTACCAGTGTCCCTTCCTTACCTCTGTTGCAGTGTGACAGCAACAACCACTGCTGTTCTTCTGAAACCCTGTTAAGTGGTTTTTTTGCAGCCATATATACGAATTTTTTTTAATGCAGGTTATTCTAGCCCCTCCCACCTTCACCATTAGTCAGATAATGAAAATTCTTCTGTATAAAAAAATAAGACTGGCTGTGTAAGTAGTTTGTTTGGCCATAGATGGACTTGCACATCTGAAATGTCATTGGATTCAACTGGCATTTTTAATACCTGTATCTACTTCTGCGTAGCCTTTCATTGCAACTAGTGTAAAAATAGAATAAACACTCTTTCCTTGACTTTTTTTAAAGGTGGCAGTAATTGAATACAGTGTTTCCATTGCATGAGGTCTCTGGGAGAAAGTTACATTTTAGAATGTGAATAAACAATTTCAGCCAGAAGAAATGGGGTGAGCCAGAACAACTTGCCTCTATAAAGCAAGAAAGTGTGTGCTCCCCCGCCCCCTTTTTTTTCTAGTTGCTTCTTAGAATGAAAGGGTGTGTTCCTTGCCTGTTAATTTTAAGTCAGGAACCTGTTAATCCTTGGAGATGAAAAAAGCGGAGGAAAATAATCAACTGTTATGTTTTGTGTGGTTTATTTCTTTGTCTCTTATCCTTATTTTCAATGCTGAAGTGTTTCTAATCTGTTTTTCAAAATTGTCTAATGTGGTACTGATTGTCATGTCAAAGAGCATTGGTTTAGGCAGCTTGGACTTTGAAAGGTAGTAATTACCGATGAGTTCTACATTCGTACAAATACTGGTTTTAATTATATATTAAGTGTTTCTGGATATTTGGCTATTTTGTATTTATCAGATAGCTCTATCTAAAAGCAATGTTTGTGAATATAAAATACATTACATACAATCCGTGTAATTTATTATCTGCATTAATAATCAACAAAGCAGGTTTTTTATCATTCTTGGAAATATTGGTTATAATGCTTTTGACAATTAAAACACTATGATTTGAATATTGCTGTTGGAGTGACTGTGTAAGCAAACAGAATATTAATGAGGAAAATATTCTTTATTTTTGTAGGCATTACCACCAGCTCCAGTTCAGAATCATACAAACAAGCATCAAGTATTCAATGCATCTCTCCAAGATCATATTTATCCAAGCTGTTTTGGGAGCACTCCAGATTGGAATAGCTCTAAATTTATAAGTCTTTGGGGTTCAGAGATGATGAATGACAAGAACTGGAATCCTGCTACATTTTTGCCTGACACAATTCCTGGTGAGGGTTTGTTACTGCTTCACACTGACTAGTTAAAAGCCTTATGTTTTAAGGTTTTTTTTTTTCCAGGAATGGTAGGTTTCATCATGGTTTTATAAGATGAGATTCTGGCAGATTTGCTGCCACTTCTACTCCAGTGGGGCTGAAAATTGAAAAATAAATTTTTATGTACTGGGGAGAAGATGCTAAAGGCAGAAGAATAGCATGCTGTTTTTCACCTGTGGTCATTTTAAAGTTATGTTTGTCTTCAGAAGTTTAGGATTGCAGAGAAATGGGAAGTAAGGGGAAAGTTAAATAACTTCTAGACTTTTGCTACAAAGGCCTGCCCTATTTCTACAGGGTAGTAAGAGCACTGGTAACGAAGTACTACATCTTACAATACACAGAGATAACTGCATTGTCATTCAAAAAGACAGAGGCATAAGTCAAGGAAAAGATTAGTTTAAGCCAGGAAGCCTTTGGAAATGCTGATGGTTAAAGTGAAAGAGAATAAAAGAAATTCCAGAGAGAGAAATCTTTCCATTCACATCATGGCAAATACTAGAATGCTTTTTTTTATTGTATTTGGCCCGTATGAAAAAGGAAGCTTGGGATTGTGTTTTGGCTTTTTTTTTTAATACTGATGTGCTACTAACTCGTCTCAGGCTGCTACAGTGATAGGTAAAAAGAAAAGCATTAAAAACATCCAGAAAACTGCCCCATTTACAAATGTAGTCATGGTAGCTGTTCCAACAGATGGGTGGTGGCAGATTCAGGTGGAAGGTCTGACACGAAGGTGTTACTGTAGTTAATTGAAATTTCAAATAAGATAAGATTTATCATGTTATATTGATAAAATGATATGTTGTGCATGCTTATATTTGTTGCATGGCTAACCTGGACTTCAGATATTGAAGATTATATACTTGGCATGTAAATTGTTTTCCAATTTTAATTTTTAAACTATAAATGGACGAAGATATCTGTAGGCAGCATCTTTGCTATTTGCTAACGTATTTAGTGATCTTCTTACAATTGTAAGGTTTGTGACCTCTGCTCTGCAACTTGTCAGCACTCTGTTACAGCTGAATTTGGGGAGGAGAAAGGGGGAAAGGAGGATTCCCTTTGCTGATCTGACTAAGCCAGCACTACCAATATATCCTTGCCTGTCTGCATCTAAATTAATGGATGTTTAATTCTAAATCTCATAAAGACAATTCTGTAATTCTGTGATTCTTAGTTCCTATGTGTGTTTCAATTGCAGGGAGTGATATATTAGCACCAGCACTCTCAGAAATAAGACCCGAAGCACTTCCTACTACATCTGGCAATGAAGCAACAGCAGTTACTGACAGCAAAGAGAAAAAGAATGCTGCAAAGAAGAAATGTCTGTACAATTTCCAGGATGCCTTTATGGAAGCTAATAAAGTTGTCATGGCAACATCTTCTGCCACTTCTTCTGTCTCTTGTACAGCAACTACGGTGCAGTCAAGCAGCAACCAATTCAAAGTATCATCCAAGAGACCTTCATCAATAGGTAAGGATTTGTAATTCACATACAGCTTTGGCAACTGACTCAAGTATGTGTTTATTTTAGTAATATTATGTAGCTTGATGATTTTTGTTAATCTAATCTCTGGAGTTAGTCTCTGTATTCCTAGATTAAAGAACTTTGTAAAAGACCTTGATGTTAGGATTTCAAACTGGTAATAGAAATGTGTTGAAGTACTGTTGATTTTTACAGAAGCTGAGAACATCCAGCCATTTGTATGATTGTTTGGGTAGTTAATGGAGACTTATTATTTTTAATTATAAGTGGTTTCTTTTTTCCTCCCAATTTAGGTGAAGTGTTCCACAATATTAACAAAGAGGACCATAGACATTCTGCACCAGTTGCACCACGAAATAGTCCTACCAGTTTAGCATCACTTCCTTCACTGTCTCCTGCTGCACTGTCTCCAGCCTCTGCAACACATCTTCCAAATCTTGCTGCTCCTTCTTTCCCCAAAACTGCTGCAACAGCCCCTGGATTTGTGGATCCTCATTCAGGTCTTTGTCCTACTACAGTTGCACCTCCTACTTCAACCACAGACAGCTCTGCAAGTGCCCCACCAAGTGTCTGCAGGTAAGTTTTTTGTTGTTATTCTTGTTGTTCTTTTTTACAATAGAAGGGAAATGAAAATACAGATAATTTACCATTGGTTGTAGTGTGAAAAAAGAGCTGCCTGTGTGTTTAGCAAGTGAAACTCAGTGCAGGTGCTTAGTATGTAACTTGGTGTGAGACTTCGCAAATATGATTTCCATTGCAGAGTCTAGTTAGTGAATTTTGGGTCGTAAATATTTGCTCACTTTTAGAAATGTTACCCAGGATATATGAGTCAAACTCTATTCTTTCTTACTCTGTTGTTGCCAGTAGCAGTTGCTGCTGCTGAGACACAAACCTGTTGTATAATGTTCCTGTTTTCTGTCATTTTGGCATTATGTGGCAAGCAGGAATGAAAAGCTGTGAAAACTTACGGAGTCTGTGATTTAGCTCAGACTATAAAAAGGTCATACGTGGTCTTGAAACCTGCCACATAGTTGCACATTTTCCTGACTACGCTCAAGACTTCGTAGGCTTCAGTCACACCATTTATACAGTGGTTGTAGTGTGGAAGGATGTTTTGATTTCTGAAGGTTTACAGGGGTCTTGGCGGTTGGGAGGAGTTTGGTGGAGCTGTCTTCTGGTAGTGGTCTGTATTGTGGCAGACTGACAATGGTGCCAGCTCTTGGATATGTGTGCAGGGTGGAGGCATAACAGAAAAGCAGCTGAGTCATTGCTCTGAGGGCTCTGTGACCTGTAGGACTGTGATTGTGGATGCTGTGAATATAGTCTCCTCGCTATTACAGATTTTCAGAGGATGATGCAAGGTTTGGGTATAGTTTAGTAACTGCATACATAAAGTGCTTCTACAAATGCCCTTTTTTCTGTTATAAACTGGTTTTATTGATGGTCTCACAAAATAGGTAACTATTGTTTCTTACCTGAGAAACAATTGCAATTTCATAAAGAAATTTTCTTACCTAGGGCAGGGACATGATTGAATATGTGCTATTGAACACCACAGAAAGCCAGCGTTTTTCATCATCTCCAGGTGCTAACGTGATAATTTTAGTTTGTAAAAAAATAAACTGGGAGGCAACCCAGAAGCAATGATTGCATTCTGGGGAGGGGGAGTGAGGTTAGAAAGAAGATTTATACGTATTTTGTAGGTAAGACAGCCTATGCCCTGTTTTCACCTTTCTAACATAAACAAGGAAATGCTGGTGCTAGGCGAGTGGGGATTTTTTTAAATCCTGCTTTCTTTTGAAGCAAAATCACATCAGTTTCAGAAGAACTGGAGGGGTAGGTATGTTGGGTGCACAGTTATACAGAGCTCTGGAGAGAATCAACTGCCATATACATGCTTACTGAAGAGACATGCTACTCTTTCCCCTTCAGAATAAAGTTGCAAACAGTGATGGCAACATTTTGGTTTTAGCTTACCTTGGATTTTTTATTTAAGTCGAGCTTGAAAATCTAAAACCAGGGGATTTGCAGCTGCGTAACTTTCTTCAGACCTCAAGTGATGAGATGGGCAGCAGTTTCAAAACCATTTTATTTTAAATATCTAGAATCACTACTTCTGAAATACTTTACCTGTTGAAAGCCAGGGAGAACAGTTCCAAAACTCATTCTCTAAACTGTTTGTTCACTGAGTCACTAGATTATTTTTTTATAAATCTCTTTCCTGTGTGTCATCTTATCTTGCTACTTGGTTTTGAATGTCTCCGTTTGCAAGCTAGTGGACGCAGGCTTTAGGGTTTGATACATCACTGGTGGCTGATATCGCAGTTTGAGAATCATTGTTCCTACTAGATGCACATGTAACTGTGTATGTTTGTTTTTTTGGGGTTTTTTCCAAATATTTTACCTATTATCATAAGAGTTTTTATGAGCTTTTTCTAAATTTACTGTAGTGATCCTGATTGTGAGGGCCATCGCTGCGAGAACAGTAACACGTATGATCATCAACAGTATGATGGAGAGGAGAGCCAAGATGAAGATAGTTGTTCAGAGCATAGCTCCAGTACCTCAACATCCACAAATCAGAAGGAAGGAAAATACTGTGACTGCTGTTACTGTGAGTTCTTCGGCCATGGAGGAGTAAGTTTTATTTTAAATTGCTTTTGTTTGCCTTTTTGTTACTTACTCATCATTGATTGTATATGATTTATCAGACTGCAGCTAAGGGGGTGGCATTGAAACTCATTCAAGAGAAGTTGTAAAAGGATTCAGAAGGTAATTTTCCTCTGAAATGAAGAATTGAAACAAACCTTTCCACTTGAAAGCATTCAAGAGCAATAAAAATGACTGAAAGACTTAGAAAGCAACTGACTTGGATAATAGATACCATGTTTGACTGAAACTGCAAACAGGGCTATTGAGCCATTTCAGTAACTACAAAATTCATGCACTCATTTGTAGTACTGTAATTATAATTAATGTGATGAGTTTGGGTAAAAGTACACTTTATATAGAATATTACTTTAAATCTTTGTGGCAATTTATGAGCCATTCTCCCATCTGTAAAAATAGCAGTCCTCACAGTATTCACTTACACTTGATTCAAAAACAAGAAGAAGAAAAGAAAGGGAAAAACCTATTCTTACCTAGAAGGTGTGCTGTTTAAGTTTAAATTACATTTTTATCCAAGGAAAACTCAAATTGCTTTTCACTGTTTTCAAAATGACAAACCATTTTCTTTACTGGTGTATTTTGATAGGCACTGACTTGTATTTCTATTTAAAGAGTGTTTTGAAGAAATTATGACGTTCTAATGCATGGAGGGTTATACAAAGTCTTTTGCATTCTTTATTTTAATACTTCGCACTTTCTTTGAAGGGTCCTTAAGTTAACTTCATACCAGTAACGTATCCAGTGAAGTCTTGTAAACACATATTTTCATTTGCACAAATGAAACGCTAAAAGCTGTTCAGTTGCCACATTTAGTTTTTTCTTAGCGTACAAATCTGTATATGATCTGTTTTAATAATCAGTTTACTAGTAGAGATTGAGTCGCTGGCATTTTTCCTATTTGAAATAAAACCTCGGTTTATAGGCCATGTATTGCATCAAATACAGTTTCATCTTAGTGCTTGAAGTAAGTTAAAAGTCCCGGTGGCTGAAAGGGGCAGGGAGGGAATACCATTTCTCCTTGCATGTTCCCACCATGTCCATGATTGATCTGTGATCATTACGTGATTGCACTGTAAGTTACTCATTTTGCTGAAATGGCAGAATGCTCCAGGATTTTTAAGTTAATAGGATTTGTTTTGCTGGTTTAATGAGTTGAACTGGTGTACCTGCAAACCAATGGGCACCAGGTCCGGTACAGGAGGGGAGGAGGAATGAGGAGTTGAGAGCGAGAAGCAGTGGGTGGGAATACAGATACCAAACATGATTCAAGGATTCCCCTTGCAGCAGTGTTAAGTTGTTGATGTGACCCTGCTGGAGGAGATGGCACAGTGCAAGATAATCAGCCCTTCACAGTTACAGACCAGAGACCCGTGTAGCCCAAACTCTGAAACAGGCTTCATAGGAAATAAAACCCACAATATATGTACACTCCTTTCAATTTCTCAAATATGGTATACTGGTCAAAAAGAATATGGAAATCTCTTTTCTTACTCCTGAAAGTATTTCTTTGTCTTCTCACTCATGTGATCCTCCTGAAGGAAGATCAGTCATTCTTTCAGCTGGAAAATGTAGTTCACAAGCCAGCACCAAGTCTGGCAGGTCTGTTGCCTGTCACATTGCTTTGAGATGCACATACAAACAATGAGGAGTTTGATATTCAGGTTTGGACCTTCCACATTATTAGGAGGTCTCTAAAATTTCAAAATCTCAGAAGTATTAGGTCAATGAAATTTTTCCATTTAGTCACTAAATTTGTCTTGTGCCCTTCAGCCTCCAGCTGCACCAACCAGTAGAAATTATGCAGAGATGCGAGAAAAGCTTCGTTTGCGTTTAACGAAAAGGAAAGAAGAGCAGCCAAAGAAGCCAGATCACATCTCTGAAAGGGAAAGTGTTGTTGACCATCGAAAGGTGGAAGACTTGCTACAATTTATAAACAGCTCTGAAACCAAACCAGTAAGCAGTTCTCGTGCAGCCAAGCGAGCCAGACATAAGCAAAGAAAGGTAAGACATAAAAGTACATTTATCCTAGACCTCATGTTTCTGAATCTGTGCACTCTCTATAAGTATGCCATTGTACACTGACTTTATAATAAGGCTGTAATTGTTTTCTGTGTGGTTTATAGTACACTGCCTGTTTGTTTCTACACTGCCAGCTTACCTGTTGCTGATGCTGCCTGAGGAGTTATGCTGGTAGACTGGGCAAATTCTTCACAATGTCATTGCCATGTGTTTTGGTGCAAGTCGTCTTTATATTGGAATTTCCCACACCTTAGAAAGTTATTTCTGAGTGCCATAAATGTTAAGAATTTTATTGTTTTGTAGCATTGATAGTTAAAAGTCGGGGGAAGTTAGAAAGCCAATGTTTCTGTATTAGGATAATGGTTAGGGTCAGGTATCTCCATAGGAAGACAGGAAACATAGGTCAATGCCTTTGTGAGAGTGGAAGAGTTGAGATTTGATATTTTTAGAATGATTGCACTGAGCACCTTACTGTCCTGATTGACAGAGGTTAAGTGCTGTGACACGTGATGGCACAGAGGGTCATCCCAAGCTGGACTGAAGTGGAAAGCTGCACAGAGGGAGCAAAAAGAAAAAATTACAGATTGCTTTTAAATGAAAACTAGCAAAAAAGATTTCTAAAAAACTCCAGTGTGTAACAGTGAAATTATTTTTTGAAAACAATATTTGCTGAGTTAATAAAGTAAATATCTTTTTTTTTTTTTCAATTGGAACAAGCAGGAAATCTGCTTTTCTTACTGCAATTCAGGTATTAGCCTTAGGTATAAAGTTCAAGGCACAATGAAATTGGTTGCTGAATGTTTTTTGAATTCTGGTAGGTGTGTTATGTGACCGCATTGTAAATATTTTCTTGTTTGTGGATTTCTTTCTAGCACTACTTCTACATTCTTTAAATGCATTCAGGCGTTCGGAAGACCTGATGTTCACTAGCTGAATTCTCTATGTTCATGCTGTAGCATCTTGAGGGCTTAGTGGATTATTCATAAATAAAACTAACTTTGTAAAATTTGCAGTGCAAAATTCACTTTGGTCTTGCAGTGCAGTTTGACCATAAAAAGTGAAAGTTTCTCACAGAATTTTTTGCATGACTTCCATAACTGAAAAAGTCATGCCATACAGGCATCTCTGAATGTGCAAGAAAATAAATAGTCCTGATTGTTCTCAGTGTATGTCTTCCTTTCATTTTGATAATGATGCAAGTTCAGTTCTGCATAACAAAGTTTTAGGCACTGGCAGTAATAGCTGGAAAAAATCCCTTGTGCCTTTGTTTTGGTTAATGAACTTATTGGGTGACAGTAGAAAATTTTGCCATCCTTAGTATTTTTGACAAAATTTTGGTGCGAAATGTTTTTAATGATTGCTCTTCCTTAAGTTCCTGAACACTGAAACAGAGCAACTCTGCTGCCATAGCAAGAGAACAGGTAAAGGATGCAACCCGATGCAAACCCGAGTTACCTTAGTGTCACTGTACAGTCGGGATAGGTCAAAAAGCGACACATCTTCTTCAGGAACAGGAACCTGGAACCTTTATTATATCAGCAACTGCGGTTTATATAGACCTCAGTATCGACACATGTCCATAGATCTCTATAGATAAATAATTCTTAATTGGACACACAGACTGCGCATGTCAGACAACAGTGACTCATCACTTTAGAGACCGGACTTCCGTTCTGTGTGGCAGTCTCTCCATCCGTGTATATCACCTTGACAATGTGCAGAAGTTCCTAGCACAGTCTCAGCTATTCCACAGAGACTCCAGACCAGCTGGAGTCTCCCCACAATTCCCCCTTCTTTGTATTAAAAAGTATTGCCAGTATCATCTGATGTGGGATCCCTTGCACTAGAGACACAAATTGTGGCAATATTGATAATACAAAGACAACTGCACAAATGAAAGGCTGACAGTCCATCTTTCACTGGCTGTAGACCTTCTTCTGGATGCTGAGTATGTCCATGAATGAACTCAATACAACAAGCAGGTATCCATCGAGGTCCTTCATCTGTGGAAACACAAGCATACCCTCTACCCCATGTTAATAGATCTCAAGGATTGGACCACTGCCCCGTTTGCAGATCCCTCACTCTGACCTTCACCCCAGGGGAAATAGGTGTGGATTAACAAAATTGAGCACATAGGTAGCCTTAGCCAGACGAGCTTCAGGAGTTTCTCCTGTCATTCCCACCTTTTGTTTTTGCAGTTGACGTTTAAGGATACCAGGGGCTCGCTCCACAGTACCTTGACCCTGAGGGGAGTGAGGAATACCAGTAACATGGGAAATACCCCACATCTGAAGAAAAGTCTTCACCCGGGGGGAGACATAAGCAGGACCATTATCGGTCTTAATTTGGCAAGCATGGAAAAAGTTCATTGCCAGTGTAACGTCCCGGACAATTTCAGCAGTATGGGCAGTGGAACACCATGCAATAGTTTGTCCAATAGGGGGATGAGGGATTGCAGTAACGTGAGTGTCACCTCAGAATTGTAGAAATGAAGATAGTCTCACAGACCCATAAATAGGGCCATTGTCTGTCTCAGTTTGTTGAGGGACACTTGCAGCTCCTGGACTTCTGGAAGTAGATTCTGCAGTCCGTTGTTCTAGTTCATGACAAGGCTGCATATATTTAGCTGGCAAGCGTCCGGGCCTGCTGTCACATAATGGGTGATGATCTCAGAGCAGGACAAAGTTGAGTTTCAAGTCCCACTTTTTTTTTTGTTTTGTTTTTTTCAGTCTCTTACTGTGAAACAAAAACTCAAGAAGAAACTTCCATTAATTACCTATTACACAGAAAAAAGAAGCAAACAAGGCACACATATGTTAATGCAAAAAATTACAAAAACTCCAAACAATACTACAATAAGTATTTTCTTAAATTTGCTATTAATATTAAAAACATCTAAGCAATCAAGCAGACTATTAATTCTATATTATGCAACACAACAGTTCAAAATCTTAACAGCTATGACTATGAGCTAACAATAACAAATCTACGGCTGCCCTATACTGCGGTTGTGTAAATGAGGTGGCTTTACCGGTAATCATATTTCCACGTGCTCGCACACTGACACACAGACTCTCAAGGCACCTTATCATCCATACATTCGCACCAAGAACCAAGATTTATTATGCTGTGTTTTGTGATTATGAACTGAGAAACCATCACTGTGCTCGGTTATCATATGGAGTTATATTCATC
>VWZG01006596.1:6506-30546 GCA_013396735.1 Grallaria varia
TTGCTATAGGATTTCATGAAAAAAAAAAAAAAAAAAAGATGGCATAATAGTTCTCCAAGCTTGCTGTCTGATTTAATATGCAATAGAACGCAAAATGTGAGATTGTCATAGGGCATCCGAGGAAAAGAGGTAGAAATATACACAAGGACATTACAACTTTGAAAATAATAGGGGTTTTTATTATTATTTTTATGCTCAGTTCCATCCTCCTTTCCCTTTTCTAATTAGCTTTCCTCCATGACTTCTCTTATAGCTCTTTAACCTCCAGCTGGGATGACATGTGGAAAAATTCCACTGAGGCCAATGGTAATGTGGGTCTCTGGATCGTCCAGTAATAGTCACTAAGTATTGTTGCTAAAATTTCTCAAGCACAACAGCTCCAGGATAACAGCTAATGGCTAAGAAAGTAGGAATGACTTGAAGTTCATTTTCCTTTTTGTATTAAAAGAGAATGACCTTATCTATACTAAGCTGTTCTTCATTTCAAGGTCAACTTGACATATGTTTCAACTTATGATACTTCATGATACATGATTACTCAGTACATATTCAGCACTTTTATATTTTCTGACTTCTATTATATATGATTAAACACTGAAATGGAAAATGAATACTATATTATCATATGTGCAACTAAAGAACCTGTATTAACAGTGACAAATGACCAATCAACTAGTGGTCGATTGTGGAATCCGAGGTATGTTTTAAAAATCAGTACCTCTGCAGCCTCCTCTGTTCATAAACAGGGTTTATGAGAGACAAGAACTAGATTTTTGATCCTTACCCTGAGAGTCAGGAATTCAAAATAATCAGTGTTGTGCAGCACAGATGGTCAATAATTAAAGTAATGTTTAAAGTGCAATTTTTTGTTTATTTTCTGGGAAACTGTTTTATTTTGTATTGCCCCATTATGAAAACCATCATGTAGGTATTGTGTTATGCAGAACATAATTACTGTCTTGTTAGAATTCTTTTGATTCATCAATATTAATGTAGAAGGTACAGCATATAGTTTTCCTTTCTCAAATGTCATTAATTTTAAAGTTTTGTTTAAAAACTTACACCAGCAACAAAGCTTCCATTTTTATTTAAAGTTCTCTGCAGGATGGAGCCAAGATCAGAAATGAAGATGAAAGTTATTTCCAGGCGAAAAAAAGGATTTGTTCATCTCAGAAATTCCTAGTGAAGTCTGAGTGCATACTGTATGCCTCCAGCACATCTGACTAGTGAATAGCAGCATAAGAAAAAAATCAAGCAGCCATTATCATTACTATCATCATCATCAGTCATCAGCTCCATCACACAGGTGTATGTATATGCTGTAATGAAAAAAAAAAAAAAAAAAAAAGGAAAGGAAAGAAAAAAAAAAGAGAGAGAAAAAGAGAAAAGGCTCCTGCTAATTCCAGATTGCCGAATAATTTTAACTAAGCAGTAGACTATTCCTCTGAATGACCTCTTAAGGAGATTGCGACTCACCAGCACTGTCATTAGTCTAATCAATATAATCCTATTATATTTGCTTCTTTTTTCTAGAGACACTCATAGGAAAGGTTATCAGCAACTCCTGTGTGAGCATTTTTCTGTGCCCGTGGATACACAGTATGTCACCAGCTGTCAGTCAGATCATCACCGACATGGACAAGAAGCAGTGGCTGTGTGATTGGCCTATGCAACACACTATATTCTTCCAGAAGAATGAATACAAATCCAAGGGGACCATTGTCAATGTTGTCAAGCATGGAAATTTGGTGCAAATTCCCTGCTAAGTCGGTCAGACCAAATTATTTTTATGGTGTATTCCTAAGGAGGCCCTCGGTAAAGGTAGTGGGTTTGCTACCTTTGTTTTTTATTAGCCTGCTTTTCAAGATGCTCAAAAGCACCTTTTTTCTAAATTTCCCATAACCCTTACGGGTTTATAAATGGGAGTTTTGAGCCACTGAAATTTTGCTGGAAACAGGTTGGGCTGAGCAATAGCATTTCTTTTTTCTGCATAAGATACTAACAAATACAGACCTTCCTTTTCCGGTGTGGTAGTTTAAATTTTAGGCTTTGGAGAGGTTTTTGTTCTTTAGGCCTTCCGTAACAACTGGGGTCAAAAACGAAGGAGGTATTCCGTCCTATTCCCTTATGTAATCAGGTGCATATAAGATAGGAGGAGAGGGAGGTTCTCTCTCTCTTGGTCTCCACCTTTTGTCCCTGTCACTAGCTTAGAGACAGCAGCACTCAGTTTATCAGCCTCGCTGATCTCTGTGGGCTGAGGCCTGAGCCAAGGGCTCTGTCCGAGTCGTGTCAGAAGGAAGAAATTTGCTGTTCTTAAGAGAAGTGGTGAGATTTTATTGTATCAGTTGTTGTGTTAAGCTAATCCCCTAGTTCCGATTGTGTATATCTGTTGTGTTTTTACCCCTTTTTGTCCCTTTTCCCCTTCCCTTTTTCCCCTTTTCCCTGTTGGGATTGGTTGGATTTCCTTGGGGTTCCTACTCATACGTATATAGTGTTTAATTGTGTATAATTCTATATATATTTAGAAATATAATTTTTTTCTGCAATTTTCCTCTGTTACCATTTTCTTTTTCCCCTTTTTCTTTCTCCCTTTTGGGAGGGGGGAGGCTGTTGTGATTGTGGTGTGGGCTTGGCTGGGAGCCAACCAAAACCATTTACATCTGGTAATGACAGTTCTTCAACTCTCCTGACAAACCACAGTAAGCAGCAGTAATAAAAGTGTCACTGTAACTGGCTTAAATTTTGGTTAGAGACCATGGGATTTTTAGAGTAAACTATAGGAAAGAAAATTCACACCCAAATTTTGGGAAAATGCTATTTGGAGGGAGAAGTTACTTGTGTTTTGGGTTTTTTTGCTTAGTGTAATCAAATATAGTCATGTTTTTGTGTTTACTGAAAGGGAGAAATAATTGTGCAGAATTAGGATATTTCAGAGTTCCAGGAGCAGTGGCATATGAAATTTATGAGATATCCACACACAGAGCCCTAAGCAAAATCATTTACCAAGCTTGGTGGAACCTTTAAGTTCCCCAGATAAGCTGGGAACAGTATTTCATTAACGCTGTCTAAACTTTTAAACTTGCACCAAAATGATATAGGAAGAAATTACTTTCTTAATCTCTTGGAAAGCATCTAACATCTAAATAAACACATTAAAAACTCTTATCTATCATTGCCACTGCCCAATAATCTATTATCTTAGACATCTGTATGTACTTCAGAATTAGACACCCATATTTGTTGATGACTTTATGGGTATGTCGTCAGTTAAGGCTGATCAATACTTTCTTCTGGCTTGCCTGAAATATTTAAAAAAGAGTTCAATGCAAAATGCCTCGGTATGAAAATGAAAAACTGAGTGTATCAGTTTATGCTTTGCATTTTCTGAAGCCTTAGAAGTTAGAACAGCTCTGCAGGATTTGGTGGTTTTATGCTTTTGTTTTGTTTTCAGTCTTTGTATGAAGACCCATGTTCTGTGCAACTTTGTTCTTAAAGCATTTACATTCGATATCTAAATATGATTGTTTCGCTTCTTTTGTGGTAGGTGTGCCAGGTCCCCACCAATCCTTTCTATCACTCCCCTGCTAAGCAGGGCAGGGATGGCAACAGGGAGAAAATTAGATGGAAAAGACACTTATCAATCAAGATAAAAGCTGTTTAATAAAGCAAAACCAAAAGCTGCACATAGAAGCAAAGTAAAACAAAAGCAGGAGATGTCCATCCCAAGAGGCAGGGTTTTAGTATTTGTGATTGGTATTATTTCAGTGGTTGATATGGAAGACAAATAGCATAATAACAAAATGTCCTGCCTCTTTCTCCTTTCTCTTGGCTTTTGTTTCAGTGTCAACATCATATAGAATACCACTTTAGTCAGCTTGAGTCAACTGTTTTGACTATGTTCCTTCCCAAGATTTTGTCCACTCCCAGCCTATTGGTGAGGGGAGAACATTGTAGAGGCAGAGATAATGCGGTGCCAGCACTGCTCAGCAGTAGCCAAAACACTGGTGTGTTATCAACACCTTTTCGACTACCAGTACAAACCAGAGAACTATGAGGACTGTTAAGGGGAAAAATAACTCCAGTTCAACCACAGCCAACACAATTTTCTATTGTGTGAGGTGGTGTTTTTTGGTTTTTTTAAATATTTATTATATGATTTGTAAAATACCAGAGTGTTTGAAATGTATGCAGTGATGGCTTATATAGGTGTCTTTGACTTCTTATTTTCTCTCAGAAAATAAATGAGCACAAAGAGTTCTGGTTCTGCTTTATCTCATTTCAGTGAGAGGAAATTAACTCCTATATATAGACAGTAAGGCTCTTTCTATGATAAAGCATACCTTAAATAGTCTGAAAAAACAGATATGGAAAATTGGCAGCAAGACTGTGATAAAGAGACACTTCTCCAAGTCACTTTAGACTATGCATGATGAAGAACTCAGATACAAGATCAATTTTAAAAGGTGTAAAAATTGCAGTTTCTGGATCATGTTAGATGACAGTATTCATACTTTGGACAGGGTTTTTGCTATAGATGCATCTTCATCACTTCAAGGTACCTAATAAGAAAATTTATCATAAACCAAATTTAAGACTATTTAATCCTGAAAAATTATTCCTTATTATCAGTTTACCAATGTCTTCTGGCAACTCTGAGTCAACTCCTCAGAGAAAGGAAAATAAACAGAGAAATTTAGGGCAAAGTATGTTTTAAATGCCAATTACTTATACAGTCTTCTCAATAATCAATTAAGAAACTCATTCAACTTTTATGAAAAGGAATAGATTTCTTTCCTATGTGCCAGTAAGAATCGAATCTTTATTATTTTCCAGAGTGAATTACGTCAATAACAGCAACGGGTCATAACCCAACTCCTTGTGAATAAACATTCATCTAGCAAATATTACAGCAAAATTTTTAAATCTGCACTATTTTCTCAATGTTGGTGCATTATTTGGCAGTAATTAAAAAAGGTTCTTAGGCCTTCCTTTGAAAAACTTTTGTTAATTATATTTTTTAGTATTGCAGACAAAATATATTTTTATTGAAGTTTTTATGTTTTTAAAGATACACTGTCAGACTTATAATGAGCATCTAAAACATTCTAAAGTTTTTCTTGAATAAGACATAGCAATGAGGCAGGTAAAAAAAACAAAAAACCCAAACCAAACCAATACAAAACATCCTGTACCCTTTATATTCTAAACAAATAAAGATTCATATATACCATTTCATCTCTTTACTCTTCCTGTACAACCACACTGACCAAACACTCAGAATAAAAGGAAAAAAAAAATCAGTCTTATTATGGCATCTCATTGTAGATAAACATTGGAAGAGATTTTCTGTGTGAACCACATCCCTCATAAATATGAAAATACCACTGACTTTCGTTTGACCCTTGCTTTATATACTGTTTATGACAACATGAACTATCAAGGCTCAGCATAATAAAGCCAGATGAAAACTGAGTAGAGAGTACAGCTATTCTTATAATTTTATATGCTTACATAGAAAACATTTCTTCCCAGTTTTTTCATTATATCAGTTTAAAACACACTCCTGAGAACTTCCAAATGAAATACCATCAATCCATAGTATTCTATGAACATATCTATCTATTTTTCATTGGTAAAGGAATATAAAATAGAAAAATACTATCTCTCAGAATTACATTTCCTATATTTGTGATACTTATTTTCAGAGAAGGGAAACTTAGGCCTATGTCTAAAATTGGAGCAACCTCTGAAAGTTTGCATGCATATATTAGGGGCTATGAGATCAGCTGTTTCAAATATGTTTAGTTAATGTTCAATTTCATTACTCAGAATGGGGAATTACCTTTTCATAGACTTTAACAATATGCAAATTAGTCAGTACTGGCAGAAGTGTGTGCTTAATAAACTCAAATTGCGTTCATACCAACCTGCATTTTCCACCTGACTTAGGCTTTTTCCCTGTATTATGTCTCTTCTGCAGCATATGGTTTGCGAACTCAAAGGAGACAGTAGTCATATTGCCTTAAAATCATGGAAGAAACAAGGTAAGTAAAAACAGAAGTAAGCAAATTTTAACAATGAAGCGTTTAAAAGAATTCTGCTACACAGTTCCAGAAAGATCATTTAATCTAGACCTCAACAGCACCGGTAGGCAATTTTTCCTGGGCCTGAATAATGTTCCATAGAACTTAATAGCTGCAAACATAGTATTATCAGAATCAGGTTGTTAGCCAAAGTGAGAAATGCATTTAAAAACCTTTTAAAGTTCATTTAATGAAAGTAGCAAAATACTCATTGGCAACTAAGAAATCTGCTTTAGAGATGACCTCAGTCGCCTTTTGATGTTTTTAAGTTGTGTGTTTTCCAAATAAGGTTTGCAGTTCATTGTTACCCATGTTTTTTCAATTATAATGAAAACTGCAACAAATTGGCACATACAGTGGGTTCACAGGAGGAATGACCTCACAGCAATGTATTTGTAAATGTCACAGAGTGCTACTGTTGTTCACTACTATTTAATTTCTTCATTGATTGTTAGAGTTTAAATGAATTAGTACATCCAAAAGTTGCCAAATTGACATTCAGGGAAGCTGCAGATTTTTATATAAAGTGGAGAAAAAAAAGAGTAAAAAGAAAGGTGCAAGTGGAATATTATCCACTCTGACATCCTCTGACCCTTTTATTGGAGTATTGTCTGAAATGTGCATGGCTTGACAGCATTCATCCTAGTACTTAGTTTATTTATTTATTTATTCATTTATTTATCAAAATTCTTTTAAAAATTTGAAAAGTTTCTTCCAATTCTATTAACAATGGCCTTGAAAGATATTGGTATTTGCCAAAAATTCATCCCAAGTAAAGCACTGAGTCACATATGACATGGTTTAACCCTAGCCAGCAACCAAACACCACACAACCACTTGCCCAAGTCCTCAGGGAATCAGAAGGGTAAAAGCCAGAAAACTCATGGGTTGAGATAAAGACAGTTTAATAGGGAAAGCAAAAACTGTACACATAAGCAAAGAAAAACAAAGAATTAATTCAGTGCTTCCCACGGCTGGGCAGGTGTTCAGCCATTACCAGGAGAGCACGGCCTCATCACACATACCAGTTATTTGGGAAGACAAATACCATGACTCCAAATGTCTCACCTTCCTCCTTCTTCCCCCCAGCTTTATATACTGAGCATGATGTCATATGGTCTGGAATATCCCTTCGTTCAGTTTGGGTCACCTGTCCCTGCTGTGTCTCCTCCCAGCCTCCTCTGCACTTCCAGCCTCCTTGCCAGTGTGTCAGTACGAAAAGCATAAGAGGTCCTGGCTCTGTGTAAGCCCTGCTCAGCAACAACAAAAACATCTCTACATTATCAACCCTGTATTCAGCACAAATCCAATACACAACCCCATAGTAGCTACTGTGAAGAAAATTGACTCTAGTCCAGCTTAAACCAACACAACATATCACTGAAACCAAAGTGGAGAAATTTGTAAGACATTGACTGTAATGTGTCTTTCCAGTGGATATCATGCACTAAATGATGACAAGCATTTCATTATTACCAGGCAATGAAGTTATTTATTAATTTAATTGTTTGCTGTTCTTTTGATATGTAATTTTTTACCAACATTTTCCCTTCCTTTCAGTTATGTTATACTTAGTGCCCACAGACAAACTCTGTTGCACTACTGTAGTTACAGCCCAAATAGGTTTACAGTACATTGTCTGTACTACCTATAATATGCAGAAAAGGATGAATCCAACAGTTAAGACCAATGATGGCTCATGAGACATCAAAAACTTTCCCCTAGGAATTGAAATGAACAGTAACAATTTGTCTATGTGTATAGTCTGAGTAGTGCTGTGAAAAATTATCACGTTCCATAGTGGGTTTTTTATTGGCTAGCTTATTTAGTTATGCCTGTTTGTATTTTCGCTTTTTGGTTTAGACTTGTTTTGATTTCGTTTAATACAGCTGAGGGTATTATCTACTTCATCTAATTTTCTATATGACTCATAGAAACCCAATTAGAATTTTTTTGGGACAATAATTTATTGATGGAGTAACACTTTCTCATTTGTAGCTATAATAATCACCAGAAAGATTCTCTCAGTTTTGATGTATGACTTACTAATGTGACCGAAAATATTGTCACTAAATAATCAGTTTGACATGGGTTATACACAAATTATGGTATATTTACAGTTAATCATAAATTAATGGGATGACTTGTGTTGACTTGTATAAGTAAACTACCTGCAATAACCATTCTTAAGAGTTATAGATAATAGGAAGTTTAACAACTCCTTTTTAAAAAAAACAAAACAAAACAAAACAAAACAAAAAAAAAACCAAGAGAGGTGTCAGGTAACTAGAGAAAAAAGTATAGAATGTATAGGTAAGTTACCCTAACTTCTACTTCATGAAAAATTCAGCACCAATTATTAAAACACTCTACTTGCAAGTATATTGGAGAAAACAATGGAGTACACAGCACACAGAATGCAGCTCTATGAAGACCAAGTATGGTCAAGCCAGCCCAAATGATCTAATCTTCCTACAGAGTGACAAATAGAAAGGGAGTTCTGTGTCATATAGTTTCATTTTTTGTCACATATTTATTGTTCTTGCACAGAACATTGTCTTAAGAAAATAAGGGAAGGGCGGTTAAATGACATTAGGGTGGAGGTAAACCAGTTTGGATATCCATAGCCACAGAGAAGGATGTGAAATTGTTCTCTGAAATCTCGATGTATGCGACAAGAAATAATGAGCTTCAAAAGCAAGACATACAATTCAGTACAGACACCGGAGAAACATGGAAATGTAAGGTAGTGAATTAGAGACATAGGTTGCTGGGGGGATCTCTGTCATAGAAGTCTTTAGGAGAAGTGGAAAAACCTCTTTGCAGAATCATAGAGAGAGCTAAGTCTGCCTTAGGGCAGGGGAAAGGACTAGATGACCTCTCAATGCCCTCTTAGGACTGTTTTTCTGAGATTCTATTATGTAGACATCTATATGTGAATACATTATTGAAAATGTTGTAATACTATAGTTAATATTTAATAATAATACTAAGAAAGTTAATACTATCCTCTGAATGTTGATAATGACAATTATATTATTTTTACCTGTAGCTTAAATTATGATTGGTATTTGAATGAATATTACTGAGTAAAAGAGCCACCCATTACCAAAGATTTAATTTGTGAATCAACATTCAAAGAAAAGATGCAAGGTCAGTACTTTTCATTATTATTTTATAACTATAAGTTTATTGCCTTAGAGAACCATTCAGATTGATAGATACAAAGTTTTTATGAAAAAAGAACCAGTAGAATAGTTCCAAGGACTAAGGATGCATGTGTTCTGGTCTCTTTAATCTCAATGACATGAATTCTATTCATCCATTTAATTTTTGTGTGGCAGAATAGCAAACTTCAGCTTCAGCAATGAAGATAAGAATGTAATTCAGCTTCTTTCATGAGACTGATAGGCAAGATCCCCTGGGAAACTGATCTGAACAACAAAGGGATGGATGAGATCCAGTATTCTTCACAGAAAAACTCCTTAAAACACAAGAAGTTCAATTCCAATATGAACAAGAATGTGTTGCAGAAGGCCAGCTCATTCAAAGCAGAAATCCTGAACGAGCTCAAGCCCAAAAAGAAGGTATACAGACTTGAGCTGGGGACACTCCACTAAGGAGTAATACAGAAACAGTTCCTAGGTCTCTAGGGCAAAAATTAATGAAACCAAAGTTCAGCGCTGAACTGAACTGGTGCTGAAAATGACAGGAGATGTGAAAGGGAACCAGAAACAATTTTGCAGGTAAGCAGAGAAATAGAAGGGGCATAAAGCAAAATGTGGGTTTGCTGCTGAATGAGACAGATACTTAGCTACTTAGGATATAGTAAGGCCTGAAGTACTCAGCACCTTCTCTACTCAGCGCTTCCTCTACCTCAGACTACCCGTCTCCATCCCTAGTTGCACAGTACAGCATAAAGAGTGTTAAAAAAAAGCACCAGAAAATAAATTAAATGGAGGATGTCTTAGTGATTGCTAGAGCAAACTTTACATATACAAGTCCATTGGACCAGACTTGATGCATTAAAAAGGTCTGATGTCATTCTTAGGCTGCCTTTATCATATTTGAGAAGTTACAGACACTAGAAGACATCCCTGATGAAAAGAAAAAAAAAATAATGTGATGCCCATTTTTAAGAAGGAGGAAAGCTGTCAGGCAAGTGTCTCACTCCTGTCTCTGAGATGGTAGAACAAATCCTGCTGGAAGCCATTTTCAGACACATGAAGGACAGCAAAATTCATTTGGAACTGTCAATATGTTGTGTGTGAGCACAGTTCATCTGTAACCACGCCAATTAGCTCTGAGATGGGTTGATTGACTCAGTGGACAAGAGGAAGGTGGCAGTTGTCCTTGATCTTAACTTTAGCAATGATTTTGACACACTTTCCAAGCGTCCACATAGCAATTTTTTTGAGAGTTTTAGATAGGCAGACTGTGAGGTGAATAGAAATCTATCTAGATTGTCAGACTGCCAAAGGACACTAACAGACATCACTTCAAAGTCCTGCTGGTTTCCAGGTATTGGTGGCATTATGCAGAAAATAGTACTAGAGCTGATGCACAATATGGATGATGAGATGGACAGAACCCTCACAAAGTGCACTGATGACATGAATCTGAGAGAAGAGGAGCATGTACTGAAGAGTAGGGCTGACATTTTGTCAAACTTGAGAAACCCAGTGAAACTCAGTGAAAATAAATGTAAAGTCCTGCACCTGGAATGGAGTCGACCCATGTGACAGGACAAGCTGGAAACCTGCTGTGCAAGAATCCCGATGAGCATAATACTGAACATGAAACAAGAGAGTACCCATGCTCATTGGAGAGAAGACATTCAGGTTCTCTTCAGGTAAGTTCAGAGAAAGATTATTTCACAACAAACAGACAAATCTACTGCAAGCAAAATTCTGACAAGATATATAGGAAAAAAATCATGATGATGATGGCCAAGCACTATAACCCTGAAATCTGTGAAATATTCTTCCCTGTTGTTCTCAGATCTAGCACATGCATCAGAATGGTCTAACTTCAAAGCTATTCCTGCTTTAAGGAGGAGCTTGGGTTGATGATCTACAGGGTCTCTTTTACCCTAACAATGTTCATTATATTTTTCCTACATTTTTTCAAAATTATAAGTCTAGCTGTAATACTATATTTGTTGATTTAATCTTGGCTTCTTCTTTCAAAAGTTCCTGTTATTTCTTCTGGCTTCCCTAGCTTGCACTTTGAAAAGCTCCTGTTGAAATTTATTTCCTTTACATGTCATGCTCCATTTTCATATTAACTGCTGCTGGGCCATGTTGAGATTATTTCTTTACATTTCATTCCTTTTGAACACTTAATCATTCTTTGTTGCACTTTCCTGAACTCCCTCTGATTTGTTAATATATGTGTGATATTGAGGTTTTGAGACCTGAGCTTATTCTTGGAGGTGAGATCACACTGGGGTCATATAGAACAAAACTATTGTCTGTCTGCTGTGACAGATTCCTTAGTCTCTGACAATGTCTTATTTCATTTAAAATAGGAAGGGGAATGAACATTTCTGTAACTTTGAAAGCCTAGAGTACAAATACAAACATGCACAAACATGCACAAATGCACAAAATTACACAGGTATATACAGACAGTTCAGAGAGACTAAGTTAATTTTTATCTAACATCTCCTATGCAAAATGATTGCTTTATTGGGGTGGGGGTGGGGGTTGGGGAACAAACAGAAAAAAGAGTATTCTCTTGGACTTTTTTACAGCAGGAAAAATGGTGAAAATGCCTGGAAATAACAGTAATCAACAAAATCCGTCAGAAGAAATGAAGGAGTCACTGATTCATTTCCCTTGAATGGTGCATCTGGTCAAAGAGTGATATGGTGAAATGCTTTCATAAAATCTTTCACTATGACAGTTAAGAAAAGCTCCACCTTTTGATTAAATAAATCACAAAGTATAACCAAGCATGAACTTCAGGAAAATATCTTGGGATACAGGGAGTAGAAATGTATTCAAAAGCTGTCTGCACTTAAACTCTGCCTCACTATAATCTGTTTTCAGGCCAGCAGTGTCAGATAAGCTATTCCTTCTGTTTTAGCACAATTTTCTTTCTCTGGTCTTGATAGTTTGAGAATCCCTCTCAGACTGTCCCAAGAGAACCATCTTCACAGCAAAAGCTTCTGACTCCACTTCACACCTGACTTTCAGTGAGATGAAGCATAGACTAAAGGATCTTGCTCCCCCTTGACTGTATTCCTAGATGAAATACATTTCAGACAGGTCCACAGGAGAAGGTTATGAACTACAAGCAAGAAATGAGTTCAGAGGGTAAAAGTGACAATTATTTTTCTACATGAACAAAAATGAGAAAAGCATTGGCCTTTTCCTTAAAAACGTATCACACTGAAAGCCCAATACTGATGTTTTTGTAGTATTTCTTCACATAAATGTCCCAGAGAAGCCTCTTAAAAAAACATCTGACAAGCACCAATTTTTATATGATCAACTGATTGAAGTTTTCTAAAAGGAAATGTCTAGAAAGCATTGCAGCATTTAAAGACAAATAATTCTTTATAGATCAAACAAGAACTTGAGATAATCTGTGGGGTGGTATTTACACATCTGTATATTTATCCATTTAAAAATCATAATTTGTGCCCCCACGAAATCCAATTGGAGCACAACCTGCTTAAAAACAGATCTGGACTGCATCCCATGTCATAAACTTTCAAGCCTTGAAACCAAAAGGAGTACATAAAGGTGATTTTGAATATATTTTTGCATGCATTTTATCTGCTGGAGCATTTATCAGCTGATCCTGAAGGAATACACCACAAAATTAATTTCTGCTTTTTTTTAAAATTAATTAATGGCTTCAAGGCTGATCAAGGAGCTGACCTGGAGAAGGGAGAGAGCAATATGTCTCTTTTGAAGAGTTTCTGCCACTGAAAGGCAGTTTTCAAGCTAAACTCTCACCTTAGCTTGCTGCAGAGAGAGTTTAACTCAAAAGAAATGATTCAGATGTAACTGTCTTTAGATAGGATCTATGAGGAAGTTAATGAATGTCTATTCGATCCATTCTGCTCACATTCTGGGTTTATAGTCTTTCTGTGTTGTTGTTTTTTTGGTTTTTTTTTTCCCCAAGTTACTAAATGTGTTGCTTTGGCTTTATATATCACCATGCTTGTAATTTTACCTTCTTTTTTAGGCACATGAACTTCACTGTTAGCTGCTGCTAAAGCTCTTCTAGATGTTTTCTGAAGGAGAGCATCATGGTAAAAAAAGGCATACATACATAAAAGCAACACTTCCTCTAATATCTTGTGTCCCAGTAGTGTAGTGTATATTTCAATTATTCCACAAGGAATTTTGGCTATAGAAAAGTATATGCAGCCTAACTTGCCTGATTAACTTTTTGATTTTATCCCTTTGCATAGTCATTTTTGATTTTATGTTTATTAAAAAGCAAGTTCCACTTTGCCTATTGTTTTCTCCTTTTCTCCCCAGATGCATTAGTTCTGTAAGAAACACAGCTAAGTGATTGAAAGTCCCCTGACTTGAAAAATAAATTTTTCTGACTAGTTTCACCTGTTTTCTATTCAAAAGCAGAAGACAATTCCATCAAATCTTCCACTCAATTGGATTGCATGACACCAGACATAATTTTTTTGTCTTGTTCTGGAGTATGTGTACGCCATTTTTACCATATTATTCCACTGATATTTCCATAAATGTAGTTTTTCAAAATACATATACATTTATTTTCCCATATTATAAATTAATCTATGGCCATGTTGAGTGATCACAATTAGTCATCATGGCTTGGCTTCGCGAACGAAGATTTGGGAAGGGCTCTACCCACGCTTGCTGCTCACAATTAGTATGACAATATTTTCAAAAGTACTTATGGAATAAGGCACTAGAAACTGACACTATTTACTTATTAAAATGCTGGTGCTAGTGAGATCACAAACATCAACATCATTGTTTATAGGTCTTGAGTGTCATGATTGTGCATTTTTTTCAACAAAAGTTTATTTGCCTTATTTCCATGCTGAAAACAGAGGTTTTAGTGGGTATTATTTATGCTTGGTGATGAAGGATAGGCCTCTCTTTCAACTTGAGTTCTCTTCAGATGTAGAGACAGACAATAATACAGAGGGCAAATAGAATTAATTTTAATGCCAGATAAGAATACTAATGCATGAACATAATCTTACATATTTTGATAAATATTCTTATTCAAGGCTAATAATAGGTATCTTTTATTCTAATGATTGAGTTCCCTAATCTCTTTTCAACAGCACTGCTGCTAACCAACATGGAGCAAACCACCAGATTATTCAGAGAACCATATCTCTATGATCAGTAATGGAGTCTGACAACAGGTTATAAACAAAACCTCACTGGGACAGTAAGAAAGAAGAGCAGCAACACACCCAAATGGTAATTCACCTTGAGCACTGACAGCAAACCCAGGGTCATAAATGAGATCATGGCTCCAGTGGACTATGAGGGACTTAATGTCTAGTCAGATATGCATACGACTTCTGAATGTAAGTAAGAGTTGCGTCACTCCTTGGCTCCACCAATGTGAATAAGAGTTGAAAGAATCACACCTTACATGGCAGTAGCACAGACTACATGTCATCTCAGATGATGCAGGTGACATGCTGCATATATGACAATGGGGGCAGGGTGTCAGACTGCAGGAAAAGAGAGACTTGCACAAATCGAAAAAGCTTGCATTAAAGCCACTCTTATGAAATTTCCAACAGTTCTCAGCTTCTGCTGTGTCAGGATTAGATCTGAAGGTACATAGTTTACATCACCAACAGATATTAATCTGGAAACTTCAGATGAATTCTGTTCATTTTTCCAAACATTATCCTCTGTTTCATTCATTGTTCCTTGATAGGACCTCTGAAATTAAAACTGCTACTTGCCAAGTGTCAGACTTCTACACAAAATGTCCATGAAGAAAAAAATCAGATATCAACATAAAATTTATGGAATAGTATTTTCTGAACACAAAGTTTTTGAGAATTAAGTAATAAATCTTTTCCCCATTTAATTGCTAAGATTTTTGTGTATAAGGGGCAGTTGAATTATCTACCAGTATACTTTTATTTTGCTGGTAGAGGGACTATGATTCTGCAATAAAAGCACATAAAGTTGTGGATTGTAAGTATGCCTCCTCAACAAGGTAACCTGTTTTTCTGTTTGTTGCTCTCTGTATGACAGAACAAAACAATACACAGCAGCTACTTACGCTTTTAAAGCCCATTCTCATTACACTGTGTTGGACTTCAGGCTCTCTGTCCATCTGATTTACCTCCACCTTCAGTCAGTGTGCAGAATTGGACCAGTACTCAAGCTGCAGCCTTATTAGAACCGAGCAATGTAGAAAGACTAATTTACATATCTTATCCACAGCACTTCTAATTCTATAATACAAGAGGGTAGAACATCATGACATACTCAGTTCAAGTTCAATTTGGGTGTGATTATGCTGACCAGATATTTTCTTCAGAGCATCTTCTTGCCCTTTTATACCCCCTAAACCATATTTGAACAGTCCATTAATTATTACTGTCTAAGTGCAGAACTTCACAGAATCCCAGAATCACAGAACAGTAGGAGCTGGAAGAGACCACTGGAGAACATTTACTCCAACCCTCCTGCTAAAGCAGGCTTACCTACAGCAAGTTGCACAGGACTGCATCAAAGTGGTTTTTAAATATCTCCAGGGAAGGAGAGTCCACAGCCTTTTGGGGCTGCCTGTTTCAGTGCTTTGTCACAGTAAAGCAATTTTCCCTCATATTCACATGGAATTTCAAATGTTTCAGTTTGTGCCCACTGCACCTTGTCCTGAATGTCAAAACTTTCTTTCTTGAATTTTTTATCTGTTTTTCTGTGTTCTGATCACTTTCTCAACTGAGCTTTTGTTAATTTAAATAATTCTCTTCTGTATTTCAACATTTAAGTCATTAATGAAAAGCCAGAAGTGTATAAGACGTGAAAACCTTCTGCAGAACCTGCCTAAATACTACCTTCAGATTTGATAGCCAATCACTGTTAATGACTTACTGGGCACATCTGATAATTTTTCACATCTATAATACTAATCTTCTTTGTCTTATCTTTTAAATGACACATAAAGCAGCTTCAAAAGATTTTGTAAATTCAAAATATCTGACATATACGTTTCTTCTCCTTTATCTTTAAGACCGCTAACCTATCACAAAAAGGAAATTAGATTATTCTGACAAGCTTTGTTCCCAAGAAATCTGTGATTGCAGTTGCTCTACTCTTACATTATCTCTAGGTGCCTACAAACTGTTTGATTATTTTTCCAGCTTTTTACAACAGGAACTAAGGCTAACTCACACATAATTCTCAATTCCTGATTCACCTTTTTGAAGATGAGAACCATCATTTTCCTTTTTTTCCCAGCTCTCCAAAACTTCATAACCTTTCATGAATTCTATAAGGTTTCCGCAAGTCTTTAAAGTTTTCTGAGTAAAATTCAATTGGACTATCCAAAATCAAACTTCTAACTTACATTAGAGCTCTTTAATATACTTTTCCTTTCTCCTGACTGAATCTTTGCCCCATTCTTGTTGATTATGTGTCATCTGCTTGATTTCAGACAATCTTTCTAGCAATATCTGAAGCTAAAAAGAACATTAAACACTTCAGCATTCCTGGTATTATTATCAGATCTTCCTTTTTCTCTTTCAGAATTTCCCTTCATCTTAATACTAACATGCTTCCTGAATGTCTTCGTGTTACTCTTTATAACTCTTGCCCATTATGTCTTACTTTTTATGTTGGTCTTTCACAATTTGTTTTTCACACATGTTTGTCCTTAACAAATTGACCTGTTTTCCTGTGTTCCATACATTCGCTTCATGCAATTAAAATCACTATAGAGTCAATAGTTTACCCAAGCAATGTTTTTTTTCTATGCTTCCTATTCTTCCAGTATTTGCATTCTGTGATTATGCTTTCAGTACAGTTTCTTCATTAAACTGCCAAATTTGTTCTTTTTTAGACTTGTTTCTCACAGAATAAAAGTTCTCAATATTCTTTATTATTGCTCTAATAAATTCACATGTTCAAGTTCATTTAATCTAACATCTGAGAGTCAGGAGTTTTCCCCAAGGGAAAATCTATAAAGCCAATTGAAAGTATTTTAACTTTTCCTGTTCTGTGGGCTTTGACCTATTTCCCACAATCACCCAGGCATTTTCATACAACAAATCCCTTGCTATTGAAGGACATAACCTGGATCTCTCATGTTCTCTTGCTGAGACACATTGTAATTTGTTGTTACCCTTGATACTGGTATTTTTTATTTTTTTTTCTAAGGGACTAAAGATAACCTTGGGCGTTGGAGTTATGGAGAAATATGTGAAGTGAATGTTTAGAGCAGCATACCTACTACGTACTTAGTCATCATTTTCCAGGGACTTTGACATTAGGGCCTATACATCTTCATCAGTTGGCGTATCTTCAAAATTAACTTAGCATGTGAAGTTGCTATAATATTTATTTTTTTGCATAAAAATTGCTATTCCTGTTTTTAGCTTAGTACTTGTACATTAAGTTCCACTCTTTAATGACTTTTTCACCATTTGTTAGCCAACTGTTTATGCTAAACCAGAGAACCATAATTTGTTCCTTTTACAGTTACTTTTATCCTGTCTCTTCACAGACAACTGGAAAATGAAGAGAAGCTCAGGAAAGCAAAACTTTCTCATGACATACGAAAGATGTAAGTTATAGGTAGCTGATATCTGTACTTCTGCTCCAGGTGGATTTAGACTGCGTCTTTCTTGACCAGGACAGAGAGACTGAGAGGAAAGAAAAAAAATCAAATGTCAGAACTGTAACTTCAATAAAATGAAATAACAGTTGAAGGTCGTCTTATCCAATTCAGAAATATCCAGCTCAAAATGCAACATATACTTGAAGGAGAAATTGTACTCATTATCAGATAACCATATGGCTTATTTCAAATTTATTTGTAAAGAAGGGATACTGCCACAGCGAGTTAATCGCATATGACGCTCGTAATGTAATATGAATCACAATAACAATCCTAAATAGACATTATGGTAAGAGCATTGAAATGGAACAAGAAATAAATAGTGCTGGGTGCAAATCAGTTAGCTTGAAAGGATAGGAGCTTTCCAGTGGAGAAGAGCAACCAAATACAGTTGAGTATATATATATATAATACTCAAAGACTATTAAACACAAATGTAAAGTGTCTCCCTAAAACCAAGTGCAACTATTTGCTCTATGAGTGGGAAAAAAACAAATACAGAGCTTTGTTGCTGTATGATGTGTTCCTGCTATTTTCCTAAGTATCTCCGCTGTAGGATTCTTAGGCATCTATTAATGTGGTTGAACTCAGATTGCAACCTTACTTCAACCCAGGCACTAACCTGTCTCCATTCTGTGGATATTGTCAGTAAACTTGTTCATTATGCTTTCCCACTGTGAAATATATCTGTTCATATTTTGGAACTGGCCAAAGGATTCAACTGTTACTGGAGAATAAGGATGGTCTATCAAAGAGAAATACAGACAAGACTGTGAGAATCCATCATCTCCACTTGAAACAGTTTTTTTTTTTATTTTTTTTTTTTTTTAAAAAGACTATATGTTTTTGTCAGGGGAGATAAGGTAGACATGGAATGGAAAGGAGTATCCTTATAACTTTCTTTTTTATTGATGGCAACACAATAGATACCAGCATAAACCCTTGGGGACACTTGTGGCCTCAGGTTCATGCTTTCCATTTAAATGATGTCTTATATTCTTAACTAGATCTCCACTCAGGCAAATGAATTTGACATTGCAGCACAAGGACACAGAGACATCTTTAAATGAGTGAGAAAGGGAAGCAAGGAAACAGTATTTGTGAAGAATAACCTGATCTTGAATGTGGATTAGCAACTAGAGGAACACTCTCCATCTGCTGACCTGCTACACTCATGCTTCAGTGTCTTCACAGATATTTTATACAAGTAGCATGATTAAAGCTGTTGGCAGAGTAAGCTGATTCATATTAGTCATGCTAGATAATAAAGGCAAGCAAATTTATTTTCTTAATATTATTCATTGTTACAGAGGACATTAAGGAATCAATTTGTAATTAACACCGTTATCTGTTTTTTTCCATTGTATTGTCACTCTGTATCTCCTTTTGGTGAACTTTCACAAGACTTCATGGGGTAACATAGAAAAAAATGCTTCTACAAAAAGTTTTATTTAAGTGAAACCTTTTAAATATAATTTATTTGAATATTTCAATATTCATCAAAAGAAAAGGCAAGTTCTTTAACAAAAATAATTTCTTATTAAAATGTCAGCTTCTTCAAGGTTTTTACTTTGAAGAATAAAATAAAAGATACAAATTTTGTTTCTGACTTTCACTCGATGACTGCAATATACATTATGGAGATAACGTTCAGATATGCCTCATTGTCCACTGAGTAAATTACACAAGCTTTTGGAAGGATACCAAAAGACTAAATTTATCTACATTTTCACTTAGCTTCTCAAAATACTCAAAGTAGACTTCAGGTAAAATATTGAAATATGTACGCTTCTCACAACAACAGCTATATGAAACTGTAGAAAAATAACACACAAAATTATGACTGTTATACTTTAACTCAGGAAAATAAATCTGCCTAAAATATACAACTCAATTTTGGGATCCAGCTGTGGAAATACTTCACCTGTGTCCAACACTTTGCTTGAAGTTTGGTTTCCAAGAATCTCTCTCAAGAATCAGCCAGATATGTATAGGTAGTATGCACTATGTAAGTACGGATGAAAGAAAAGGAAAATGATTGTGATTTATATTTAAGTTTGTTGTAAACTCTGTGATGAAAATTCTCTTCTTTAGTGAGGAGTTTATCTTTAAAAACGGTTTCATTTTCATTCAGAAAGGAGTCAGAATTCTGACTTGAACCAGACATTATCCAAGTAATTTTCGTCTGGAAACCCAATTTTCTTACATATTATGTCACATCTAAAACACCCATAAATATTGCCAACCCATGGAATCACTTTCAGTTAGGTTAATCTGATTTATTGCATATGTCTACATTGAGAAAACATAATTCACTTGCTGCAAGAGTCTATCTCTTTCCATTGGCTATAAAAGGAGTCCGATGCAAGTGGTTAAAGACTAAACATTTACATTGTTTAAATGTAGATTAAATATGTTTGGTTTGGACTACAAATGGATTACTCAGAATTAATATCAGTTAGCCACCTATGTAAACACAAGATAATTGCAGACGTATATGAGCATTGTTAACAGAATAAATTAAAAAGTAAAAAGTATGCCTGAAGTAAAGTTTAAGTTCCAAGGCCCTTCCCAAGACCACATGTTCAGCCAGTGAAGATAGAAATATAGCCTAAGAAGATATCAAGAGACACAGTCTTTTGTACCAAAACTAGCTTGTGGAACAGTGTAGCCAGTTTTTTATAACGCATTTGCAGCTCAGATATGTTACCAGCGGAGTTGTTTGCAATAATTTCTTCCAGCCATTTGTAGATCACCTGCCAGCCTCCTGGGGTTTGAGTTGTAATTGGATTATGAAGTTTCTAGTGTTTTATTTTGTTTGGGACCTGTGTTTTTATATACTTAATTCCTAATTCCATCTTCTCCCCGGGAAGGTCAAACATTAAATTCATTGTTATACCAGCATCTCCAGCAAGTTGTGTACAGAGTTCAGCTTCATTCGCATAACTCTGTGGCAACTCCAATGTTCTTAACAGCTTTACTATGTACCTAATCAAATAGTCTATAACTAAATGAAACCAAGCAATCAGCCCAAATCTCCTCTCTGTTCTTGATGCCATGTAACCCTACTACATAGTAATTACTATTTATTTGATGAAATGGTTTAAAATAATTCATATAGTATATCATTGTTGAAATCAAAGTGATTAGTTTACAGCATAGTGCCAAAGGGATAAACAGATCCACCCTGGCAAGCTGCACACCAGTGAGGTGTTTGAGAGTGAAAGGTCTGCACAGGGTAAAAGGAGTTCAAGGCTTTCCATTCCACCATTAAGGAACAGGTCCTAGAATCTCTGGAAGTCAACTTTATTTTCAGCTTAGAGGTGGTTCCCTGCAAAACAGAGCCCAAGAATTCCATTTGCAGCATAGAATGTGAGTAGGGGCCTGGATACAAACTGAGGCGCAAAATTATACGGCACAGAAAACTAACCTTATGTTATTGATACCTCAACATTATGCAGTCATTTCACATCAGCTAAAAGAAAGACATGCAATTTAAGCTTCCCATCTTGCTTGTTAACAAAACTAGTCAACAAAGACACTTGAGTATTCCTAGAAAACAAGCGATTTATCCTATCTGGCATGGGTGTCTATTTTCAAACAGAGGCATTGGGATGGGTTCAGTTTCCAATTAAATTAGCCTAGATGAATACACTGTTTATTTAATTTTTTTTTTTTAGGTGAACTAAAGATAAAGGAAATAAAACCCAGCTTACAACTGAAATTATATCAGAAATGGAGCAATTTTTTCCAAGCCTTTTAATAACTATCATTACACCATGATGCTCTTTAAAAGTTATATCATGCTAAGGAAAATTGATTCTACATTTTCCCTACGCTATTCACCTCCTCAAAATACAAGAAAAAAACAAAACACCCTGATTCAGTAAAAGGAGGGTTCTAGACCACGGCATATATGGTCATCTTTCAGATTTTCAACACAGGTTACACTGTTGGGCATAGGAGGAAGCGATTCCAAAATGTCAGAAGTCGAGCAGACAAGGCAGAAGGCCAGCTTGGCTGAGCAGGGATCTTCTTCTGGAACTAATGCTGGATAAACACTGGCTCATGGGTCAGGTGCAGAGGGTTGTAGTGCATGGGGTAACATCAGACTGGTGACTGTTCACTAGTGGGATTCCACAGGGCTCCATCTTAGGCCCTGTGCTCTAAACACCTTCATAAAAGACCTGGACATAAGACTTGGAGGCATATAAAGTAAGTTTGCCAATGATACTAAGTTGGGAGGAGCCTGTTGACCCCTTTGAGGGCAGGGAGGCACTACAGAGAGACCTAAACAAATTAATGAGCTGGGCAATCACCAGCCACATGAATTTTAACAAAGACAAGGGCCATTCTCTGCATTTGGGACAGGGCAACCCTGGACATTGCTGATCCTTGTGGGTCCCTTTCAACTCAGGATATTTTATGACTCTGTGATTCTATGAAATGTACATTAAAGAAAATGTTTCCTTAATGTGAAATGTTTGTAAACCAACAAATTATTTCAGGACTAGCCTTGTTAAAGCTGAAAAATGAATTATTATTGTTATTTATTTATTTATTTATTTATTTATTTATTTATTTATTTATTTTAATAAAGGGCACATGATACTGAATTTGAGATAAAATCTCCTGGACCATCTAATATATGTTTGAATGTGCTACAAGTTTATAAGAGAGGAATGAAAAATGAAAATAACCCTTTAGGTCATATAGTCATATAGTCTACACCTTGCTATTTCAGTGTTTCAGTTTTGTAGGTTTGGTTTTGGATTTTTTTCTGTCACTTTTGCTAACTCCAAAATTCCTCATGTTGATTTAATGTTGCTTGTTTAACATGTTTAAATATATATTGTATGTAAAAACACATTTAAACAAACATATGGGGGATTTCAGCATGATTAATTCCTGCTTGCTTATTTGGCAGTTCTCTTCTCCTCCTACATGCAGGCTGTTCTATGTAATGGACTTAAATGTCTTCACAGTACTGTAAATTATTCCAATGTCATCCTGTACTACTGAAATTTGAAATTTCTCAATTTCTTTTTCAACTGTTTATTATTTCTTCCTCTAATTTACATGTAAACAGGCTCTCAGCTTCTCTCCCATGCTTTGTCTCCCCTCTTGCCCAACACACACAGATGAACATTTAACAGATTTTTTTAGTTGCCCTGAGATTTTTCACAGCTCTCTTGCCACAGAAATCCTTCTTCATTTACCCCAAGTTTTGTGAGTTAATTTAGTACCACCTCAACCTATTTCTTGTCTATAGAAAGGGTCAGAAACTGAGGTGCCTAGGGAAGGAGAAGTGGGTGGCCACAGAAACCTCTGAAAGGAAAGAGGAGAAAGGAACTCTTTGGTTCACAGCTCTGAAGAGCCAGGGAAATGGTTTGGGGATATTTGCTGTGAGTTTTCCTCATAGTCCGTAGTTTCAAACTAAAGAGTAGCATCAAGACTGTTTCCCTCACAGAAAATTGCCAGCAGTCTCTTTGTCATATTAAATTTCCAAGTTCTGTTTAAAATGGAGTGTTGTGATTCAGACACAAAATTCTGAAATGAGCAGATACTGTATTCAGGTACAGCCAATCATCCTGAATGACAACTTATGAGCAAACAGATGAAGTACTTGAGACATCTTCCATTTGTATTTACATCAATGCACATAAAAAGTCATGACAGTCACTCTAAAGTCTTATAATTAAAAAAAGAAAAGAAAAAGGAGAGCATGCTCATCTTTGTTTATTTAAATTGCCTTAGTGAAAGTCAATATGATAAGCAAATGTATACCATGATGAGTAGGGGTGGCACATTCTGAATTTTGATCAGATTAGTTCATCTACAATTTCCGAAGAACTCAGAAAATACAATCAATAAAACGTACTGTGTCACCAAACTATAGCATGAACAGGAACAGAAACCAAGATTATAAAGGTTAACTGTTAGAATTGTTTACGTATTTTTAACATTCATTTAAAAAGTTCACAAAATTAAATTCTTTTAGAACATAACTGCTCCATGGATTCCAGAGTTTGACCCTGACAATATGCAACAGTGACCTTTTTACTGCTGAAAATACCCATCTATTAAAATGTACCTATTCCCTGGCTGGAATTAAGACATTGTAATCTTTT
>VWZG01006596.1:30601-47611 GCA_013396735.1 Grallaria varia
TTTTTTTTATAGTTTAATATAAGTGGTAAATAACTGATTAGTGAAATCTGTCCTGAACTATAGCTGTGGGCTAGGAAATGCAGTTCCTATTCATTTATTTCATTGGAAATACAAGCACTCAGGCAAAGTTGAACCCCCTTGGAAGTTTTCTCATTGGATAACTTAGTATTAAAAAATACTTGTTTATCTTCTCTAATTCAAACAAATACTGCAATTCTTGTCCTCATTTAAAATATAGATGTAAATCATTGATCCAGTTTTGTTCTTATTGCAATACAACATACTGAGAGTTAAGTTTAAAATGTTTATATGTATGTACATGTGTGTGTTCTTGCATATATATGTATGTATGTATGAGTGTGGGAGGGTGTGTGTGTGTTTAGTGAAAAATTGCAAGCACAATAAATGAGAAACTGAAAATTGCTAGTACTATACTGAGTTGCTGTCTGCTTTTTGGAGATAGTCACCTTGCAATAGGAGGCTAACTAGGCTCCTCTGCCGTAAACATCTGCTTATATTAGTTAAGCTCATCAACAGAAGTTAGGTGCAATTAATGTATGCAGCTTTAATGAAACATACAAAACAGCAATTACAGCCATAATTATAATATAATTAAATTGCAATCATATAATCAAAGTAAGCTACATAAAAACTTTGCCTTTGAAACAACTCAAAAGAGCACTGTTCCTTTTCTTAACATCTCATATCGACGTTTTTGTAACTTTTTTTAACCAAATATATATAGAGACAATAGTATAAATTTAAAAGGAAAGAAGAAGAACAACAAAATTTACATAGTTTACTTGACAGCCTTGTATGGGTTTTCGGTGCATTAAATTTCTGCTGAGCAAAGAGCTACTCAAATGCCGACACACTACTTGTATCTGTGGCCTTGCGAAATTCCATTGGGAAAGTAAGTGTGGGTCTGGTCAACACTCAGGTAGTAGACCTCCATGGATACATCAGGTGCTGCAGAAAATGATACTACAGATTCTATAATTAGCATCTTCAAAGCTGATCTCACGACAATGTTAAGTGACGCTGTGACTTGTATATGCTGCTGTTGGAGGATGTGATGGAATATCTATGGCCATTTATGGATACCAAATGAGATATAGCAGTCTTTTATTAGCAGAGAAAGAAAATTAAATGAAATTCAATGGGTCAGCATGCCTATAAGGGAAGTTGGTTGGTTATTCCTAGTATTTGGGTGACTTAATTCATTCTTCTTGCTGCCTAGTGGCCTGTCCAGCCTTTCATGGCTTCTGTATGCCTGAAGAGGAAAAAAAAAGATAATAATTTGGCCCTTTTATTTCAAACACAGGAAAAGGTCGTTTGGTTTTGTTCTTTTTTTTTCTCCTCCTACCCTTTACAAGGAAGACAATATTTAAATGGAGATGTTTTTCCATGGGTACCTCTCTCATGAACACTGTTAGGGATATTTTTGATTTGCTAACTAGATGGAGTTAGAAAATGCCTAGCAAACTCTTTAGTTCATCAGAACATGATGCTTTGTTAAAAACAAGACACATCAGTGTTAGCAGTCTTTGGTCCCGGGGCTGTCTGGTTATTACTGAGTTATTTATTTTCTTCATAGGTCTGCTTTGTCTATAGAGTGGAAATAAAATGTTATTTATTTACCTATTTTATTTCTCTTTCGATTGTTCCTTTTTTGTTGCTGTTGGTTTTTTGTTCTCCCAACTGATTGCTGGGAGTCACAGAGTCTAGTTTTGAAAGAAATTCTTATCTTTATTATCTAATTAACAAGAAAACACAGTAAATATTAGAAATTTGTATGGCTTTGTACTTCATTTGAATTAAAGCTATGAACCAAAACAGGAAGAATAATCAGCTTTGCATAATAAACACACGGTTTGCACCAGGTTTGAAAAACAGAAAATCATCAAGTCTTTTTATACTGTCAAGAATTCAAGTAAGAAGGCAGTTACAGAAAGTTATAATCCAAGAGCTAATTTCAGGAAAGTGAAATCTCACAAAACTCTTCATAACTTTTTCTCAATTGTTCATGTCATCGAGAGTTTTGGTCAGGGTACAAGAAGACTCGTAACAGGGTTAAAACATTTGGATGAAACATATTATTCCCATCTGTTACTCTTCTCTTTTTCACCCTAGCGCATTTAACTTCAAAACTTCACTCACAAAAATTCTAGTGCTTGAAGTTTCTTCCTTATATTAGACTTATACGTGTACAGTTTACAAACTCGGAGCAGCTGCAAACCATTTGCAGTTAAATATGCTGAAGATGAATTTAGGGATGACACAGTAAATTAATTAGCAGGATAAAGATCCTTATGGTTTTGGTTTGGGCTTTTTTTTTATCCCCTTATTTTTTTTTTTATTTTTTTTTTTAAATTCTAGTTGTTGAGGCATCATTTTATTGGGTTTGTGTGACACGGGTTTTGCAGCAGGAGGGCTACATGTGGCGTCTCTGAAAAGCTGCCGAAAGCCTTCCCCATGTCTGACAGTGCCAATGCCAGCTGGCTCTAAGATGGGCCCACAGCTGGTCAAGGCTGAGCCCATTAGCCATGGTGGTAGCTCCTCTGGGAAAATTTGACCCTTTTATGAAGCCCACACTAGAACAGGCTACTCACCATATGGAGAGAAGAGCCCACACTGAGCAGGTTTGCTGGCAGGTTTTGCGATACAGAGGGGTGACCCATGCTGGAGCAGTCCGTTCCTGAAGGACTGCATGCTTTTGAAGGTACCCACACCAGAGCAGTTTGTGAAGAACTGCATCTATGGGAAGGACTCACATTGGAAAAGTTCAGAGAGAAGTCTCCTGTGGGAGGTACCCCATGCTGGAGTAGGGGAAGAGCATGAGGAGTCTTCCCTCTGAGCAGGAAGGAGCAGTAGAGACAATGTGTGATGAACTGATCACAGCCCTTATTCCCCATTCAACTGAGCCACTGTGCAGGGAGGAGACACAGAAAATCATGAGTGAAGCTGAGCCTGGGAAGAAGGAAGGGTTAGGGGGAAGGTGTTTTAAGATTTGTTTTTATTTCTCATTATCCTACTCTGATTTGGTTGGTAATAAACTAATTTCCCCAAGTCAATTCTGTTTTGCCTATGATGGTAATTGGTGAGTGATCTCTTCATGTTCTTATCCCATTAGCATCTTGGATTTTTTTCTCCCCTATCAAGTCGAGGAGGGGAGTGATAGACTGGCTTTGGTGGGTACCTGGCATACAGCCAGCATCAGCTCACCACTATAGTTTTTGTTACTCTTTATAACTCTATTTTTTAGTATCTTTACATGCAAATCTCTAACTCCTGAATCCTTCATTCACTTGACCAAAACTTATTATCCAGATACAAATCTCTGTATAGAGAGCATTTTCTCTGAGACATCTCAAAACTTTAATGATATTCTCATTGTAAATGGATCATTTAAATAATACCATGAAACATTAAAGAAGCATGAAGTAGGGAGCTAACGATGATTGCTGATTTTTCCCTAAACATCATCTTACCATTGTAGTTGCATTTCACCTTTTTATTTATTCATAACCAAATTACCAAAGATATTAAATTAAAGTGAGAAGCGAAATGGATATCTAGTCACATGAGGGAACATCTCTAACTACCACTGACCCCTGCAATTTTGGTGTCTTTGATTTGTCTTACTTACCTGTGAAAATTATGAGATACTCTCATCCCAAAGCTGTTCTTTAAATAATGCAGAAAATGTTTTCAAGAAGGTTTAATTGTTTTTTTAAGGGTATTATATACCAACCACCTATAAGGTGTGTTGACACCCCATATGATATCTACTGGATATGTTTATTCTCTTACTGCTAGCAGGTTGTGAAAAAATAATTAAGACTTTTTGAAGATGCCTAACTATAATGCATTTTACAAATGATTTTCAGATAAATTATTATTCACTGAAACCAAAAGTGAGTAGTTTTAGCTTAGATATTATACATAAATTCTTCACTGTGAGGGTGGTAAGGACAGTTCCTTGGAGCTGTGGATGTCCCATTCATGGAAGCATTCAAGACCAGGTTGAACGGTCTAGTGAAAGGCATCCTTGCATGTGGCAGGGAGTTTAGAACCAGATGTTCTCTAAGGTTCCTTCCAACCCAAGCCATTCCATGATTCTGTAATTCTCTGATCCTATTTTATTTTTTTTACAAGATGAAATGTGATGCACAGTTCATACTAACATCACTTTTTCAAAATTATGAGACATGATTCTTACAAATGCTTTCTCTGTGAAAGCAAAATGAGTAATTTCAAAATGTACACTAGCCAGTTTGTACACGCCAGCATTTTCTTACAGAACTTGATATCTGAAGATTTTTTTGGGTAAGGGTGTTATCATCCACAACCACTAAAGTAAAAATTCATAAATGTGCACAGGATGTTGCTGACTGTCCAATAAAATCATCATTTGGCATATGATGTCTATATAATTCATTGCTAATCCAAATTGTTTTGTGAAGCGTTCATTTTAAAAGCACAATATAAATACCCGTGAAGTTCCAACCAGAGACAAATGTTGAGTAATGTTGGAATGTTGAATATGTTGGAATAAAAGAAGAGAAATTAGCAAAAGAAAGTAGTGTTAAACAGAATATAGAGACTTTAAGCTTATTTTCCATTTTGTTTCCTAGTTTTATCATAGTTAAAAAAGTTCCAGTGATACCTTTTAATTTTTCAAAACATACTTCAACAATGCTAGACTCCTTGTCTATTTCAGATACTATTTAATGATGAAAGTCTGATACCCTAAAACTTTTCTGCTAGGGATCAATGAGGAGATCTATTCTGGTTCTGGAAGACAGTAATGTGCACTGTTTCCAAAAATAGGAATGTAGAAGGGGAAAAAAGGCGTTAAAATAGAAAGAGCAGAAAACAAATGATCAAACAGAAACTTGCACTGTAAATTGTTTAATTAGTCAAAAAATACTTTTTCTGCATATAATGTGGAAAGGCACAGAAATCAGGTTTGATACTGATTTTTGGTCTTGACAATTTAGGCTATGATGTACTTTTATACTAGACCATGCAAATTAGTATTATAAAATAAACTTTTCTCAAGTCTTGAAAATTTTGGCTTTGCCCTCAAGCTGTGAGCTGTTCAACTTCATTCAACCCAGAGCATTAATTTTCCTGTACATTAATATGTATTGCTATCCAGTGTGCCGGATAGTATGTGTTGTGGTTTCTGCTGTGATGTGAATAGGACATAGTAGGGCAAATGACTTATGCCATACCTAACAGCTCTGTGTGGATTCTTTTGAAATCCTACGTCATCTCATACAGTACTAGATGCTTGCATTTGAAGAAGTGCATCTGCTTTTACTGTCTTCCACGGTTTTCTTCCATCGCAATACAGTTTTGTGTTGGTTAGCAGTGAATTGGTGCAGCAGAATGAAATTTGTTGCTCTTTATCAATTTTTGCATCCTGGATAGATGGCAAAGAGGAGTGAGTGAATATCTTCATAATTTCAGGGCAAGTTTCCCTTGTGAGTTTGTTGGTTGGGGGTTTTACTTGTTTGGTTGGTTGGGAGGGTGTTGATTGGTTTGGGTTTTTTTTTGGTTGGTTGGTTTGGGTTTTTTTGCTTTTAATTCTGCTGATCTCATTTTCCAGAATCAAAACCAACAGTGTTCTAGAGCATTATTTGCTCTTCCAGGCAACATTAGCGGTCCCACATTCCAGCATGGCATGAAATTACCCCATTATATTTCAGCTAGCTTTCTGTGCTTTCTCTATGCTATCTGACCACTCTTCCACTGCCTCATTTTCTATTTTAATGCAATAATGCACTTTTAATATAAAGAAAACTATAAGAAGAAAAAACACGTAGACTCAAATGAACCCATGTGATGCCTGCAATAGTCTCACAGCTGATGCTGACCTCTTTTAACTTCATGGTAACTAGGGAAGTTAAGTACCTGGAGTTAGGTTAAATCTATTTAGGACCCAGGTTTCCTTTCTCTGTTGCTTAAAATTTCATGTCCTCTTCTCATTTTATCTGCACAAGAGCAGACTTCAAATAATCTGATATAATATAATATAATGGGCAGGGGGGAAGGGGGAGGTGACGTTTTCCCTGGTATTTAAATTCTGCATTATTCAGATTTTTTTAAAAAATAGATTTTCCCCATTAAAAAGGTATAAATAAGTCCTTTGTCCTCATATTTAAAGAATGATAGTGAAAAGAAACACAGAAGACACCCTAATTTATAGACACACTGGGCAATGATTTGGTTTTAACTGTGAGCTACTGGTAGAAAAGTAATAATATATCCTTAACATCTACCACAACACAATATACAAGGCTCCAGTAATATCCACCCTCCAGACACAATAGAAGATACTTTGGTTCTTTTAACACCTTAAAAGAGAGTGAAAAGGAGAAACACTGCATACATTTTCTCAGGAAGTACTTTACTGGTAAACTCCAGCAAATGAGAAATCTTGGCAAAAATTTAAAGGGTAACCTAAAACCAAAATGAAGCATTCCACAGATCACTGATACAGCACATGCTAATCCACACAGCTTAGTAAAATCCAATCCATTCAATTCCTAGTTACCCAAAATATTAAGAAAGGAATTTAAGAGAAGAAGAAGAAGAACAAGAACAAGAAGAACAAGAAGCAGCAAAGAAAGACAAAATCTTAGAGTCTTATAAGAGTCCAGCTTCCATATGGCCAGATGATGGGACACAAGCAACAAGGACAGAACATGTTGCTGCTTTTATAACATTGGCCCCCCCGTGGCCACCCCTCTCTGACGGGACTTCTGACTCAGTGGCCACTCTGGGGCTCTGGAATGGATGAGGAGTGGTGTTCTCACTGTGTGAGCAGATCGTAGGCTGGGTTAGGGGTTGCAGAGGGCATGGTGTCAGCATGCTCCTGGATTGCCTTTTGCTGGCAGCTGCTCCAGGGCTGCCCCAAGACATCTGCTGGGGCTGGGGTGTGGGATAAGACATTACCTCACTTCAGCAAGATTTGACCTGTCCCTCACTCCCCTCCCACCCACACACACTTGAGTTGGTCTGAGACAATAATTAATATAGTAATCCAGTGTCTCACAGCTCTGAAGGAAGCTGAAGCCCATGGAGAGCCCACAGTGGAGCAGGAAGAAAGTGTGAGGGAGACGGAGCTGCAGAGAGGAGCTGCTACAGACTGACCACAGACCCCATTCCCCATCCCCCTGCCCTGCTCTCTGGGGGGGGTAAAGGAGTAAGGCTGAGCTGCAGGAAAAGGCCAAGGAGTGGGGAATGGTGCTTTTGTTTTAATTTTATCTTTGTTTCTCACCATCATACTCTCTTTTGTTGGCAATAAATTAATTTTCCCCAAGTCATAGAATCATAGAATAACCAAATCATAAACTCATAAGACCGTTTCGGTTGAAAGAGACCTCATTTAGTTCCAAGTCCTCTTTCATGGTGTTACACGTCAGATCAGCAATTACTGCATCAGAACCACCTGGTGGGGGTGTGTGTGTGCGTGAAGGGGGAAGGGTTGGGTTGAACCTCACGGATATCATAGTGATATCTCAGTGGAGTGATACATATCCCTCATGGCAGTTCCTGGAGCCCACACAGGGCAGCCCCAGAGCAGCTGCCAGTCACAAACAGCCCAGGAGAACCATAACTCTGCTCAGCTCCTGGAGCCCCTGACCCAGCTCGGACTGGCAGGGACAGTGAGAACACAGCCCTTCATCCTGGCCTGGGACCCCAGAGTGGTCAAGGGGTCAGAGACCCTGCCTGGGGTGTTTGGATATAGAAGCCAGAGCAGATAAAACTAAAGGCATATGTTTGCCAGTGTCATGGCCTTGACATCTGAATGCGTGAGAGTGGTCTTCCACAAGGTTCAGTGGTAGCTTTATGATGTCTCTCCCTCTTTCTCCTTCTCTCTTCTTGCTCCCTCTGCTTCTCTTTCTTTGGACTTTTCTCGTTGTTTTGAGTGGCTTCTAGCTGAAGGGCTTGGATTTTGATTTAAGTGGATTAGTATATGCTGAGTCAGTACTGTGGTGGAACGTTTTGTCTAGCTTGAGTGCTGCTCTTTTGAACTTTTGCCAAGTTCCCTTATTTTCTCCACTAAATTATCAATAAAAATACCTCTTGACAAAATCTTGAGCTATTAAAGAACCCTGTATGTATATATTAAAGTTAAACTCCTGTCTGAGCCCCTGAACTTGCAGCTCTGGAGCCAGTGTTGCACATGAGCAGGGACATCTTTCACTAGATGAAGTTGCTCAAAGCCCAATACAACCTGGCCCCAGGGATTGGGGCATCCAGAGTTTATATGGGCAACCTATTCCAGTGCTTCACCATCATCACAGTAGTGAATTTCTTTCTAATATCTGATCTAAACTTACTGTCTTTCAGTTTAAAGCCATTCCACTCTGTCTCATCACTACATGCCCTTGTAGAAAGTCCCCCTTCAGCTCTCTTGTAGGTCCCCTCTAGGTACTGAAAGGCTGCTCAAAGGTCTGGCTGGAATCTTCTCTTCCCCACGCTCAACAACCCCAACTCAGTCTGTCTTCACAGAGATGCTCCAGCTTTCTGATTGTCTTTGTGACCCTTGTCTGGACCTGCTCCAGCAGATCCTCATCCTTCTTATGCTGGGGGCACTAGAGCTGTAAGCAGTACCTTGGGGGGAGTCTCAAAAAGTAGAATAAAGGGGCTGGCCATACTTCTTTTGATACAGCCCAGGATATGGTTGGGTTTCTGGCTGTGAACATACATTTCTGGGGCATACTAACTTTTTTTTCAGTCAAGCCTGTTTTACCTCCTGCGGTAACTGGTGAGTGATCTCTCTTTATTGAGGTCCACGAGATTTCCGTCTTATTTTCTCCCCTTGTCCTGTGTGGGAGGGGCCATAAGAGAACAGCTCTCTGGGTGCCTGGCGGCCCGTCAAGGTCAGCCTACCACACAGATGGTCAGAACTGGATGAGGATGTTAGGGATTTTAAGGACAGCCATGTCCTTCAGCAGGTCCAACTCAGGACTCCTGCCCAGTACCCTGTGGCCTCTGCTAAGGCAGAGGGATGCAGCTGCCACTTTGCTGCTTTCAAGTTCAAGCAGTAGCAAAACTGAGCATATATCCCAGGGATGCAGAAACACCCACAGATACACAAGGAATGTGGACACTGATTATCCCACAGGCAAGACACTGCCCCATTCAGGACTCACACCAGACACAGGCACACACATCCCCTCCTTCTCTTGGGCTGGCAGAGGCAGAGGGTCACTAGTGCAACACACACACTACACTGCCCAGGTTCACAAGCACATGGGCATTTGTGGATCCCTCCAGCACCAGCATGGCCTTTCTGCCCACCCTGCACTTCTGCTCAGATCCTGTTATCTTGAAAAGATATGCTGTTATCTTGAAGTATCATTTATGCCCATACTTATTTCATCTTTGTTCCTTGGCATGTGGCCTTAATCCTCAAACTGTCTAAAATGGCTATTTAATCTAAAGTTACCTAATGATCTTCCATGGTTGTATTAGCTTAATCTTCACTATTGCTATGGACATAATTCTCCGGATGAGTGTTAATTATGTTTGAGGAGCTAATCTTGTTCTTGTTATTAAGAAGAATGATAAGGATGAGATATAGTGATAGAATTCTGGCACCTTGAAATCCAAATTCTTAAGTGTTTTCTGCAATGCAATGATGTATTTGTTTGACTCTGACATGAATAATTTCTATTACTCAGTTATCACATTTTTGAGACTATTATTCAAAAAAAAAAGAATTTTAAATCTGAATTATTTTCTTCTAAAGTTCAAGGAATTTGGGTTACTTTAGTATTGTTACAAGAGAATGTAGGCCCACAAACACATTCATGACTTAGAGGTCACATACGATAAATTCCATTGACAATTGCTGTTTGAGGTATCTCACTTCATCCGTTTTTTAATGGTTTTGATACAGGCTTTACTGCTCATAAATCCGTTATCACAAAGAAGAAAAAGACTGACTTTATAACATCACTCAGCCCTTAACTTCGGTCATACAGGTACAGTTATCCATGTGTAACAAACAGTCCAAATCCCTTAAATCTTACTCTTACCATACTACTATTAGCTGCAGTCATCTGCACTATGGTGTCCAAGCAATTAAAATATCAAAAGCTTTAAGTCTTTGTGGAAAAATAGTGATGTTAATATACTTAATTAAAATGAAACTTGAAGAAATTATACAAGAAGAAACTTTAACATCTTTAAGCAGTAGGCAGGAAATCAATCCCATAGCAAGCAGGCTTTATGTAATTTTCAGTGGACTGCAGAGAAGATGATAGTGGAGACAAACAGGGCAACAGTGTAATCAACCCTCGATTCTCCAATTCCACCTACAGGACAAAGAAATGGGCTTCAATTTTCCCTAAGCCAACAAGAACTGTGACTTATATTGGTACAGAAATACTGTTTTAAGACTGATAAAACATTCAAAAAAAAAAACAAAAAACAAAAAACAACAAACCAAAAAAACCAAACTCTAAGAAATTTAGAATAAAATGTTCATAGAAAAACCAAGTTCAGATCCTTGTAAGAAATGGATAATTCTCAAAGAATTCAGATATTAATTTCAAATAATCACAATATTGAAGTATTAAATATTTATGAAAGCTTCTCTGTTCTTGTGACTTCCTCCTCTTAACTGTGCATCGTTATAACCTTATTCTTTACCCCAGTCATAAGCTTTATAACATTATACCTCCTCTGTATCTCCATGAATTATCTGTGACAATTTACTTTTCCTGTCTGACTAGTGAATCATGTATCATCATAGCTAAATCAGCAGTTGAGGCACATGCTAAAAATGAAATATTTATTCAATTGTACTAAATATCTTGCCATGCTCTTACAGTCTAAGAATAAAACAAAAATATTACAACTCATTAAAAAATAATATAACAATAAATATTTCTTTTAAAATATTTACCAACTACATGCAACTTTCTGCACACAGAAGTAAGGCAGGTTGCATAGCCGGTGCAATGCATTCAGGAATATTTTCAGCTTTGCCTAATAAAATAATATCACTATTTATTCTCATTTAAAAATTGAGGTCTAAAGCCACAAATGCATTTAGAAAACCTTTTTTTTTCCCATCTAAATCAATGGAAAGCAGGTCCTTAAAAGACTTATTGCCTATAATTTAGTAAGACATTTTAGTTATATTTGCCATCTGATGTTAACCATTGTACAGCATCAATATACAAGATCAATATAATTTTCCATTTCCTACTCCTTATGGTGATCTTTACTGAAGACTTAATTTTTCTCTAAAAAAATAAATTTGGTTAAATGGAGTTGGAAACATATGAAAATATGTGTTTTGCAATGAAATTAATATCACATAATTAAAAAACCCCTACATTAAACAAAAATATTAAAGTGACTGTTTATGACAGATAATAATAGAATAAATTTCCTGAATGAAGAATTTTGGGGTAGCTTCTGATGCTTTGGGAAGTCGGACTGCAAAAGAATGAAAAAGGAACCTGACACATTGTATTTCAAATTTGGTTTTGTTTTGGAGTTGTTAAAAATAACTGTGTTTATGTATATAAATAAAACCTCACAAATGTTACTTTCATTTCAACATTGATTAGGGTATTTAGAATTATTTCTGATATAGAAAGGAGATTTGGTAAGTCTTGCAACAATGCTGCTTAACCCATACTTTGTAATTCTAATCAGGATAGATTAATATTAGTGAAGCAAACTCCTAAATTCCCTTAAAGGCATTCACTCTCTGTAACACAAAAGCAAAACAAGAAAAGAGAGAGTAACAGGAATATGAGCAAAACTACCATTAAGTGATGATCTAAAACTGGATTTCAGTCTTCTGCCAGCACCAGTGGAACCGAGAAGACTTTGTCACATTCTCTAGACACATTGACTATGAATATAAAAAACGTACCTTAGATAGCTGATGATCTGGTCAAGGATTAGACCTGACATGACATAATTGACTTGGAAGGCATGAAGAGGAATTCAGACCATTGTAGCTAAACAGGAAAAATGTCTAAGTAAATCAGATTAATAAATCCCTGTTTTAAATGAAAGGACACATTCAGAACCATTATCTTAAGATTACTCAAGTGAATTCATAAACTACTCAAACACTTAAAAAACATATACTCAGTTGAATTTGAGTTTATTAGAGAAACAAAATTCTAAGCACTTGTGGTATATTTAGAAATTCTGTACAGTCTAACTAAACATTATGGACTTTGTAGTCCATAGAATTTTTTGAGGAATAAGTCATATAATTGTGTTGAAGGAGAGGTTTTATTCTTTAACAGTGTTGATTTCTGTGCACTGTAAAAACATTCTAAGATTTTTAGATGGATTCCTCACTGCAGATCCTTTCTGGAAGGAGGATTCAAACAGTCCAGGGGTAGGTGTGTATACAGTAGAATGGTCTATACACACTTCTTGAACATTTTCTGTTTTCAGGTCAACATGCAAATCTGTTTTCTTGTTGTTTATTAGTTTGTTTGTTTTCAGCTGCCTTTCTGGAATATTAATACCTTCCATTCAATGGCTGATGCAATACGTAGTATGAAAGATCCTTGGATTTCAATGGAAACAGGTTGGCAGATCATTGAGATTCTTGAAAGGAGACCACCTCATGGACAGACTACAGAAGTTCTGATGCATCTGCAACACTGATAAACAAATATAAAGGTGTGTTTAATGCCTAATGTAAATCTGATAAATGAAAGGATTGGAGGTAATCTTGTGTACAGGTAACAGTTCCTGCACAAGGGGATAATTTTAAAACTTTTCTGAAGCCATGTAAATTGAGTGAAATGCAGCTTTAAGCAGAATGATGAAGATGGTATAAGAATCAAAATGACCCTTCAAGAAAAAACCTTACATTTAATTTGATTTTGATTTTCCTGACCTGAAAAATCCCCATTCTCTTCTTCAGTATTGTCCAGAAGATACATTGGAGTAGGTCATCACTGATTGCAGAAATAGTCTAAAAGGACAATTTGCAAAAAGAGGAGTATTTGACCAAAATGTTATCTGGCTGTAGTACATGATAATCTATCTGAATGATGCTTGCCGGAGATTATTTTTTTATTTAGCTTAAAATCAGTTCTTGTGTCATGAAGTAGAACAAAGTAAGATTGTCTTTATCTAAGGATGGAATGCATTTCAGGAATCTTCTCAGGAACAGAACTAAGAAAAAATGTGACTTGGAATCAACTATATTGCTTGGAGACTATTTTGCAAATCTGTTAGGAGTCTGTTAGCTTTATTGAATTTGCTTTGAAAACAGCATCAGAAGTCATTAATACTTAAACATTAATATTGGTTTAAAATTGTTAATGTCATGTCAGAAGAGGTAGAAACTAGCTTCTTGCAGTTGTATTGTAAGGGTTAAAAAACATGGTACAATTTTTCTTTAAAAATTTTAGCCATGTTGAGTTACATAAATTCTCCACATCATCCTAAGTGAAGATTGCTTTTTTAACTCAATAAGTACAATGCAGCATTTTCCAAATTATCAGCAATTTTCCCTCTTGAGTTGTCTGAAAAATACTCTGAATTCAGAGACCATCTAGCAAAATCTTGCTTAGCTGTGAAAATAAGCCTGAGGACTGCCAAGCATTACAACAAACTAGCTAAATCTTTTACTATAACCCACAACAGAAAGGCTTCTAAATGGAAGACGATATGGAAGCCTTTTCCTGACTTGCAAAAATAGCAGCAGGACAGGGACAAATAGATAATAGAATAGATTTCCAAGAGCCATACTCAATTCCACAGATGAATAAGAGCATCCTGTTATTCACTTTCTAATGACATTTTGCGACATACCACTTGAGTTTTATTTCTGAAGATTTTATTTCTTTTGAAATATTACTTAAACATAAACAGATAATACCTAGAGTATTACTGTTTTGCTTCAGTCAGAAAATATTAATTAATATGTCAATAAAAAAAAAAGAAAATTAGGGTATTTAAGGTTATACAACAATTGCTTTTGCAAGGCATCAACTACCATATGTTTATGGTTTTACATTTCAGACCTGACATGCTCCTTGAATTCATCTGGAGTCTAAAATACAGAAATAGAGACAGGTAGAAAACTTTAAATTGGCTTTTTTGTTTGTTTGTTTGTTTTTGTTGCTCTCAGCAGTCAAATTGTTTCCCATGGGCATCTTTATCCTATTTCTCTTTCACTGAATAAAAACACCGGATCTGACCAAAAAAAACCAAATACAGGTGGACATGCTTACTTGTCTGTGACTCTTCTGCTTTCTCTTCTATGCTGAGATTCCAGAATAACATTGACAACCAGTTTAAAGAGCAATAAAATCATTAGTTGTAGATTTATCACTATTATTTTTGTACATAGAGCTATACAAAAAATAACCTTGACAAGAAAAAAATATTTGAAATTCTAAACTGTAAATTCACAAAACAGTCATGTTATTTTTAAACATTTCTGGCAGTCTTTTTATTTAATTAAATTACATATTATGCCTAAGTTTAAGCCTGATGATTACAGGAGTTTGGTCTAAACACCTAAAAATGCTTAAAAGTACCACAGTTGTAACACTCAGTTTTAGGACTTACGTAAGAGAATATAAATAATTTAAGGGGAAAAAAAAAAGTTTGCTAATATGTGTGTTGTATAGTGCTGTCTGCAAATTAAAAAAAAGGGAAAAGAGTTAGTTCATTTTCACTTCTGATTCTATTAGCTATAGAGAGATTTGAGAAAAATCCTGATGCAACCAAGACTATATCAGGTTTTCTTCCAGGGTAGAAGAAAGGATACCAAGTGTTCTTGGCAGATCAGAAGTAATTCCATTGAAAGCACTCATGTAAAAATGCTTAGAGGCCAGGGAATAAAACCATGACAATGCCTAAGATGCAATGTTCCTTTTCATGACGTTTACAGTCACTTCCAAATTTGCACTAGGACCTTGTCCTACATTCCCTTCTCCTCGAAGACAAAATTTGAACATGCTGCCTCCACATTTGTGCTTCTGCCTATCTTTGAGGAAACAAACATACCACATCAGGTCTTCTAGTTCTCTCTTTCTCTCTTTTCTCTCTTTTCTTTCTTTCCCTCAAGTCTGATGGAAAAGAAAAAAACTTCTTCAGTTTTAAAAAACTATTTGAAGTTTATGTTGCATGTGTTTGTTGCTTCCTTCCTTTTGAAGTCCTCTAATTATTATCGATAGCTGTAAAAGCCTGTAAAAGCTCATCCTAGCCTCACTGAAATGAAGTTTTAATGTCTTCTATTAATTTTGGAACTGGCTCTTATTAGTCTTCGGAATTTTTCTGATTGAAGTTTTTTCAAGGTTAACAAAATTAAAGTGAAGAAACAGCAATGCATAAGAACTTTTGCTAAAAGTATACATGAAAAGAAATTGTAAGACAGAGTTATATTATCAATATCTACAATAGAGTCAAAGATTATCTCAAAGTTGTAACAGCATCATTGTGACTGATAGCATCAGCATTACTAAACATATTTGTTTGTATGTCTTGGATTCTTACAAAGAACATTTAAAAGCTTTTTCTTCTCTTTTTACAATAGTAGTATCTCATTGCAAATGAAGTTTCTTTTTCTAACTGTAACATAAAAGTGGGACAGAGTTTTTTTGTATTAAAGGAAAAATGTATTTGTTCAAGACTAATTATTCTTTAGGCAGTGTGGTCCCAGCTGTTAATCTAGGAAGGAAATCAAGGAAGAAAAGAATAGAAAGAAAACCGTGAAAGTTCAAGGAGCAAAGCAGAATACCTGTGACCCTATTTGAGACAGAGAGAGGAAAGTCATTGCTGCATTGCATTATGATAGAGGTCCCTGGTGGCAAAGACCTTGGAAAGGTACCATATGAACAACTGTAAGGTGAGAAGAAATTTCATCTTTATTGCTTCATAAACAGAGCTACTTCTTGCAGGGAATTACACTATGTGTCCCTGAGCAGAGGGAGGATTGGCAACACATGAGGAGAAACAACTGTCATCAAGCAAATGAGTGATACAAAATGGGAGAATGTTATTAGTGTTCCACTAAGAAGTATGTCCATGTTTTCACCATTTCCCTGGGTCATCCACTGTTTCTTGCCTGAGGGTAAAATGAAGAAACATTGTGTCTCTGCCTCTGAAGCTTCTTTCCCTCACTGGGAAATGTATCTCTCCTTTTCAATCTTTCCAACCACAAATTCTTTATCAAGTGACTCTTGATAAACCAAACCAATACAAAGAATTCCAGAAGGGCAGGAACATCTCTGGAGTGCAAGTTTAATGCATACCACGGCAAAAAATATCCCCTTACACCACTGCACACAGGCACCAAATAAATGCATTCAACACAGAAAACAGAGACTATCAGCATGAATTTCATGGGGAAAAAAGAACAAGATCTCATTTTCTTCTTTTGTTGTGATACGAAGATGCTACATGCTGCCAGATCCTTCTCTTAAATTGCTCTCTAACAGCTAGATGCCCTCCACAAAGCTGTCACCAGAGAAGAATAGCAAACACCAAGGCTGTTTTCGTTTGTTTAAGCTCCTGCTGTGCTGCTTGTCTCCAGTATCAAAGCATTCTTTTTTCAGAACAAATGTCTTTTAACGTATTGTTCTTCCTTTCTAAGATTCTGCTTGGTTCACATAACAAAATTTCCACCAAACACTCATTGATTTATTTGAAGTTAACATTTCAAAAAGGAAAAAAAAAAAAATCTTGAGATACAGATTTTCACATATATGATCGGAAAGCAAGCACTGATATATTGGTAACATATGATCCAAAATCATTATTATTAATTTATCTGGACCTTTCTACCATGAAATGGTATTGTGTTCTATTTCTTCTATTTCTGTTGCTTCCGTATCAGAATTATGCATTTAAACCTTCTGCTTCAAACTTTAAAACAGGTTCCTTTTACAACCTACATAGCTTATTACAATAAGGATCAATCTCTGAAGATAATTCTGCAAATATAAAAGTAATGTCAGTATAAAAAAAAGTAAAAGATGTCTT
>VWZG01006597.1:9353-22903 GCA_013396735.1 Grallaria varia
CTAAATATGGATCTATAATGTCATTTCCAACCTATTTTATTCTCTCTTTATCACTATTAGTGTCTATTCAGTAGACATTTTTACTAGCTAAATAAAAAAACCTCTTGAATTATATCTCTGGATATACCATGCCTCCATAAAAAGGTTATAGATAGGTTTAGAGAGTTAGATATAGTCTAATGATTTTATTAAAAGCTTTACTAGCATGTTAATTCTTTAGCTATTTTGCATACTCTGTGTGAAAAATAAATTTGAACCTGGAGACCAGCTGGTAGCTACAATAAGACTAATTTTGTCTTTTTGATACTAATGTTCAGGGGGCTTTATTCAAATTAAACATTTTTTGTCTAAGGAAGATACATCACAGTAATATATATAACACAGAAAAAAAACCCCTGTGAAATGATAACATAAAACATTTCTTAATTTTCCAATATACTCTGTATGATCTAGAAAATCGTCATGCAAGCATATATAAATTTTATTTCTATTACTACACTGTCTGATGTTATAAAAGACTAATCAAAAGTGCTACTCTCAAAACATTTGTTGCAGAATTTTCTCTTTGTCTGTTTCTGTACAGAATAGCACTTTTCTCTCTTTATTAAAAACATTTTTCCTTCTGTGATTGCAAAGATAATCTAAAAACATGAACCAAGGGCAAATATGAATATGTAGAAAGTCTCAGAAAATGGCTTGTGGAGATTAATTCTGCCCATTATGTCTCATCACCGACCTTTGGACTCTGATATTAGCATTTTTCACAGCATCAAAAATGCTGTACTTTTGTTAGAGAAATCAATATTCTGAATGTCAGTAGTACCTATTATCTCGTTTCTGTCTCCTTGTTTCACAGTATCTGATTCAGACCACATCAGTCAATAACTGTCAATTGAAAAATTCAGTGAATTACAGAACATATATAGATTGACCAGTTTTCCACCTCAGATGGATTCAGCTTACAATCAGGGAGATTTCCTCAGGTCTTTAGAATTTAGAAAACTAATTTGTGCAACTAACTACAGGTTATCTGAATTCTAATGCATACAGAGCATTGGGGAGAAAAATAAAAATTGATCAGTACACTTTTGAAAGATTTTAGCTGCTAACACCCACAAAGCTTTATAAAAATAACGATTATAATAATAATAGTAGTAGTAGCATAACTACCCTAATTGTTGACAGTTACTACTGCATCTTCAATACGTGAATAAGTGTCTTATTCACGTAGAATGAGAAGGCAGAGTATTTCTTGAAGGTGAAGAGAATTAATTATGTTTCAAACTGACATTTAGTTACTCATGATAAAACAATATATTGGAACAACACTAGAAGGGTCAAAAAATGCTATGCAAATCTTTGATCCGCGTATGATGAAGCTGTCCAACAGTGAACTGAAAATAAAGGATGAAGACAATATTAAAATATTGAAACATTCCTCTAAATACATGTCTGCTAAAGCTGTCATATAACTTTTAAAAGAACTGGACCTTATTATTCTTTGGTTTTTTTGGAAGATAAAATACTATAATGGCTTTCTAGAATAAAAATATTGATTCAGTATCTGAAAGATATTCTTGATTTTTAAATACTCATTTTTAACTGTTTGAACAAGGAAAAGACCAGACAGAATAAAGTCCAAATACTAGTGGCAAACCCAGTTTAGTGAGATATTTACAAGTAAGAATTAAAATTTCTACATAATGCCATATTTGAATTGTAAAATATTTCTTAAAACTTGCATAAATAATTTTTTTTGATCCTTTCTTTTGTAAAATTATGTTTGTATTATCAAATACCTTTAGAAAACATACTTAAATGAAAAGTTTCAATTTCTTTAAAATTATTTATAAACATTGTGTTGTACTTAAAATGCTGCAAAGATAAGCTTGGTAATCCTAACGTCTGTAGTAATGGAAATTAATATCTAATACTTGAGAAGCTTGTGAAACACATATACAAACTCATAAAATATTTCCAATGTTGAAACCACTTTGCTCATCAGAGAATCATTTAGGTTGTAAGTGACCTCTGGAGGTCATCTGGTCCTACCCCTGACGTAAGAGTAGGTACAACTAGAACTATAAAGCTTATTATATGATACTAGATTATCATAAAACTCGTGCTGTATTAAAGATATCACCTCCCTTTTACCACCTTATTGTAAATCAAATTCAGGAACTGTATTTTGATTGGCCTAATTAAAAAACATGGATCGAAAGTAATTATGCTGACAAAAGTCTCTTGCCAATATCAGTGCAATATAAAATGTTTCAAAGTTTAAATGGTCATAAAACTTTATAAGAGAATTCTTCAGTGAGTATCTTTGAAACAGTAATCAAAAGATAGATGCACTTGACTCATAAAGGACTCATAAAGAGACAAAAGGAAAGAAGTAAGCAAGCGAAAATTACCACAGAAGTGTTTCATAACTGTATCACAGACTCATCAAGGTTGGAAGACATCTTCAAGATCATTTAGTCCAACTGTCAACCCAGCGCCACAAGAATCACACCTAAACCATATCCCCAAGTGCCACATGCAGACACATCCTGAACACTTTCAGAGATGGTGACTCCCCCACCTCCCCAAGCAACTTATCCAAATGCCTAACCACTCATCAAGAGATTTTTTTTTTCCTCCTTAATATCTAATCTGAACCTTCCCTGGTGCAACTTCAGGTCATGTCCTCTTGTCCTTTCATTTCAGACATGGCAGAAAAGACCAAGCCCCATCTTGCTACAACCTCCTTTCAGGTAGCTGTAAAGAGATCTAACCTGAGTCTCCATTTCTCCAGGCTAAAAACCCCCACGTCCCTCAGCCACTCCTCACACAATTTGTGTTCCAGACTCTTCACCAGCTCCATTGCCCTTCTCTGGACACACTCCAGCATCTCAGTATCTTTTGTGAAGTGAGGAACCCAAAAATTAACACAGCGCTCAAGGTGTGGCCTCACCAATTCTAAATACAGGGGGACAATCACTGCCCTGGCCCTGCTGGACACACTATTTTTGATACTTGCCAGGACGCCAGTGGCCTTCCTGACCACCTGCACATACTGATGGCTGATACTCAGCTGGCTTCTAACCAGTACACCGAAAACCCTTTCTGCTTTCCAGCCACTCCTCCCCTAGCCTGTAGCGCTGCCTGGGCAGAACACAGCACTTCACCTTTGTATACCTCATGCAGTTGTCCTTAGCCCATGAGTCCACCCTGTCCATATCCTTCTGTAGATCCTTTGACCCCAGGGCAGATCAACACTCCCACCCAACTTGGTATCATCTGCATACTGACTTAGGGTGTACTCTGTCCCCTCATCCAAATTAGGGAAACAGGATCGTCCTAGGAAACACTAGTAACTGGGCACCAACAGGATTTAGTTTCACTGACCACAAGTCTCTGGGCCCAGCTATCCAGTAAGTTTTTCTCCCAGCAAGGAGCACACCCGTCCAAGTCATGAGCAATCAGTTTCTCCAGAAGAAGTCCATGGGAAAAGGTGTCAAAGCCTTTACTAAAATCCAGGTAGACAACATCCACAGTTTTTCCCTCATCTACTAAGCAGGTTACCTTGTCACAGAAGGACATCAGGTTGGTCAATTAGGACCTGCCTTTCATAAACCTATATTGACTGGGCCTGGTCGTCCTGCATGTGCCCCATGATGGCACTCAGGATCATCTGCTCCATGAATTTCCCTTGTACCAAGGTCAGGCTGACAGGCCTGGAGCACTCTGGTTTGTTCTTCTGACCATTCTTGTAGATGTAGATGAATGGATATTGTTTAAACTTAAGGAACTGCATAGAAAAGAGACACACTCAAAATGTCTTTCAGAGTTCAAGAAGCATTTGGACGATACTTTCAGGAACATGGTGTGACTCTTGGGGATGGTCCTGTGCAGGGCTAAGAGTTGGACTGGATAATCCTTATTGGTCCCTTCCAACTCAGCATATGTTGTGATTCCACGATCTGTAATATGATTCTTTAACCTAATTTTAATAGGAAAAAAAATGTTTAAAGTAAATAGAAGCTTGTTGTAGAAATCAGTACTAAGGATGGAATGCAACATAAATCTAAATACTGTGCTAGTGTGATTTGAAAGTGTAAGGTAAAATCCACATGTTGCCTGAAGATACAGGTTCTGTGAGAGGTTCACAATTTTCTGAAGCAGCAGCTGGAGGCCANCACGATCTGTAATATGATTCTTTAACCTAATTTTAATAGGAAAAAAAATGTTTAAAGTAAATAGAAGCTTGTTGTAGAAATCAGTACTAAGGATGGAATGCAACATAAATCTAAATACTGTGCTAGTGTGATTTGAAAGTGTAAGGTAAAATCCACATGTTGCCTGAAGATACAGGTTCTGTGAGAGGTTCACAATTTTCTGAAGCAGCAGCTGGAGGCCAGGAAGGATTACTTAAGGCATCTCAAATGGTAGAAGAAGCCTGTGGTGAAGTAAGTAACTGAAATGTCCTCTAAAACAGCTAAATGTAGATGTTTACCCATTTGTGTAAAAGTTGCTTTAGCTATCTAATCTCTCACTGGATTAAATATAGCTAAAAGAGTTATTCATCACAGTAGTATGCAAGTGCTGCCTGTTTCAGGCTAAGCTGAACTGTGTAGCTTTCCCTGGTTATAAATGTTTGATGAAAAAATGAACATGTGTTTTCCTTTTAGATGAGGTCAAAATAGAAAGACTACTGATCCTACAGAGGTATTAACTGTCTAATATAGAAAAAAATAATCATTTTTAGGCATTTAGTTTTATACACATAGAATTGCACATACGAACAACATGCATGCAATACTTCTTTTTGAGAGATGCCATGAGGCAAACATAAGCTACCAGTAAGTCTGTTCAAAATCAGTGAGGGAAAAATAACGCACCTAATTATAGAGAGAAACAAGGTAGACATCAAAATGTTTCAAAATATCTAAATTACAATTAAAAAGAATGATCATTCAGTAGGCTGTTAATTTGACAGACTGAAAATAGAGAACAGTACTACAAATTATGTTAATTGTGTGAAAGACTAATTAAAACATGACACATACTCTGTGTGCATACTCTGTGTCAGTGCCTTCTTTGTCTTGGAAAAAAAGCAACTGAACAAAACAACAAACAACGAGAAGGTAGCAAGAATATATTCCTTACAGGCAATGTCCTGAACAAAGTAGCTTCTCAAACTACTTTGTTGTGTGGGATTTGTGTTTGAACTTCATGAAGATAACACAAAATCTCAAAAGTACATTTCTGAGCATTCATTTGTTTACCTGTGGACCCAACTCAACCCTGCATACATAAAGTGCCTGCAAATGTCAGCCTTCTCTGTGGGTTATGGTGTTTGTACCACCCGATTAAAATACATTCACGTGAAGGCTTTGATCAAGTGTGCACGTGAGAAACAATCTCCAGCCATCTCTTACTGTGCTTTGATTTCCATCACAGTGCAGTCTCAGAGCAGGCAAATTGATCTCTTTGGATAAAAGTAAGCTAGAAGGTGTTCTCCAGCCAGTAACAGGCACTCAGCCTAAAGAAGCAGAACTAGTTTCCAGTAAAAACCCTGAAATACACACATAGGGAGAACCTCAAGCCCTTAGCACTACCTGTTTTGCAGTATAAAGCTGCTTGTGGTGCACAGCACTACTAATGTTAATGTAAACATAGCCTAATTTATTCTCTTAGGATAACTGGAGGCAATATTTGGATTTTCTTTCTGTCTTTCTCTCATTTTCTCACCCTCTGAGATTCTGCTCATGCGCTGCAGCTTTGCCTGTAAGATCTCCATATGAAGTCAAGAAAGGTGTTAAATAACCAATATGTTTTTTCAGATTTACTTTAAATCCCTAGTTTCACCTTCTAGAAACCTCTGACTTTTGTCTGAAGAAATAAATTAGAGTTTTTATCTTCTTGACTTGTACTTTGTTGCCAGGTACTTATGCAAATAATTAGCTATGGAGACTGCTGCTTAGAAGAATGACTTCTGCAGAGAGGATAAAATCTACATGAACAAAACTCAGCATTCACAGAGTCTGTGAACTCCATGACAACAGAAGTCTTGTGTCTTACTAAACAGAACAGCCATAAGAGGAGAATCAGAGCCTGGATGAAGTTCAGAGAAAACGTAAATTTCTTATTTCCACAGCTTCAAACTTCACATGTCCTACATGATCTGTCATTGTCTTGCACCCATTTCAATATCAAATTTCAAATTAGAAATGATTAGTGATAAATGAACTCCTTCTAAGATGTTTTCCTCCTTAGGCAGAAAGATGAGTTCCTGTAATGAGCTGGTCTCCATTTTAATCTTTCACAGCAACTAGAGTGACCTACATCTCATTCTTGCAGTGAAGCCTCTGTTTATGCCTCATTTCAATTCTCAATGCTTTATCATGTTGGACAGGTGATATCTTTGCTTATTCATATTTCAGAAAGATCGGTAAGTTAATTATGCTTTAGTGATAACTTATTTAAATTGCTAAACTCTTCACTTGATTAAAAATATTTCCTTTTGTCATACTGAGGAAAGTTACCACTAATGGGAATCAGGAGGAAAACAGTGCTATGAAATCTCACCCTTTTTACCTTCCATCTTGAAAGGAAAGGGATGATCATCCTAACAGGTGCTTTCTTTTTTGAAAGACATGAAAAATTCAAAATGCATGATGCCCCCGTCATGATTTTACTTTTTAAATAGTAACCTTCTTGCAATATTTCAGACTCCATTTTCTCAGCAAGACAATTGGAAGGAATGGAATGCCTTTCCATGTCCTGGAAAAGTAACATCTTCACTATGGCCCCTTCCTAAAGTGGGAGCTTGTCCAGTGCTTCCCTCCCATGTGCATCAGTGGAATTACTACACAGCTCTTAATTCAGATCTTCCTCCTTTAATATAATAAAGGAGTAACTACAGGTCTGGGACATGATGAGAGGTGCAAAGAGAAGGCCTTTGAGAGCACAAATTTGTGAACAGCTTCATGCAGACACTTTAACCCCTAAACAGTTTACACCTTGTAATTAAAAAGAGGATACCCCCGCATTGCTAGTCTCTAAAGAACAAATCTGAATATTACTTAGTGGTTTAAACTGATTAAAATCTGTGAACATGAGCACAAAACAGTTATTAAAATAAGCTGCAATATACATGAGTTTTAGGTTACATGGTACAATTACGTTTGATAAAAAACAGTCAAAAAAGTTTTTTAAAAAATAGACCCTATTTCCTTTCTAAATCAGTATAGTCCATTAAATGGACAAAAAAAGGAAATAGACTTCAATTATTAAAGAAGAGATGATCCAGTCTATGATCTTGAACAAATTAAGATTTGATATTGGAATTTTTTTATTTGAATAAAGTCAGCTATTTTTTAAGAGGATAATCAGATAGGAAATTTCATATAGCATTTTGGATTTCTCCATTACATATAGTTTTTCAATATAAGAAACCTGCAGTAAATTGTAAGAAATGCCATGCACAAAGGTTATTATACTGCTGTGACTAAATGTTTCAATGCCTAATGAGGAGCACCTGAGGGAGCTGGGATTGCTTAGCCTTGAGAAAAGGAGGTTCAGGGGAGACCCTACCACTGCCCAAAAAGAGGTTGGGGTCTGTCTCTTCTCCCAGGTAGCAAGTGATAGGACAAGAAGAAATGGCCTCAAGTTGTGCCAGGAGAGTTTTAGATTAGGAAAAAAATCTTCACTGAAAGGGTGTCAAGCAATGGAACAGATCGGCCAGGGACACGGTCAAGTCATTCCTGGAGGTATTTGAAAGATGTTTAGATGTGTCACTCGGGGACATGGTTTAGTGGTGGACTTGGCAGTGCTGGGTTAATCGTTGGACTCAAAGATCTCAAAGCTCTTTTCCAACCAAAATGATTCCACAATTCTGTGGCTAATTAGGAGGACTTGCAAAATTGTATTTAAGTGTATCATTTTAAAGAGTACAGACCAGTATACACTCAAGTTGAAAGCATACATTTCTCCTTGAAATACATGTAACACTGGAAAAATGAAATTGCCCAATAACTGTTAGGATATTTTTCAGTATATATTTTGTTTTATTTATGAATTTACTGGAATTCAACCATAAGTCAAATAACACTGTCTTTTCATTTAACCAAATTTCTTAAAAACAATCACCCGTTTAACTTCAAGTAATAGCCAAGCAGAAAGCAAGAAATGTAATTAGCATAGAATCACACTGAGATTTCATAATGATAATTGATAAATTTAATTATTTTAAATTTTGTTGTTACTTTATTTCCAAGAGTTTGACCAATCACTTCTCTTTTTTTCCTCCTGAAATACGTGAAGGTAAAAATAACTGAAAAGGTGTCTGGTCACATTTATCCAAATTATTTTATTCTAATTCACTCACTGCTTCCAAAGAGAAAGCTGAATTTAAAAATAAAAAATAAATTTTAAAAAAAGTATATATTTGTGTATAAATGGATCTACTTCACAGAAAAAATAGAGAGCAGTCAAAATGCTTTGCAGCACAAGCACAACTTCTGCAATGTCACCACTTTATTCTGACTCAGGCCACTTCTAATGTATGAAATTCACAGAGTGTAATCACATTTAAAAATTTGCAAAGGGAGATTTTGATGCCCCGTTATCTGCTCTGCTCTGGGCTGGCACAGCCTCACCTTGAATACTGTGTGCAGTTTTGGGTACCACAATATCAGAAAGATATTACGCTGCTAAAGAGTTTCCAAAGGAGGGCAACAAAGGTGGAGAAGGGCCTTGAGGGGAAGCTGCATGAGGAGCAGCTGAGGGCACTTGGGGTGTTCAGCCTGAAGAAGAGGGGAGACCTCATTGCAGTTACAACTTCTTTGTGAGGGGGAGAGAAGGGGCAGGCACTGATCTCTTCTCTGTGGTGACCAGTGACAGGACCCGAGGGAATGGCCTGAAGTTGTGTCAGGGGAGGGTTAGGTTGGATACTAGAAAAAGGTTCTTCCCCCAGGGGGTGGTTGGGCATTGGAACAGGCTCCCCAGGGTAGTGGTCACAGCACAAAGCCTGACAGAGTACAAGAAGCATTTGGATGATGCTCTCGGGTAAATGGTGTGATTCATGGGGGATGTTTCTATGCAGGGCTAAGAGTTAGACTTGAAGATCCATGTGGGTCTCTTCCAATTCAAAATATTCTCTGATTCTATGAAAACAGTTCTCCCAGAAACAGGAAGATAAAATAGCAAGGCCTATAAAAAAACTAATACAGAGGAACTACCTATTCAGTTAAAGGCATAAATCTCTCTATTAAAAAAGGATATGTAACACATCTGAAAAAAAATATAGGGCCAAAATCTGAGCAACGAATAGGAAAAAATATGCAGTGACATTATTTCTTTTGCTATAATTGCATTTTTTATATGAATGTACTGTCCTCTGTCTTTGTGAAACTCTTCTTCTTGTGACATTGTGATAAAACAGCCTTTCAGGAACTCTAGTTTATACTGCTCAAATCCATCATGAAGGCAATGTGGCAGCACAGAAAACTGCAAGGTTCCCTGCCCTCCAGCCAGCACTCTTCCTTGGTCTCTGTACAAAAGAACACCTGAATTATGCTGCAAGCTCTTCACTTGTTACCTTTCCAGTGAGCCTGAAACAGTGATAACAGTTAGCTATTAAATAAATGAAGAGTAAAATTCCGATATGATTGCTGCATGAAAAAGGTCTGGCCAAACTGAAAAGCTCTAAGCCATTTTTCCACCGGATACAGAGCTGAGACCAGTAACCAAACTCAGCATGCCATTGCTTGTTCTATCTCATCAGAATACTGGAAAATGTCAGGAATGAGAAAAAATTCTTTAAACAAATTACTTCCTGCTGAAAACACCAAACATTAATTCAAAGACAAATTCTGCATAGAGACAGGGAAACGATCAAAGATATGATAAATAAGCATTTGTTATTTTCTAATACAATACATTAGCATTAAGCATGTGTAGATCTGATGCTTAAAAGCTACTCTCACTTTGGACAGTTTATAGGTGACATTTTTAGAAGCACATAGAGTCATGTTTTTAAAGGGTAGCTAAGCTTTCCCTCTGCAAAAGTTGCAAGGTTTAATCATTAAAAAAGTTAGAATCTTAAAAAAATTACTCACACATAGACATGTGACTGGCTGATATAGACCCCAAGGTTCATGATACTCCAGAGGTCTTAGAGATTACCTGCTAAATTGAAAACTATGTTTAAAGGTAGTGTAAAGAGTCTGTTACCTGTACTATGGGTCAAGTCAGACTGACAATGTTCACATACTAAAGGAAGCCATTTGGAGATAAGGACAGGAACTACCATGATACTAGATTTGACTGTGGTGGTGCTACTTAACTGTTCTTATAAATGAATACAATTTGCCAAGTGCTGAAATACTGTTCTTTTTCTCTAACATACTTCAAATCTGTCCATCATTCTTTGATCAAGTAGCTGACAAATCAGCATGCTAATCCCATTCACAATATACAGCAGGTACAATAATGCCTACCCTGATTCTTGCTGAGATCACATTTTAGGACTGAAGTTTTTGTCTCTATTTACTTCAGAATAGTGTGTACCATTTTCTGTTTTCTAAACAGCTCCAAAAAATTATTTAATTATTTAATTTACATTTCAAAAATTATAAAACATTATTTTATTAGGCATTAGCAAACTTTCATATTGAAAACAGATATATATACATTTTTATATAGATGAGTTCACTGTCCACCACTCACAGTAAGCATTGAACCTCCTAGATTTTCTTTACTTCATAAAATCCAGGAGGAAAATTTCATTTTAAATGAGTTACAATAGCCTTTGAGGTGTTTACTCTGAAAACAGAAAAACCCTAAAGAAGAAAATTTGATTTAGGCAGTGCACTTATATGCTTTAAATTATGGGGAAGTCAATACAGGCCCTATAGCGCACCCTTGGAGCTTGCTCTTCCCATATTATTTTAATACCAAATTAGCACCAATGCCATTTTTGCCATGTGACACTTTAAAAACCTTTTATTTCTATAATAACTTACTGCAAAACCTGTCATATTTTCAAGATTAAGTAAAGAGTCCAATAAACAGAATTACCTCTAACACTTTCTTCCTGAAACCTGAGATTTGCATGTCTTACCATACATGTAATTATTGGTCTTCTGTTTATTATTGGAGGAGCATTTACTATACCTCCAATAGCTCTTTATTTAATAATATGAAGCTCCTGCTTAGTAATACATCAAAGTGAGCTAATTGAAAGAAGTGCCCACACAAATTTATTATGTAAATACCTGGAGGCTTCTATTTGCTGTGATACCAACACCAAATTTTTAGAATTGCTAAAGCAAACTGAAAGGAATAACAATAATTTTCAGAAAACACTGATATATTTCTAGAATAAGCTGATTTTTTTCCCTGTATATACACTATGCAGTTTGTGATTTTCTTGGAATTTTCTATTATTCACCTGTAAGTTATCAGCTGGCACTTCCCCAGTAGAAAAGGTTCTGGAGAAAAGATTTACAAGAGAAGACAAACAATGAATACCATACACAAAGAAACACTGGCCACCTATGTACCAGGGCAAAGCAAATGAACATTCTCTGGGAGGTAACAGAGCTGTAGTTGCCTAAAATATTCCGTAGCACTTGTCTCCATGTGCAGTAAATGTGGGTTTATGGCATCCTCATTATCAACCCCATCAGGCAGCACAGGGTCTGCACAAAGATAATCTATGCAGAATACCTACAAATTAAGAAAAAAATAAACTGGGGAAAAAATAAAAAAAGAAAAAAGATACATAATGAAAAAATTCAAGGACATTTACAGTATGATAGACTATGAATAATTGCAGACACTCAGGGGAAAAGTTTCTGCACATAAACCTTGATATTTTTGATTTATACATTTGAAAATATAATATTGAATAAAGATGATAGTTCCTAGCAAGGGAATTTACAAGTAACTTGTAGACAAACAAGGTAAGAAAAGAATGTGGGGATTTAATTGGAGATTTATTTTTTTTTAATACAGTGACAGAGTGTCCTTTTTTGATATATGCTCTGTTATGAGTATTTCCTGTCAGAAAAAAAAAAAACTGAATTAAATCAGAGAATAGTAATGAGTTTAAGTTGCTATATTTATATGTTTTGTTCTGCACAAGTGAAATACTCAGGTGTTTATTTACATGTCTCTGTGTGAGAGTGTATGTTCAGGAGTAATAACAAATATGCTATTTTGAATTCTATAATACGTGGAAAGAAAGAAAGAAAGAAAGTGTCTTGTATTTAGGTATATTTATTGGATATTCAGCTATGGCTCAAGAAGTCTGATTGATTCCCTGTTTGAAAAAGTTGTCCAAAGCCCTTTTATTATGAAGAAATTAAATGCAGGTATTTTTTGTGGAATAATATGTCACACCACCAATGAGTATATTCTTATGTTGAATAGTATTTTAATTACATTAAGAAATTGTGAATATAAGCCTCCTGTTTTCTTCACTGGTTGAAAACAAAAGTTAAAATTTCACCTGGCTATTTATCTATCTGTTTTTAAGGTCCATTTAAATGATGAAAACAATCAGGATTCTGTATTTGAATTTTGTATATAAACCTTTTACTTTCTGAAAGAATGTGAAATGAAAAAGAAGAAAAGATTAAAGCTAAACAGAAAATAAATATATTGATGGAGATCAAAAAAGCCAAAAAAAGAAGAAAGTGAGGCAGACCAACATGAAAGGACAAAAACACAGAGGAGGAAGGAAATGATGGAGGAATTCTAAGTGCACTCACAGCAGACAAGTTCCTCTAAGAAAAAAGCTGGAGGCAACAACCCAACTTTCAACAACAAGAGAAGTACATAGATGGTAGTGGATGGATAACAGTAAATGTCAATGATGAAAGTGAAGTGGTTGTAGGTTTGTTTTTTTTTTTGCTGTTTTGTTTTCTTGCTTTTTAATCTTGAAAGTCTACCTCTGGCAATTGGAAAACAAAAAGGCATGCTTATGTGTTAAAGAGTTCAGGGGGAGGAAGGATGGTGGTTGCATTTTTTGAGTAGGGAATTGTTTTAGCTATAAAATAAAAAATTCAAAGAGGAATAGCCTAGTTTTGTTTTGAAAGATATAGGCTAAATAATTAAGAATTTTTCAGATACCCAGTCTGGAGAAGCGTTTTTATGAGAAACGCATATATGGTTCACTTTCACTGCACTATCTGGAGAAGTGTTTCTATGAGAAATGCATATATGGATCACTTTCGCTGTACTGAAGGGTCACATATAATGGATTTGTATAATTCTTACCCAAGCAGATACAGAAAAAACCTATCACAGTGAAAATATTACATATTGCCATCTTTTGAAAGGGAAAACTATTTTTTTCTTTTTCCTTGATCTGGTATTAGAACATGAAGAAACAAAAGCATTAGAACTTTTAAGATGGCATGCTTTTGTATTTAACAAAACCATTTTGATAAATTTGATGGTTTTGATGGGTTTGGTTTGTTTGTTGGCTTTTTGGTTGATTTTTAAAAATAGTTTTCATTTAGCCATTTATATATGGCTTAATCTTTCCAATTAAA
>VWZG01006597.1:37850-53313 GCA_013396735.1 Grallaria varia
GTTTTTTTTATTTCAGTTTGGATTTTTTTTTTTTTTTTTTTTACACCTCTATCTAGTCACTGTGCAAATCTGGGGACACTAGAAGTATTTGTGTTCTATTTTCTATTTCTCTGTGTAAATTTAAACATCTGCTTCCTATATCTTCTCTTTCTATTTTAAATTTGAACTCTATCTAAGCAAAAGTTGTGGATGTATAAAAAAGGCTTAGAATCAGATTGGAAGAAGCCATTTAAAAGCTATTTGCGTTACAAGTATTGGTGAAATTGTGGAAAATGACTGCATTTTTATCTTACCACATACCATATTTAAGGAGAGATGAAATGGTATTGTTTATATCCATTTCAGATTTAATTTATACAATCAACAAATTAACAAACAGTTTTGAAATTGCACATAGTAATAAACTGTGATATTGACCCCAAAATTTTATTGACTAGGTTCTCATTAATCTAGCAAAGTCTGACTTACCATTTGTCCCTCAAAATGAATCCATACATCCACTGGATTGTTTTAAAATCACTGAAAATCTCCCCCTGCTTCCTGAACGAAATACAGTAAAAGCGTGGCAGGAGGACAGAATGAAAAGGTTAAGATTTCAGTACCTTTTTGTTTGCTTTATGATATTAGAATGAATGCCATTATTATGCTGAAAATGATGAAACCCTTTTCAAAGAACTTGTCATCACTGAATCAGTTGGGTCTCAGGCTGTCTTGAAAATAAACCCTCTGCCTTTCCATCAGTCCCACTCACAACATGTCATTCAGTGGACTGGAAAAGATTTTGAATAATGTGCATTTTCACATGTTTTAGTTCAGATTAATATTCACAGTTGTCATCCTCCTGACAAGAACAATAGCTCCTTCTGGTGTTTATGCTTGCCTCTTAGAAAAATAAAAAAAAAACATTGCCTTTCTTTACTCTCTAGAGTGTTTTTATTACATTGGAGAAATGCAAGCAACAGCAAATAATATTTTCGCTTCTCCTGTGGAAGATCTTGATTTGTCATTTCAGAGAAAAAAAAATTAAATTCCAGCCAAATTCTCTGCTTAAATGTCCAGCTAGATTTTGACAGCTAATGTTAAGATAGCTAAGATGCGTTTTAAATAGATATTAATGAACTTTAAAGTACATGAAAAACAGTTGCTGCTGCATCTGTCTTTAGATAACATGTAAGGTTCAGGAGGAAAACAAAATGTTATTGTTTCTCTCAAATAATATTCAGAATTGGAAGCCCAAAGCAGGCACATAATTAATGTGATCAAAGTACACAACGTTTTATTTATCTTTATTTATATGAGCTTGCTTGTTGAACACCTTATGCGTTCATTGATCTCCATGAACAGTAAGATACACTTGGTGAAATGAAAATATTACCAGAAGCTGGATGGAATAGAGGAGGGAGGGAAATAGTCTTGCTCTGTTGATTGAGTGAGCACTGCTTATAAGTAAGATCCAGAAATTTAAGATACATTAATTCCTAAGAGACTGTGTTCAAAATACAGTTGTCTATGTTTTGCAAGGTTCTTTCACATTAGATTCCCTCAGATATCTTAAAATATACTTTGAGCTTTAAGGTTCTTTTGGGCTTTCCCTCTTGGTGCATTTACAAGTTGCTGGAAAATTTGTTTTTGAGGTCTCCCATGTTTGGGTTCACACGCTTTGGATCTTTGAACTTGTTTCACCTAAATTATCTAGTTCCCTTTCTTCAGTCTAGAGGGGAAGAGAAGTAATTGTCTCACTTACTGAGGGGAAGAGAAGTAATTTTCTCTCTTACTCTCTTCAAGCCTACCAGGGTTCTTAATACCTGCTATGGTTTCTTAAGAGTTGTTCATATGCCACTGACTTGGACCATAACTGGACGAGATCTGTTTTGCCAACTGTGTATAATGAACACAAAAAACCTGTACAAAATTTATAGATTCACAGAATAAATCAGACTGGAAGAGGACATCATCTAGTCCAATGCCCCATTGCAAGCAAGCTCATTTGGAACAGAGGGCTCAGAGCCCTGTTCAGGTGAGTTCTGAATGCTTCCCTGAACAGACTCTACAAATTCTTTCATAAACTTCAGTGTTTGACCAACCTAATAGTAGAAATACATTTTTTTTTTTTTTTTTAATCCTGAATCTAGTAGTAATTTACCATATCCCACCATTGCCTCTAGTCCTGTCACTGTTCACCTTTGAGAAGAGTCTGCTTTTCTTTTCTCTATACTCTCCTTTAGTAGCTGTAGAAAGCAACAAGGTCCTTCAGATTCTTTTAAGGCAGAGCGAACCCAGAACTCTGAGCCTCTTATATGTCAAGGGCTCAGGCTCCCTCAGCATCCCAATATGCTGAACTTACTCTGGTAAGTTAGTGATGTGAGAAAGTTCCCTTCAAGTTTGAATTCCTGCTGTTTTCTACCACACATTTAGACTATGGGGTTAACACTTTCCAGAGATGCCTTTCTCTCTCAATTGGTAACAAAGTCATTGTAGATGCTGCCCTTAATTCTTTCAACTAAGTACTTGATTTGGAGGAATTCAGAGGAGATGTGTTCTGCCCCATTTATGGCTTTATGAAGAGAGACTTCAGCAGGGTGGGAAACTGAGGCATTCCTGCACAAAGAGTAATATAAAATACTCTCCAAAATAACAGTGGAGGTATACAGGTATTCCTTGGATGAATACACACATACACTTTAAAACATCCTGAAAAAGAGTTATATTTAGCATCCCACTTTTACCTAGCATTCTGTTGTTTCTCTGTTCAAAATACCAAGAATTAATAAAGGCCTAGACAAAAATTTCATTTGTTTTCCAAAAACAGCAGTCTTTTGGGCAGGAAATGCATGCTATTCTTCTGTATCACACAATTTCATTTGCAGCAGCTGTACTTGACAAGCTGAATCAGAATACATAGAAGAGGACAATAGCAAACATCTTCTGGATACCTTGTCTGTCTAGTCAATTTATGGAAATCTTATTTCACCTAATTATTTTTTAAAACACATTACACTGGTGCCCTGTCACTAATGAAACCTTGACTTTGCATAAAACTGAATCTCTTAATGTTGGAGTTCTTTATGATTTCTCAAACTCCTTTGAGGATAGCTACAGAAAAATCCACAAAGAGTATATCAGTCAGAAATAGAAAAGATTTTTAATTTATTTTTCCTCTCTGTCATGGCTTAGCTTGGAAGAGCCATGATTCAGGAGGCAAGTTGGATTAATTTGCTTTATGGAGTTGCAGAGTACTTTGTACCATTCCTCCTAATTTCTATTAATTGTGCCTTTCCATTTACTCCTAGGTCTGACCGTCAACTCCCTGCTGAGCAATTCATAAATCTCTCCATGGGGTGGAGGCTCCCCGCTCCTTCCCTTGACCCTCTTCTCTGCTGCACCTTGAAGTTTCTGCTTTTTTTCCTCAACAGGGTAGGAATGAACTTGCTCCCTTCTCCACAAGGGTCCATCTGACCCTGTCTTTTTTTTTTTTAATTTTTTATTTATTATTAGTTTTTATTTGCTATAACAAAAGGTGAAAACAAACAACAACAACAACAACAAAAAGTAAGGAGATGGTGTTCAGCGCAGCCTAAGACACAGATTTTGGCATGTTCCCCAGGTTTTTAAACAGTTTTTATACAGTAGGAAAACAGATATTATTACTCTCTGTGTCTTCTATGCTGCCCAGAGAGTTCTACATTTTTTATATATATGACATTATTATACACCAAAATTCCTATTTAAAATGCATTGATTTAAAAAAAAAAAAAAGAGCAAGCAAAACCAATTCAAGATATGCAATGGACTGGAGCTATTTTGACAAAGAATCAATAAATTTAAAACTAAGGAAATTATAGACATATGTAGTTACATGCTCTGTATACATGTAACAGGAAATAACTTCCTTTTGATCACATAGAAAACTAAACTTGCCTACCTGAAGTCAGAGCCTACCCTTTTCCCATTTTCAGGAATTCCAGGATCAGGACATGTATCAGATGCAACTGCATCCCCACCCTGGGTCACTGCAAAGTAAAGAAAAAAACACATTTAGGTATGCAACTGTAAAGATGAATCTTCACTTTTCCCATGCATAAACTTCCACACCCTGATTTCAACCATATTTTGCCATTTTCTCTTGAACCAGTTTAAATTACTATCTAAAAGAAGCCCCACATAATTGATTTATTTGGTGTATTGTTTATTTTCTTTGGTGATGATAAAAAAACCTATATTTTGCTTCTGTGGGAAAATAAATGATTGATTTCCCATAGTCAGTCACCTTTTTATGGATATATCAGAATCCACAGTTTTCTCCAGACAGGAAAAACAACATTTTATGAATTCACCTTCTGAAACACTCAAAACACACCATTGTAAGGGTACAGAAAAAAGAAAAGAAAATCTTCCTAAAAAAAATGTTTCCACAGTAAGACTTAAAACAGACAAAAGCCAAGAACCCAGCTGTAATACCGTAAAACTGTAACACAGGAATACTTTTATGAATCAAAGAATCATTTAGGTGGATAAAGATCTCCAGGCTTATCAAGTCCAGCCTTTGACTGATCACCAGTTTGCCATGACGATCAAGTAAATCTCAAAAATATATAAAATACCATACAGAACTATTTGTTCGTAACCAGATGGTTATGTGCTCATGCAAATGATGCTCAAATCTTTTGCTAAGAAGACAAAGAAAAGGTATGCTATAGTGTTCTATTCCTTTTGTCCACCATTCTTTCTCCCTCCAGACTAACAGATAAGTAATTATGTAGATAAATATATAAACTTATGGCCCTTTCAAAATCAATTTGAATATTCTTTTTTTTTTCTTTTTTTTGTTCTTTATTTACAAAAAGGTATTTAAGGAATATGTGGAATGAAAATTAATTAATCATAAAGAAAAGACATAAAGCAGAACAGTGAATATACAGAACCCCCAAATACACATCTGCTTTCTATCCTCCACGTACACGCATATAAATTACACAAGCCTCAGTGGATTACAGATGACATTACAGTTGAAAGGTGACGAGAGATTAGATGTAAAAAGTGGCTGGTTTTCCTACGCAGTGATACACTTTCAAATTGAATTCAGCAGCAAAAGGAATGGTGACAAGCAGAATATATAGAATCAGATGTTAAGAACTGGAAATCTTGATGTGTTTTGGCAGCTTCAGGGACAGTTAATTTATATAGAAATCCAATGTTTTACAAGAGAAGATTTAAAGAACCAAAAAATGGCATTACAGTAAAAAATACAACTAAGACAATGTACTAGTAAGGACCAAAATTCTTGACATGATCATAAGTTCTTCTGTGGAGAAGTAGAGAAAATGCAACGATTACACTGTATTTCAACATTTGCTGCTTTTTTTTCATATAGAAAGTTTAAAGAATACAGAAAGAACCATCTCTTTCTCCACGCCTTTTTAACACATTTTATTTTATACTCTTTCTTTAAACTGCATCAAGAAAGATTATTATAATATCAGAAATTTCTTTGAAGTCATAATTAAAATATGTCTTCCTTAAAAAAATATTTCCTGCTAAATAAAAACCCCAAATACGAGTAAAATTTCAGTTCAGCTGGACTTTTGTCCACCTTGAAAACACTCCTGTTAATTTTGCTCACTCAGATTGTGTGTGACAATAAAGGCTTTCAGAACAAGTCTAGACTAGCTATATACTCATATACTGTATTCTGAGATTTTAATCTTGTAGTTTCTTGGCAAGCGTCAGCATTGAAATGCATTTATAGAGAAAACCTGATCTTGCTAGAAAAGCAGTGTGCTTGTACACTGATGTTTCTCAAAATAAATTATCTTCCTACTAACATTTCTTCCATTTTTCAGAGAAAAAAAAATCAAATATTTACTAGTTTTAGCACAGAACTGTAGCTATGTTAGTGAAGGAGAGGTTCAATTTGGACTACCAAGTCACTGAAGCACAAAAATAAGCAAAATTACTGATATGGTTATTTGGTTTATCAAGTTTACTAAACCTGAACCTTATGGTAGCAACTGTAATACAAGGTAGAGAATGTTGCATTTGCTCCCATGTTTCAAGGACAAACACACTGCAGTGAAGCCACCTCGTTTTACTGATATCCATCCATACAAAATGCCTAAGTAGTTTGTTTGGGACACCAGTAAATGTTGAGTGAGAGCTTGGTCATAGCACAGAATGAAATGATCTCCTCAGAGGGATGATCATCTTTGCAAAATTTTCTTCTCAGCCACTATACTCTGTCGGCACACTTTCACACCAGTATCAAGGAAGGATGATTCAGGCTATTGCTTATCCATAGAAATGCTGTTTCTTGAAATAGGACTGGTGTCATATATCTGGAACTGAACACATCTTTCTGGATGTCTACAGGCCTCGTTGATCATGGCCCAGGTTTTAGCTTGTATTTTCCCTGATGAACTGTCAAGCGTTTTTTTTTGACAGAAGATGTTTGGATGACATGCTATCATAACAAAATAAATCCAATTCCTTATAAACAAACCTGCCTGACTTTATCTTTCCAGGTGAGGAAAAAAAAGGAAATTTCTTAAATCAGTGAAACAATTTATTAACTGTAGTGGTTCAGGGAGAGCAGGGACTTTAGCAAATATATGTATATAATATTATATACTAGTATGCTTAAAAAATTTACCTGCCAGTACCTTGGAGTTTACCTAAAAATTAGGCTTCAAAATGCTAAGGTTTTTTAGCTCCTACATTTGTTATCAGATTGCAAATAGATGAAAAGATGCACAAGTTAATCCCTGTAAGAGACCTTTGTCTTCCTCAGTTTCAATCCTGTCAGATTTCCCCTTTATCCACTGCTATGAATTATAATCCACTGCTACTGAGATCCATAACAACAGATGAGAAAGTATATTCTTTGCTTTGAGCATCTTAGTTTAAGAATAAATTTAAACCTTGCAGACTCTGCGAGCATTTTTTGGACGTATCATCTACTATACATCCAGTCTCCTGCACAATCTGTCACTAACTTTAAAGAAAAAGCCTTTTGTATGCCCTCAAAAGACCCGTGACTTGTTTGTACTCTTTGTGTAGTGTACAAAGTTTCATTTTCTTAGAGTGTTATAAAGTATTTCATGCTTTTTTTGCATTTTTCTTATGATTTTTCCTCCTTTAACATATCAAAGTTAAATATCTTTCCTTTACATTCATAGTTCATTCACAGTTCATTCACAAAGGTTTTTCATTTTACCTATAATTTCAATTTTAATCTTGGCATTTTAAAATTTTGAAACAATGAAGATATTTGTGAAAATGGAAGTTAATTTTCCTATTTAAAGCTTGCAAAATTTATAAACCAATATCAATTATGCAAAAATTTGACACATTGATGTACTAATTAGTAGGATTTATATTAAAGAACTAACAGTGTTCCTCTGCATTGTCAATATAAACTAAATATTTATAAACCAGCATTTATGACAAATACATTTAAGATAATTCTAAATAGTACCAGTCTCTCTCAATACAATCTCACTACATTTTAGTATACTCTCTACATTTAAAAAACCCCCCAAAAATCTATATTCTTGGCTAATATCAAAGTAAAACATTACTTTACATAGAGAGTTCCTCATACTGTATCCCAGTATTTCAAGGAACCATCAGCTAGAGAAAATGGTATGTATGCCATGAGTCTAACATGAGATAAAGTATTTGAAGTCACAGGAGAGGGAGAAGAGTGAGGAAAGGTTCTAGACAGGTTTTCTCTTTTTTCTAACAGCAGGCTTGAGAACGTCAAAGATGCTTCAACCACCAGACATGTCTGTGATAGACAGACAGAGCACTCTCAGTGGAACTCTGGAACTTCTCAACGTATCATGCTATTATATACTGCAAAACTTACACATTCTAGTGCCTTTCTGCAGAGGTACCTGAAAAGAAGCTTTACATTCTATATACAACCTCTACAGTTAAGACTGGTGATTCAAATTTATGGCTATTCAAATTTATATTTGATTAAAAAAAAGCCTATTCTTTACTGATTTGGAATGACTCAACAAGATTTCTTCCATTTTCTCAGCTGGGACTATGAAGACTAGTTTCCAAAGCTTTGGAGGTCATCTTTTTTGTTTTACTTGGTATATGACAGGAAAATCAGAATTGCTTTCTGATGTTTTGCTTGTTCTGGTTATAACACAATAGAACAGAAGAAACACTAAACAGAAATTAGACTTTAAAAGATTTAGCTCAGCGGTTGGGAAGTGTTTAATGAAGAAACAATATTAGGTAGGAGGAGGACCTGGTGCAATGCATATTTCATGCAGCAAGACAAGCAACAGGAGATCTCCTTTGTTATTACTTCAATTCTACTTCAGACATGCTGCCCTGCTTTCGATGCATTTCGAATCTGAAAATACATTAATGATTCTCTCATGCTCATGTAAACTATGTGATGAAACACTTTGAAGTCACGGACTTTGAAGCAAAATATTACTATGTGTAGATGTGTTATACTGCGTATCTTTCTTCAGGAACCTTTAGGTGAGTAACAAATATTGCATGTTCAGGCTTCAGGTTCCAACACCTACAATTTTAAACTTAACAAGTTATGGCAGCCCTTTAGGTATTTACTCATTCTCCTAGTGATAACAACAACTTATAGAAAGGTTCTGGATTGAAAATAAAAATACATAACCTGGGAACGCTCATTCCTTCAATATTTTTTTTAAATAATTTTCAGATTTAACCAAAAATTGAAAGAATTAACTTCAAGAAGGCCTTGACAAATACTGCATGGAGGCTAGACAAGAGACTCTAAAATTCCCTGTGGAAAGATGTTGTAAGAAATGGCAGTTTTTCTAGAGCAGACTGACAAGGTGCAGCCCAGAGGAGGGTCCAAAGATGATCAACGGACTGAGCAGCTCTCTTACAGCAACAGGCTGAGAGAGCTGAGGTTTTTCAGCCTGGAGGAGAGAAGGTTCCTGGGAGACCTCATTGTGGTCTTCTAGTATCTAAAGGATGCTTATAAAAAAGAGGGAGAGTGAGATTTTTACACAGTAGATAGTGCTAGGACAAGGGGGACCAGTTTTATGCTAAAACACATTTAGATCAGATGTCATCCTTCACTCAGAGGATGTTGAGACATTGGAAGAGGCTGCCCAGAGAAGCTGTGGATGCCCTATCCCTTGAAGTGTTCATGGCCAAGATGGATGGGAATTTGATCAACTTGATCATGGTGGGGGGTTGGAACTAGGTGATATTTAAAGTCCTTTCCAACCCAAAACATTCAGTGATTCTAAGAGCTTTGTGAACTGAAAAAGGCTTTTCAATGAATGAGTGCTTTACCTCTCTATTATGATGAAAATAAAAGCTTACACTTATAAATTTCAACCTCTTTCCAGTCAAGAAGTCACACAGAAGGGCAATGACACTGTTTCAATTAAACAAGATACTAGATGCAGTAATTAATGTAATACAGTCAAAACATGATTATTCATTAAGCTCCTTAGATTTACATTTATTTACATTTTAGTTTTTGAAAAGGTTGATTCATATTGAAAAATATCTGGCAGTTCAAGACATAATTTCGTTCATTAAATAATTATGCTTCAAAAATGAAACCAAAACATTTCAATTATTCTTTATGAAGTGTACTAGAAATTACTTGTTTCACATAGCAATGAATACTGTCGTCACTGAAAAAGAAAAATATATATTTGATATCCTGACATGACAGTATTTGGGAAAAAGATGAGTTTCATCATCGTGTAACAGAACTGAATATACACCAGTAGTTTTGCATTTAAAAAGTTGGAATTAATAGATGAAGAATTAGAGAGCACAAAATCTTAAATCCATAAATACATTCACAGACAGAATTAATGGAATGAAATTTTCCACCGTAAGTTTTGCTGCGTTTGCTCTAAAATGTCAGTTACATCCTGAGGATAATTTCAAGTTTCCAAAGTTTTTGATGTACCCCAGATCACAAAAAAGAATTAATTGGAGAATAATTTTAATCATCAGACTACTTATACAGCAGAAGGGTGAGTTGGGTTTTTTTTGTTTGCAAAAACATTTATTAGGGGACTTCTCATGTGCTGCGCTTGTAAGTACATAAGCCTTAGCCATTTCTAGATAGTCTTACAGCAAATAAAAGCAAGTTAGGGTCATGGTTAAACTTGATAATAAACAATGTCTCTGCATACACCAAATCATCTGTAGTGGATTTTATTTTTAAAAATATGACACAGTCAGAAAAGGACAAACTAGTTTGATTTAGATAAAAAATGCAAAAGTCATACTCAGTTATTTTAATAATTTTGGTCTACATAAATCTGACTACATTAAAAAGTGTTAATTTATTTTGTGTCTTGAACTCTTCACTAAATTAAATGATACAAAGTGGATATAACTCTCTTTTCTTTTTTCCTGATACCACTTTTGCAGAATGACATAAATGAAAACATTAAGTTGGAAGCCTAATAATGAGATACAAGGGCATTGCTTATATGGGTATGTGAAAGTACACATCTAGTAACAGATATAGCCTTATAATTAAAAAGATCTAATAGAAAATATGTATTCAAGTAGAAATAATAGTTGCAATCAAAACAGCAAGATAAAAAAAAATATATATTTCAGCAGTAACAAGTATTATAAAGGGTGCTATAGAATATATAGAATATTTTCCATAGGATTTTATCCTGGCTTTTAGAAGACTATAAAATTACTGTTAGCAAAATGAGCTGGTGGCCCACATGTTCTATCATAGGCTTTAAGCAACTCCTTCAGTATAAATAGCATAACATCAATCTGTTACAAACAACAGAAATAAACCCGCATGACACCTTCTCCAATGAAGAAATGATAACATTACTGAAATCCTGAGAAATGGAAGAGAGTGACAAACAAGGAAGGACAACAAAGGAAAGTTATGAAGTTCAAGAGCGTAACTACTTTCAAGATGCTAGTTCAAAATCTTTTTCCTTAATTTACCTATGAATTGACTCCAATATTTGAATATCATCAAATAGGAAACTATGGTCATGTTGACACCAGATGGCATGGGCTCATAAAGTCATTCTGGGCAGTCACACAAGAAGAAGCCATTATCCAAAACCTGCCCAGAGAACACTCTTACAGATGGCATTGTGTTTCTTCAAAATTATTAACAAATCTTAGAACGTATTGTTCCAGTAGTTCAGAAAGCCATTGAAAGCTGATAGATTTAATTTAAAACTGAAATTCTAGTGTTCTCACTATTAGAGTATTTTGGCTTTGAAAATTTGTAAGGAAAATTTAACCATCCCTCTTGCTTTAAAACATCAGATAAAAAAAAATTACTAATTTCTGCAACAGAAATTATTTAAAACCCCTATAATTTTTCTCACGATAAAGATTATTTTCATTTACCTTTTTTTTTTGAAAAAGCTTTAGCCCCTTCAAACTTTGGGAAATCATCATCCTACTAGACTGCAGATGTCAGCTTGGTTGAAATATAGGATTTCTGTAGTTTACCAACATATTTATGGCATTCCTTTCTCCAGCAGCTGGGGTTTTCTACCAATACTCTTTTATTTGCTATAGAACCAAAAAAACTGGTATGTCCCACTTCTCCTTTGTGTTCCTTAGTGATCACAAGGCCTGTGAACAGATTGCCCTTATATAAATTTAAGTGGTTTTGTCCATTTTTAGTGATTGAATCAGGACTTAAAATATAAAAAGGGAAAGAAAACCATTTTTTTTCTCACTTTGTTTTGTTCTGTCTTGGTTTTATTTGACAAATTCCTTTTCAACAGCTGAATTTAAGATTTATTCCAGTTTAATGAAGAAACTTCAGGTTCAGCAGATGCACAGCTTTCAGTCAGTCTGGGAGCTTACCAGTCCAGCTTTCCTTGAAGTCTTGAAGACCCTGCTTGCTAATAACAATATTTGTTTTATATTTACCCCCATTAGCATCCATGGGCTGCTTCACTGAAGTCTTCACCCCAGGCTGCAGGGGAATCTCAGCTCCAGCGCCTGGACCTGATGGTGTCTGAATAGTTGTTCCTCTCACATATTCTTATCTGCATGATAACTGTTTTTTATCCTTCTTAAACGTGCTATCACAGATTTGTTACTGCCATCTCTGATTGGCTCAGCCTTGGGCAGTGGCAGGTCCATCCTGGAGCAGGCTGGCATTGGCTCTGTCAGACATGGGGGAAACGTCCAGCAACTCCTCACAGAAGCCAGCCCTGTAGCTGACCTTCCCCCCCACCCCTGCACCCTGCTCCCACTACCAAGATCTGGCCTTGCAAACATACAGCAATTTAAAGAAATATAGAAATATATATAGAAACTATATATTTGGAAAGTGTTCAGAAAAACAATAAAATAGTCTTAGTACAAGCAAACATTCACATTTTAGCTTGATCAAAATACTGCTTAAAAGTATCAGGTGAAACAATCAACTTTAGTTGTGGCTGTAAATTCTAATTTAAACAGATTTTCCCCATTATATTGGGAACTGAAATTTTGTTTCTCCCTTTTTTTTTTTTTTGGTGAAATTCTGCAAGTCGCACAAAAGCTACAGTTCTGAATCAGATGCATTCACCACATATAATCGGGGGTGTGTGTGCTGGATGCATTCTCCAAGAATGCACGAACCTCTTGACGTACTATTTGACTCATTAAAGAGAAAGCTGCATCACGAAAGATGGAAACACCTTTGAAAATTGCAAGCACCACATTTTCACAGCTGTTGAATTCATGAGACCCTAGGAACAGAAAGTGAGCTTGGAAAAACCAGGCTGACCAGGCTGAAAGTCTGTGTCTGATTTCCTTCACCTATTGGGCCACACACAAACCTATGGCCAACTTCAGTTTCAGAAAACTCTGATGAGTCTAAAAAGCTGAAATTTTCCAGTGAGCAATGTTCATTCACCAGTGACTCAATACAGTTTTGCCAGATGGAATATATAAGTTTTGCATTGTGTTCTCGCTTTGTTAAGAAATTGAGACCATAGTAAGTACCTCAGAAATGCAAAATCACTCATTAAGACTTGCCTGAACTGAAGCTATCCATGACTAAAAATTTAAACCCCTTTTTGTCAATTTAAAAATATTGTCACTTCATCAATCCTGATACTTAAATAATGGTCTACCTCATGTCTTTATATTGCTCAAGGTCATTAGAGGAAGACGGAGAAGAAACTGTCCCACATCGCTATATAACAACTGTATTGTGCTGGTTTTGTGGCCTACTTACAGTAAAACCAATTAGCACTCATCTAAAGTCATCAAAACTATTACATTTTTATAACAGTAAAGACACTAATACAGGAATATTATGAGCTCCTTAATCATTAGTTTTTACACTGTACTTTGAATTCCAGTGTCATTTCATGACTTATTCTCTTATTATTATACAATAATCAAACACAAGGAAATGTAAATCCATTACAGTACTGAACTCAACAGATAAAGCATTATTAATGATTGGGAGTGCAGGATTTTATCTGATAGTCAAATGATTTAAGAAATATTTAAAAGATAAAAGCATGACCATTTATTTTTCACACCACACTTCAGGAAGGGAAGGCAAAAACTTGACAAGAAAATGAAATTACTATTTTAAATTTGTCCTTTGAAGATCACACAATTAAGTATGTGTAAGGCTTAAATACATAGCTCAGAGTCAACAATTGTTTCTTCCAGTACCAACTCATTTAGAACTGTAGGAAAGTCAGTAGTTTACTTTGAAATGACAGAGCTGATGAAGAGTCAGTAGTAAACTGCAATTTTATGGGACATCCAGAAGCATTTTTTTTTTGAAAGAAATAAACCCAACACGTTGTATTGTCTCAGTGGCTTAGAAGTTTGGAAAATTCCATTTTTCTCCAGTGTCAGGTTATAAACTCACCTTACAATGCTATTTACTTGTAAATATACTGCCACTTTATAACATATTTTATTGCTTCACAAGGCTGTCTTTTTCTTTTCCTTTAAAAAAAAGTAACCTAGCATCTTACCAAGCACTGCTATTTCTTCAATAAAGCTGAAGTTGACCATAAATTTATTTCTTATATAAATAGCATTTAAAATTTCTGTCTTTAAATAAAACTGTAATTTCCTTAATTAGTTATTTAATATCCATTTGTCAATTAGCGCATTACCTGTTTTTTTGTGTGGCAACTGATATTAAATTTTGGTTGGCTTCCAGAGTAAAATGTTTAGTACTGTGTAACAAATCAGAAGAGGTAACAAAACCACAATAGGCATTCTGCATTGATGATCTAATTATTCAATATAATGTTCAGGATTTTTCATTGAATTAACATATATACAAAAATACATATATATATACACACACACATTTATCAGTCCACTGTCCAGGGTTTGTGGGCTTTAATCAAATAGCCTTTGACATTGAGAAAGAGGTTAAGATTAGAAAATAACTGCTAACTATAGGATAGTCTGCCAGACTGCTGCTTATACAGAAAATAAGATAAAATGATAAATACAAATTTCATTCTCTGGCCTTTCTCTGACTTTTAATGTGACTTTGAGTGAAACACTTAGGACATCTTTTGAGTGAAACCTAGGTAGAACATGGAAAGTTGTGACTATTTCTGAAGTTTCCTGTTGAGCTGCTCTCCAAAACTTGAACCATTTAAATTGTGAGGGGTCTTCACCTTCTGCCTACTTTCCCCTTCTTAAAAGCTACAGTTCTTTACTTGCCAAGAAACATCTCTTAACAGTCCTCCTAACAGGACTGAGAATTGTGCTTTCTCTCTCTCACAGTTAAAGAGGTGAATTCAGAATACTTCTAGCAAATCATCCAAAACACAAAGTTATCACAAAATATGATATATCAGCTGATTATGATTTTCTTGTGTTAACTTCTTTAGTTTTTCTGCTCAAGTCATAAAATCACTGTTACATCAGTGTGGTTAGTTTTCTACACTCCATATTTGTTATAATTAAAACATTTTGGAGACTACAAATACGTTGCATTTCTAACAGTTCTGATGAACAAGTCTGCCAATTAGTCAGATTACTGAAAGAAAAAAAGGAGTTTGGGTACCAGGGAAATTGTCTCATACCAACAGAAAAAGAAAGTAAGAGTAATCCTCTAAATCAATAGCTATCAGGATTAGTTGGTATGATCACAGTGACACACAGGTAACATGAGGCAAACATGTTTACTGTGACAGTAGAACTGAATTCTAGAAAGTATCTTAAACAACATGACCATGATTATGTTTATAGATGAAAATGAGCAAAGTCAGTACAAGATCTGTCATTTGCTTTACCTGCCTCCATCAAAATAATAATCCTATTACAATCATAAAAGGAGTCAGTAAGAGTCTGAATCTACAAATTTATCTCATGTTTCAGGTGGAAAAGAAAGACATGAGGCATTCCAAAGGCATAAAATTTAACAGAAAAAAATTGTTCATTTTAAAGGTCTGATTTCTGTGCTTAATACTCCAGCCAAATTTTTTATTTCTTTCAAAAA
>VWZG01006597.1:53695-128523 GCA_013396735.1 Grallaria varia
AAAACACCTAACTACAGATAGAATTTATTAGTTTGTTTGGGTTTGAGGTTGGGGTTTTTTGTTTGGTTTGGGGGTTTTGGTTGGTTGGTTGTTGGGGGTTTTTCAATTGTAGTTATATTCCTGTATGCACTTTTCAAGTGTTGGGGAATACATCTGGTCAGATGTATTCTTCAACACAGGCTACTATTCAGTGAAAATGATTGTGACGTTGTGTAAGCATCAGGAAATATGTGAAAGTTTGTAGAAGAAGGACCATTCCAGAAAATTCAGTATCATTTTTTCTTTTAAAATGTTTTCAACATTTTTTCCAGACTAGGTTGAAAAAAAAAAAAAAAAAAAAGCAATTGTTTGTATTCCTCACTTGGAAGTTTCCAGTAGCTATTAAGATGACCTAAATTAGCATTTAAACACCCTGAATCTGCAGAGTGGATACTTTATAACACTAATTCAAAAGACAAGACAGAAGTCTGCTTTTCAAACCAAAGTTCAAGAACTAGAACAGCAGAAGTACATAATTTGTCTTGAGATTTATTTATTTTTTTTTTAACACAGAGTAGCTCAGAGCACGTTGAAATAAAACCAGAATGTCTTTTGCCCTGAATTGTCTACTATAATGTCTGTATCTACAGACAGTATTACAAAAGAGAAGACCACTATATCATAGATAAGGGAACAATCTCAGAGGAGAACATTTCTCCAAATAAAAATACATGCTGCAACATTTTTGTTAATTCTCTGAAGGCACTGTCTAAAGCAATGAAGAATTAAATAAAAAACATCAAAATAAATGCTTTTCTTGTACACAATGATATGCAACTGTATAAATCTCTCAGAGTCTGAATCTCTTTAAAATATGCAGCAAAAACATTTAAAGCATTATTTAGGTTGCATCTTTTCTCTCCTTCATTGAGATAAGCAGGGTGGATGTCAATTGCAACATATTCCATCCTACTCTTCTCACTAAGGCAATAATAATTAAAAAAAATCCCAAGAAAACAACTAGGCAATTTATCACAATTTTCTGTGGCATCTCTGTGTCAGGTAGACACTTCTCTCTTGCATATGTAACCTCAATCATTCTGGCGGATCTGTTTAATCAGGTGAAATGCCAAACTCATAATTCATAACTCCTGTCCCTCTTTCTTACACGGGAGTCAGTGACTTATTCATGCCAAACTGTTAGTTCTTGAGGGAGAAGGACAAAGAGGTTATACTGACTCCTGAAAACATACTTTGGTCCTCACAGTAAGTAGACAAAGACAAGTTTTAAATAAACAAGGGTTTTGGCCAGGATACAAATGGGAAAGAAAAACAGACTTCATTTTTGAAGCTCTGCCCAATAATCACCCTTTAAAAATCACCATGCCTTACTTACAGCTGCTTACAGTATTGAAAGACTCACTGCAATACATTAGGATTTTATTGATTAAAACATGTTTTCCAAATTAATTCAGACATAGTTATTTGTACCCAGGAGTGAAGGTATACTGTGATCTGCTCTGTTCAGTTCTTTTTTTGATCACAGGTGAAAGACATTGTTTTATGGTTCTATTCAATTCAATTCAAATGATGGTATTATTCCAGCCAGATGGAGGAATCTTCCTTGTCTCTTTAAACCAGTTCCAGGTATATTTTATCAGTGTCCCATTTCTAGCTACTCTCAGGGCAGTTCAGCTTTACATCTGTGTAAAATGAAGCTCATGGTCATTGATTGACAGAAATGATCAAACACCGTGCATAAGCCCACTGAAGTTAGCTCAGCACATAAGTGAACTCAGAAGTCATTATGTTTTCCCCTAGGTAACTTGAAACAGATACTCTGTAACCTTGTTGCCACTCCCAGAGTTTCTTAAAAATAAGAATTTCATTTTGAGACCAACTTAAAGATGAATATTTGCCCCTCCTTCTGAGGCTGACAAGTCTCATTTCACCCATGACAGCCTCCAGCTGTTAAACAGAAATATGAATCAAATGTGAACTACTGATGTGAAAAGCCAATTCCATTGCTTTGACAAAAGAAACGAGCTAGACTGTGATTATAGCAATCATATTTTATTACTGTGATAGGATTTGTAAGAAACTGGCCCCACACTAATAAACAAAAATACTTGACATTGGGCTATGTTATTTGACATCTGTGGATATAAAAATGTCAGGCAGGTGAAATAACCACTGCTCTAATTGAACTGACCCATAGGAAACACTGCACCATACCACATCTCTATGACAATGCATTTCAGTCCCTTTAAACTGAAATGCAGTTTATTTCAGACTAGATGTAAATAAAGGATTTCTTTATGAGGGGGTGAAATGCTAGAAGAGGCTGCCCAAAGAGATGGTAGATACCCCCTTCAGTGCAAGGCTATATGGGGTTCTGAGCAACCTGTCACCGTGCTCATTGCAGGGAGGTTGGATTAAATACCCATAAATGTCCCTTCCAACCCAAGCCATTGTATCCCTCTGTGATTCTCTACTTATCAGAGGGATTCAAGAAGTGCTGCCAATAAATAGAGGCAGATTTTATGTCCTTCATGTCTTTGCTCACATTCTAAAAATGATGAATTTTATTCTGCTGGAAATACTATTAAATATTTATTGAATATTTTTTTTGAAAAATAAAGTCCCACTGTAAGTGGGATTTAGGTCTTTTTCTTCATTGTTCCATATCAGAGAGGAGGGAAGGCAGGACAGTTGGGCAGAGACCAGCACTGCCACCAGTATTTGTCTCTTTTATTGCCACACCAATGGCAACAGTGGTGGCAGTAGCCACCAGTATTAGATTGGCTAACGCTTCTGAAATTATTCAGACATCTCAATGGAAAAAAAAATCAAGACTTAGCAGAGCATTTCATGGTTGTTCTGTATGGTCACTATTGGCCCCTGCCAACACGTGAAAGCAGAAAATAATTCACAAGCTTACTCAACCTAATTAGAGGAACAAGTAACCATAATTGATTTTTTTGTTGTTGTTTGGATTTTTTATTTATTTATTTCTTGCAGAAAAAATTAGGTATACCTTTTGTTGTATGTTCCATTTGCTCTGACACCTAGAAAGCCTAGCATGGTGGGTGAACAGCAGTGGAGTAGCTGCAGAAATGGACAGTTGCATTTATCTCCAGCCTGCATTTGGATTATATTCGGATGTCTGCAAGGGTCACTGTGAAGGAAATGTTCTCTGCCTCTTTCTTGCAGCAAAACTGCAAGGTCCTGAATTTCACCTCAAAATGCACAGAACTGCCCACAGCTCTCGGTGCAACATGAAATGCAGTTTTATGCTGATTGCATTTGTCCCCTTGAGGATATACCAGTCAAAGAGAAAACCTTCTTGCTCATCATACAATGAAAAAAAAATGTATTTTTACCACATAAAGTCAGTGCATGTAGCAGTCAGGGTAAAATGAGAAATGCACAAACAAATGAAAAACGTAATGGTGGTCTCTTCTCTGTGCATTAAGAACGCTATTGAGGTCCCCCATGTCCAGGCTCTGGCAACAGTGGGGGCTGTGGGGAGCTCTGTGTGGGGCAGCTCGGGCTGCCCATGCCACGCACAGCCGGCTCCAATCCATCCACCGCGGGCACGGCTGAGCCCACACCTGAGGGGGGTTGTCTTGGGGAAAACACTTAAGAAAAGGTATATATAAAGAGATGTAATGGTCCAGAAATGCAATAGGATTTGTCTAGAATTCTGCTTTTGTTCTGTGCAGATGATCAGTTGAACTTTTACAAACCCTTGTGGCTGTGACCTAGCTTTAGGTATTTAAATGAGAGACTTATTACGAAGCGCAACCAACCATATGAACACTCTTAGAGGTAACTGTTTTTCCCTCTCTGTAAAAGGACTTAGGGTTATAATATTCCTAACTGAACAAATCCATATCTAAAATGATCAAGCCAGAGTCCCTTTTTATCATTTGAAGAGGAAAAAAAAACCAAACAGTAACAGTTAGCCACTTCAGCTAGATGGAGTTTATGACTTCTGTACAAATCTATACCTCTTTCCAAGTCTTAAGTACTCAAAAGGGCAATTCCCTCCTCCCATCAGCATTTACTAATCCCTTCAGATGTTCTTTCCTCTTCAGTCTGTATCACATAATGTGGGAAACATTGGTTAGAAGGAAGCACTGAAGCATTCAAGGCCAGGTAGGATGAGGTTTTGAGCAACTTGGTCGAGTGGAAGGTTCCATACCCATGGCAGGTGAGTTGGAACTAGGTGATTTTCAAGGTCCTTCACAATCTTTTGGAAAGGATTATTATGTTCTTCTATAATTCTATAATTTATTACTAAATCGAATCGCTGTGTGAAGTGGTTGAAAAATTCTTGCTGTTATTAATTAATCATTTTTATGACAATGCTTTGACCTAAAGCTAGGCAAGCATCAATTTATTATTCATTACATCACATGTAGAATTACCATATTTTCCTAATCTAGACATCAGAAATTAAATCCTGGACTTAAAGTTTGGGTTTGTTATCTGACTGAGTATTTCAGAGTGTTTTGAATGCAAAAGTATAGACGCATACACACATTTGAATACCTTACACATTAAACCTTTCAGAATCTTTTTTAAAAAAAAAAAAGTACACTAATTTCTATCTGATATTTTCTAAAATAAAGGAATGTTGATATTATTTATCTAAAATCATTGAAGGGGAAACAAAGGGTCACCCAGCTGGTTGATTGCCATCCACACTGAACCCTGGCACAATACTGTTTGCTGTTTGGCAACAGCTTCTAAGGTACCACATGAGAACTCCCCCAGCTGCACAGACTCAGGCTCTTCAGCCCATGAGTGCTTCAATATACACACCCATGAGAGCAGAAAATAGGAACAGAAAGAGAAAAAGAAGTTTACTTGTGTTGGGTTTGAAAACTGCTTAAATGTTGTTTTCTGACTCTCGTTTCCTCTCCCAGGTAGGCAAGGAAGGAGTGTCATATGGTGCACAGGACTCATATTCAGGTGGTAGCATTAAAGCAGCATATAAAGCCTAACAAACAAATGTTCTGTGCAGAGCCATGCCTTTTGGTTCTTCAAGCTGTCCCAGCCACCAGCTATATAATTCATGTTCAAAAATTAGTTTCTAGGCCCCACCACTGAAAAGTCTGATGCTGGTTTTCAGTCTACTTTTCTCTGAGCCTATTGAATGCACTCGATGAACAAGCTATGAGCAGAATTTTAAAAGAAATCAAAACTTATTTGTGACAGTAGTGATTCAGTTCTGAGCTACACACAGAAATATTTTCCACATGACTTTAGAAAAGCTCTGCCACTCTCACTGTGCTGCCATGGTTACCAGAATGGAAGTACGTTATTTAAAAAAAAACACAGGATTGTTTGTTTTTTTTTTTTCATAAACTACACTGAAACCTTTGAGTTCCAAATAAACATAATTTATATATGCTCTCATGATTTAGCAGTATTTCACTGTGAAAGTGGTCACTTCTAATGATTGAGAAAAATGTAGATATGTATAAAATACAATAGAAAGAAATAAAGCTCTGTAACAAAGTAAGTGTCTAATAGAAAAAGAATCCTAATGCAGATTTTAATGGAAATAAGTTCCATAATTCTAGAATGATCAGTTTTCACACACACACATACACACATATACATACATACCTGTAGTAAGCAAAATAAATGAAACTTTTGGTCAAGTAGTAAAAGAGATAAAATATGGAAAACAGACCTTCTATCATAGGTGTTTTTATGCCTTTCTCTTCTTATTTGATCAACAAACAAACAAAAAATCTATTTCATGTCTGAAAACTAAATTAACCATAGTCACAAAGTATTAATGTCTGTTATAAGTTTCCATGCCTTAATATTCAGTGATGTTCAATTGCTATTATAGTACACCTCTGTATTCTATAAATCTAAATTTTCTGCTGCTGCTTCTTCAGACAATGTACACAGATAAATACCCTCAACCATCTTTTGACTTTTATGCTGTTTTTGGCTGGGATAGAGTTAATTTTTTTCACAGCAGCCAGTAAAGGGCTACATTTGGGACTTGTGGTGGAAACCGTGTTAATATTATAGGGGGTATGTTATCGCTGAGCAGTGCTGACATACAGCAGAGTCCTTTTCTGCTTCCTACACCACAGCATCAGTGAGCTGGGGGTGCACAAGAAGTTGTGAGAGAACACAGCCAGGAAAGCTGAACCCAACTGACCCAAGGGTTATTCCACATAATATGTACGCTCAGCATACAAAGCTGGGGGAAGAAGCAGGAAGAGGGGACACTTGGAGCGAATGTGCTTGTCTTCTCAAGTAACCATTTCACATGATGGAGCCCTACTTCCCTGGAGATAGCTAACACCTGCCTGCCCATGGGAAATGATGAATGAATTCTTTGGTTTGCTCTGCTTGCATGCACAGCTTTTGCTGTGACTGTCTTTTTCACAACCCACGAGTTTTCTCACTTTCACTCATGCAATTCTTGCCCCCATTCCCCTGAGTGGAAAGTGACTGAGTGGCTGGGTGGGGCCTGGGTTGCCAGCTGGTACCAATCAACACCTTCTTTTTGTGCGGGGTGGATGGCAAAGAGAGAAGGGAAAAGAACAAAATGCTTGTCCTGCTTTAGGTAAGCTACATGTGTCCTGCATGGTAAGGTGGACACAAGAATAATCATCTGAATCCATCAATGCTTTTAGCATATCTGAACAAGATATTATCTCTATTAATAATTAAGGCTTCAAGCTTCCAATCTAAATGGCAAGGTATTATTAATGATGTTCTCAAAACTGCATGGAAAAGTCATTAAAAAACCCAAACAAAAAACAACCTAACATTTTTAGTATGCATATTTTGAATTCCTTTCTATTTTGCCATCTTGACTCCCACAATAACTGTGTGGCAAAATAAAATATAGCTAGAATACTAGCTTACAAAGCCAGGGCCTTAGTACACAGTAACTAAATTCTACATCTCACCTTCAAAATTTAGGAAGTCAATTAACAAATTTTCCTTTCTACCACATAAATCAGTAGGTAAGTTGAAAAGTGTTTGTTTCTCGCAAATGATGGGCACACAGTAAAGAGAACAATCCACATCTGTTTCCTTCTTGATGATCTATGTGAGAAAAATAACTAAATTGATTTTTAAGTCATATCTACGAAGAACAGAAATGAAGGTTTGGCATGTAATATTTACCTTGTCATTGCACAGCTTTTAAGATTGAGATTTCACATCTCTAAAAGTATCTAAGCAACTTTTTTTATATATATATTTTTTTTATCTAGATACTAAATGGGATCTCAAAATACTTGTACTTGATATTTTTAAATTCTTATAAAAAAAAGGAGAAATTTTTAAATTCTTTGGTCAAATATGTATGACTTCATACTGACAAGCCCAAACAGTACATTTTCTGAGTGCTTAGTTTATGATTGTATACAATAAGATATAAAAGAGATATTTTTTAGCACTAACTGTGCACGTGGTTTTACTGGGTTGTGCTTCATGGGGATACAGTTTTACTACAGGAATATTGAAGCCTAGGGGCATGGAGGCATCCTCACCAAACTGAATATACCTCTGGGCCAAGAGAATCATGGACACATTGAATTGAAAGTAAGGATCTAATTAAAGTGATCAGCAGACATAAGTATGAATGAACAAGTCCAAGGATTCAGGTGTAATATTTCCTTAAATTAAGGCCACAGTTGCAAAGCAATTTCTGAAGATTTTATGGGCCCAAGAAAAACACTTCAAAAATCAGCAATTTGTTGTCAGTGTATAACTTTCTAATTTTAGTGTCAGTGTATAACTTTCTAATTTTAGCTCCAATTGTAAAAAACCCCAAACATCAGCCAACCAACAAAACAAATCAAGCCAAGAAAGTCTCCATAATAATGCAGTTAAAATTGTTACACACATTTTCCAATGTCTACCCTTTCTCTCTTGCATTACATGTAGATTCATTCTTCCACTGCATATTATTATTGCCACTTAGTTACAAAATACAAAAAATAGTATCACATTCATATATCATGCAGACCTACAAAGAAAAATGAAAGCAAAACAATGTACACAATTGTTACATAGTTAGTAGACCACTACTGTTGTAGCTAAAAAAGTTAAAACCAAGCTCAGGGCAGGTCAAGGAAAGCCCAGACTAAGCAAGTCTGACAACTTTGTTCTTGCAGAATTTGTATAAAGTCAGCAATGGTATCAATAATATAAATTGTAAATAATTTTGATAACCCATAAATGAATGAATAAAAATATTACTGTTCTTTTTATTATTTTTTTCATGATTGTTTATTATTACTGTGCATCTACTATTCACTACATTCCAAATTTTAATTGTCACCCATTATGGTCAAAGGTAGACATGCCGAGGGTTACTGTTGTAGGGATATATAGCAAAAACCTCCATGGACGGAATAAAAGAAAGAATAGCATGCAATATGTAGTTTGGAAAGTCATTAAGGATGCTTTCAAAGGTCAGCTATTTTTCTTGTCTGGTTCTTTACAGCATATCTACACTTTGCAATGCTGGAGTTATCCAGAGTAGTTCCAAAAGCATCTTACAAAGCACTGTTCATGGCATAGAATATCTTAAACTAATAATTCATATCCTGAAACCAGTCTGACTGTATGGGCATGGTTCTGGGTCCAGAATATTTCAAGCAAGGATATTCAGCTCAAGCTTATTACCCCGGACAGTGAGCAATTTGCCTCTAGTTTCAAAGGTAGCTGGATGTGTTTAGATTTCAGTTCTAGACATTCCTGAGCTTTCTCTGTTGGTAGGTGCTTTTTTGGAGATGATCCAAAGTTTCCAAAATTTCTGAATTCACTAGGTAAAGTTATATCTATCAAAACTCCAGTGAATGCTCTGTAGTATACTATATTCTGATGACTTTTGCATCTCTCAGGGAAATGGGTTTTTCCTCTACCTAAGGATAAATGGCAAGTGTGATGTGAGGAGAGTGTGCTGATGGATTAACTATCTTTTAATTGATATTTTAAGCTATATTTGCTTTTCTTCTCTCTGATTTTTTTCTGCTGTTTGCTGTTCTGAATTTATAATAGTTAAACACAGACCTGAATAAACACTTGTTGAATTAAAATACTAAATATGTCAATAATACATTGAATATATCCAATTTTATTCTAAATCATCTAATCTTGCAAGACTTTTTGACATTTTTCTTCATCCTACACTACAAATAAATTAAGCATATATAAAGCCTTCTTGTATGTATGTTTTATTTCTTGGCAATGGGCAATATACATAAAAAGGGGTAATTTGAATTTTGCTTGAATTTTACTTAAATTAGAACAAACTTCTAGAATGTTACTTTAATTATGGTAACATAATTAGAACAACTAACCTTAAATTTAAAACATTGTTTCTATTGGTAAGAACTCTAAACTGACTCCTGTTTCAGGGCAGAAATTAGTATTATTTATATAGTACTATTAGTATAACATAATTTAACAAAATTGTATTATTGGTTCCATGTTTTTTCAGACACTGAACAGAAAAATATCTGATCTTCTTATTCTATGTCAATAACTTTGGCAAAAGGAAAGGAGGAAGCAAAGTTACTCTGTCCCATGTTAGCTATCATATGATTAAGGAACGTAGTACCCAAATGCTGGTAGCGCCTGCTTCTTAAGAAAGTAGACAGCTGTAAAACCATACCTCTGAATCTCAGCTTCAAACCAACAAAACCCCCAACATAAGATGGTAGAACATGCTATCCCAGTTCCTCTTTCAAAGATGAAAGAGGGCTTAAACCTCGGTCATCAAAGACGAGCAGCAAATTAGTCTATCATCTCATCATTTGAGAATACTTTTTCTCTCCTCTCTTGACCTTACTGTTTTGGATTAAAAAGTACTGCTGCTGTTTCTCACTGGTTTACAGTACTGTCTTTAGCTGCAAGTACCTCCTTAGAACACTGTGACCTTCACTCAATGTTATACAATGAGTCTCAGTTTCAGAATTGACTCCTTTTTAATTCAGCAACTCCAGAACATGTCTTTCATAAAAGCAATCTTCGTGAGTTAGTACACAGGTAGGTGAGATTTTATTACCCACACTGGTCTCATTTTATTTTGGTTTTTCCTCATTAATTGCAAATATACAACAGAAACAGTTCTGCTCCATAGAAATGCACTAACCTCCTACTGAGTACTGTGAATCGATGTAATTTTGAAATTAAAGCAGTGTTACATATTTTCCTGTAATAAAATGTGGTACTCAAAGGCAAAGGAGAGATATTACTGACTAACACCACATGCAGGACCAAAAAATAGAAAGAAAATGCAGGAGGTTGAAAAAATACCAGAGATCTTTGTATTATCAAGCAGTGGTAGATTATTGAGTCTATTCATTCACTGGTTGTCAAAGAAATCCCTACACAAAACTGCCTGTTTATGACAGGACAAGGTGAAGTAATTTTCATCAAGGAATAATCCTCTTTCAACACCACACACACTTTATGTAGATCAAAAGAGGAGGGGAAGGCACTGATCGTGGTAACCAGTGATAAAACCCATGGAAAAGGCCTGAAGTTGTGTCTGGAGAGGTTTAGGCTGGATATTAGAAAAAGGTTTTTCACCCAGAGAGTGCTTGGGCACTGGAATAGGCTCCCCAGGGAAGTGGTCACAGCCCCAAGCCTGGCTGAGTTCAAGAGGCATTTGGACAATACTCTGAGGCTAAAATTAGACAGGAATAAAAGAAGGTATATTATCCAGAGGAGAAAAGAATCTCATTAAAACTCACTGTCTCTTTTATTTGGCATTTTGCAGATTTAAAAGATGTGGAATTTAACATTCTTGTTAAAGCAAGTAATTTTCAATTTGTCAAACACCTAGATAAACCTCTAAAACAACCTAGTGAGGAAAAGAAGAAAAAGTAATCTACCATTGTTGGACTAATGATACCATGCAGCACTATAAGCTTTTAGTAAATCATGATATAGAGTTGTAAATCGTTTCTTCATGACTTTTTGATAATTGTGTTCAATTACACTTCATTCACTAATCAAACAGAAGGCATTAAACATATAAGAAGACTCTACTGGAATGTACAACTATTATTCTTTGAAACTCTTAATTTGCTGTTTTAAACTCTGAGTTTTGATGTAGCACACTCCTTTTCTTCTACTTGTCTTACATATACTGAAGAGGATTGTTCCTCAGCTTCTCACACCTCGAATTCATTAAACAATGGTTTCCCAAGGGATGTGCAAAGCTTCTCAAAAGGAAAGAAGCAAACTTAAAACCAAAAGAAGCAACTCTACATGAGTATCTTTGCGTGTACAAAAAAGCAAAGTGCAGAAGGCATAAATATTAAGAATTTGAACTGGATGCTGTTACAAAATCATTTCATAGAATCATGGAATCATTAACGTTGGAAAAGACCTCCAGGATTGTTGAGTCCAACCTTTGACCAAACACCACATCAACTAAACCACAGCACTAAGTGTCACATCTGGCTGTTTCTTGAACACTTCCAGGGATAGTGACCCCACTAGCTCCCAGGGCAGCCCATTCCAATGTTTAACAACACTTTCTAGGAAGAAATTCCTCCAGATGTCCAACCTGAATCTCCCCTGGTGCAGCTGGAGCCTATTTCCTCATGTCCTGTCGCTAGTTGCCTGAGAGAAGAGACTAATACCCACCCATCTGGCTACAGCCTCCCTTCAGGTAGTTGTAGACAGTGATATGGTCTTCCCTGAGCCTCCTTTTCTCCAGGCTAAACAACCTCAGCTCCCTCAGCTACTCCTCTACAAGGTGGATCACCTGGTCATGAAAGAAGGTCAGCATATTGTCTGGTCATTTACAAAATCTCACAAAGCAAAGGCAAATGAGGCCACACTCCCTGAGGCTCTGATATAGCTGTGAGCACATTGCCCCGTGAGGAGTTTGGTTGGCTAAGTTAGAGGCGAGCTGGCTGAGTTAAAGGACTGGTCCTCTGCTAGAAAGAGAAGTTGTGAAAAGAGATAGAATTGATGTCCTGCCCCTTCTTCCTTGGGAAGTGCTATTTAGCTGTATCACTGGTCTCATCCATGCTGGGTTGCAGCTGTGCACCAACTGTGCCTGTACTCTGTCTTGAACCTCCCAGTGCTGATCCTGGTTTGGCTTCCTTGGCTTGGCCTTAAATCTGCTTCTGCGCTGAGGCTTTCCCAGTGATGGCTGGATTGTCTCTGATCCTGACCACTGGCCCTGGCCCTGACCGTGGCCCTGACCCTGATATAGACTTGTCGTCTGACATCCCGATTCCTTTCTGTCCCAGTCCTTGCTTACGCCTGCATTATTATTGCTCATCTCATCCTGCAGGGCCACAAGCCCTCACTGTTTTGCCATAGGAAAAAGGAAATACTGAAGGGCTAAAAAGACGTAACAGTAGAAATGCAGAAATTATAAATATAATAAATTTTAATTCCACCTTTCTACCCTCTTCTCTGAAGGACTAGAGTCGTATAAGACTGATGAACAAGACTTTGACAAAATTAAACAGTGTGATCCATATTATCTTAAGCAGAATTCAGATGTAAAAGAGATCACAGGAATAGATGAAACACATCGTCTCCTATGTAATTATTAAGAGATTAAAGCAGTGAGGTTAGTCAGTGAGAAATAAGATAATATCTCATAATATTTAACCATAGCCATACAGTATTATCACAGGTAGATCAGGATATCTATTCAACCTCTGAGTGACCCCCACAAAACTAGGACTGATGCTTCAAAGACAGATCACTTTCCCAGTTGTAATAAGATGAATAACTACCATTCAGGCTAGTAGAGTTCATATACTTCATCTTACAGAGAAACTTTTTCCCTGCTTATCTTAGATTATGCTGGAAGAGAAAGCAAATATGAGAAACTACTGTGGAAAAGAGACCTGTGAGATGGTATAATGAGCAAATACTCCACATCCACTACAGAGACACAAAAATATTGTTTCACAAAAGGTATTAAATCCTACATAAAAACCAAACCAAACTAAACAAAAAAAACAAAAAACAAAACAAAACAAAAAAACAAAACAAAACAAAACAAAAAAAAAACACAACAAAACCCCTAAAAAAACCAAACCAACCAACCAACAACGGGAAAAAAAAAAAAAAAAAAGCTTCCTNAAAACCCAAACAAAACCCCAAAAAAAACCAAACCAACCAACCAACAACGGGAAAAAAAAAAAAAAAAAAGCTTCCTACAAATCATAATAATGTTTTTTAAATCATTTTCCTGAGAAGTTTTCTGTGAGATAAGATCACGGGAAAAATATTTATAAGCCACAAAAAAAGTAAATGAGTTCAAACTTTAACTGACAAAACTACATTTAAAGTAATCCATGTGATGACATATTCTTGCAATTCTATTAGGTGCCTTTACAAGGTTACAGCCAGGAAGAAATACAAAGCAACTTATAATTAACCTCCAGATCAATTTCATTTTATGCTTGTTCAGAGAGTATAGAAAAAAAAAGTTAAGTTTCAGTTATCTTTGGGAAGAAATGTATTCTTATCACACATGCAAGATTTAAAACCAGTTTCTACTTTTCAGGCAGTGAAAAAGGTTTATAGCATATGTAGTTGTTTGTTACAGAGCTTAATCTCCACCATGAAAGGTGTTGCTATGACCTGGAGGTCACACCAGATTTGGTTACAGTGGCTTTATAATGAGTCATCTTTGATCAGCACAAAGAGTTAGCTTGTGTTTCCCACTAATATTCTTTACTGCATTTCAGCAAACAGAACAAGGTATCAGGCTTATCCCAAGAGGATGCTGAAAAATACATGGCATAACCATTGTAAATTTATGTATTTATATTGTGATGCTCTCTGTGTGAGTCTTTTAACAGGACAAAGAATTCTGACAAAAGAAGTTTTAAGTCAGTTACTTTGAAGAAAATTTGGACTTTGATTTTCCTACATTTAGATTTAGGCTTTGTTCTGATGTATGCACATGGTAAGATATATAATTGGTTTAAAAATACAAAAAATGGACTAATTACAAGTACAGTAATAAATATGATGTCTCATGAGCAACTGGATTTGGGTTACACCAGACATTTGCACTTTAATAAATTTGTGCAGTATTTTACAAAGAAATTAAAACTGTTTCCCCTGAATTTTCCTGCCTATAGTCTATTCTAAACTGCTTGTAATTGTTTTATTACTGGATAAATCACTTGGAGTTTTGAGGAGATATGTACCATGATGTAAGTGCTCCAAGTCAGCTGGATGTGTGTTTTGACCCAAAAACTTTATAGTTCTGTTAGCAGAGTACTACATTCAAAATTCAGCTCCACTCTTCTAAATCAAAACTGGCATTCCAGATAACATGGAGGACAAACACACAGAAACTATATACACATAAATCCTAAAGCAGTCTTTAGCTGTTCAGTTCTGGAGTCAAATTCAGGCTCTGCTGCAGCACAGTTCCACCATGAGGTATCTCCCAGTTTTTCATAATGCTAACTGCTTCCAGAGGCTCTGAGAAGTCTGTTTACAAATATGACGGTGCAACCCACTTTACTATTTGCTTGTAACATTCAGAAAATTTTGTCTAAGGCTAAATCCTGAGCAGTCACTAAGTTTTCAGGGATACTCTTCAAACAAGATTGACCCGTACTGCAACCTCTACAAAAAAATCAGGAATTCTGCAATTGCAGTCCCACAGTTCTGACTTTTGGGAAAAAGAAATCTGAAATAAAATGTGACAAGCATTTTGTCTGTCACAGAAATTAATATTACAGAAATTATTCATATTTTAATTGAAAGTTGAATCATTACATTCTGTGATAACAGGTTAATATTGATTTGCTGTGCTTTCCCAATTTTCAATAAACCAAACTAAAATTATTATGGTCAGCTTCTGATACAGGTAAAGTAAACCAAGAAACAGTTGAGTAGGCTTGTTTGACATTTATAACATGTATCAGAAGGTAGTATTATTTAGTTTTTGTACATCAAGACTACTTGCATGGTAGAGGGGAGGGAAATTAGTTTCTTCCTCTGACTTGATCAGATATCTGTAGCTACTATCATTATGAGACTGCTGTAATTAGTACAATAGTAGCAATTCTGAAATGATTTTTTTTTCAATTTTTTAAAAACTTCCTAACCACTAGGTCAGAATATTACAGCTGAACAGATCCAGCCTTCTAGTTAGGGCATTGTCCTAGGAGGAAGGGCACGAAGAGCTTTTGTGCAACTCCAATATGTTGCCAAATAAATACATCTATGGCAACTGGAACAATTTATGCCAGAAAACAGAATATATTAGTCCATACTATATTCCAGGTGACAGTACAATCAAAAATGAAACATTTCAATTTGATGGAAAGTAATACAGTCAAACTGTAGTACAGAAACATCACTACGATCATTTGAGCTCTACAACCCAAAGATAAGCATCACAGAGCCTTTAGCAGTTCTTATGACCCACAATGTTATCATAATGCAAACTAGTATTTTCCCCTAAACAGCATTAATAAGAGAGATTTGAAGTCATCTTTGCTCTTTAAAACTGTGAGAGCATTCTAATATCAAGCATCTTTTACCTCTCTTCTTCATAACATTTTTTACTCCTTATATACTCCTTTTTTACTCTTTATATATCTTTTATTCCTTATATATTTATACTTATTATATATTTAAAACAAGGATCCATTACAGGATTCTCACAGAATAGCACCCTCTTAAGTTTTCCACATCGAACAGAACTTTGGCATAGAAATTGGTGTTGTACATATAACATGATAAATTTTGCCAATCTTTTCCTGTTATAAGACAAGGGCTAACACAGACCTTGCTATGGAACTGTCAAAAAGTAATTAATGTGAACTACCTCACTTTTCAGTCTTAACCTGTCAACTGTTTTCTCTTTTACCATCTTTCTTTATATGGTGAAGAATGCAAACATATGTATTTAAGAAAAAAATTATTGCTGCCTATTTTCTTTAAATTATCATTACTACCTTTTTTTTTTTGTGCGTGTGTGTGTTTTCTCTGTCACAAACACACTGTGAATCTGATGCAATCACCAATATATGAAGGACTGAGCCTGCTCTTCTCTGCTTTGTGACACCAGGTGTGTAAGAGTGAGCAGCTAGGGGCACATATTTTGTAATGGTATTGCATGTATATTGCCTCATGAGGTCTCAAAAGCATTGTTTCTATTGGATACAAAGTTGTTGCTTTTCCTCAGCTAAGCAGTTACAGGTAATGGTGTGCAACCCTTTGTCTGTGAGGAATTCTAAATAGCTATACAACCATTCAAGCCATGATAGTTAAGCTTTTATAAGGATTTTTCCCCCCCATTAAAATATTGTGAAATGGAATCTGACAAGGCCTTTTTTAAAGGCCATAAGTTAAAACCCTTCAATAATTAGTTTCTATAATGTGTCTCAAAACAATAAGTTTTATTTAAAACTATGTGAAAGATATAAGTTCAAGAGTAGTTGATTATAATGGCACAGACAGGGCTACTCAACACTGTCTAGTCTAAGCCCCTTTCATAAATGAACGTCTGCTTTAGACTGAATTTTAGTTTAGCTTATCTTTCAAAGTTAAAGCCTTAGCAAAACTGATTTAATCAGGCAGCATTTTAGAATAATGAGTGGAAAATAATTTTTCCAATGTTTAAAACTACTTTTTCTAGAATATTTATTATAAGTGTTTTTGCTCTTTGTTGTTATGTAGATTGACCCTTAGAGGCAGAAAAGGAATTAACCCCTAACTCTCTATAAAAGATATTTTTTTTCCCCTGAGTCCATGAAGAGGCAATCTTATTAGTCCATGTGCTAAACCTATGCATATGACCATTGCTGCAGCTTTTAAATATTAAGAACTATAATTACCTTTGAGTACTCTGTGTACTGACTATAGAGAATTGATGACATCCCACCAGCATTAAGGCTAATCCTGCTATTCCCCTAATCCAGGGGAACACATTACCCACAGCAGCACTGTTTGCAAGGGTCAGTAGAACACAGCTGGGGCTCAGGAGACATCCATGAGTTCTAGCTGAGCCTCTATCAATTAAAGAGCTTTCAGCAACAGTGAAAGTGCCAATAGCCTCTATTGTATGGACAAAAGAAATACAAACGTTTTATCTGATTTTTGAGGGAGAGTAAGATAATGTGTAGCTGTTTAAAAAACAGTTTAAAATGCATAATAATACACAACTACTTCAATAAACCTTTCATTCTGTCTATACAAGAAATGAAAGATGAAAGAAAAATTGTAACTATTGTCCCCTTAAACACAGATTACCTATACCACTAGACAGGACTACTGATGAACATGGAGAAAACATTACCAATATGACAAATTAGGACTAGACTTGGATTTTTAGCAAAACCATTCTTTTAATGTAATATAAATATACTTTGGTGAGAAATGAGCATTAAGTTATATTAAAAGGCATTAACAACATGTCACTCATTGAGATGTTGTTCCTTCTTTTGTGAGAGAAAATCACTATGCTTTTCCAATATACCTATGATTATCATGATGTTACTACTAAAAGGTGTCAAAAGGACTAAAATCTTTACTGTTAGGCCAGAATAGTCATCTCAGAAATGCTCTAAGCCATAGAAATGAGAGTGGACCAGTAGGACTGGTGTACTTATATTTAACATATACAATCTTTAATATGGAATGCAAAATAGCTGCTAGAGCCTTGGAGAATTCCAAAACCACAATCCAGTTCCTGCAACGGGACAGATTTGTTTCTTCTCCTTTTGCCAAGCATTCATCCTTACAAGCTTTAGTTACCTGGTGTGCAGCAGATGGGCTCTTTTCATTAGTTAGTAGAGAACAGCATTTTAAGCCTGAAGCATTAATAATCTTGCTGTTACAGCAAACTCTGTCACGTCCCTTTAACATCTCTTTTTCCCTAACTTTCATCCAAAACGTTTTTTTCAGCTGAATTATACACAACTGTTGGCTGAGTTATACGCAATTTCCCTGTTTTTATAATTTTACTTTTAAGGAAACTTTCCTGTCTGACTGTCCAGGAACTACTCTGTCACACTTCCACCCACCAGAGTCCTTCACTTTAGGGACAGAAGCCCCTTCACAACGGGTGGCTCCAGTGAGCTAATGAGTCCCTGCTTAACTCCCTGCACACCCCACACTCACACAGTCAGACCAGCTTTTCTTACTGCTTTGACCCCAGGTTTCCCACAGATATCTGAATCCTTAAAATAATTTAATCATGGTGCAACAACAGAATAACTCCAGGGACTCTGAAAAAAGGAAGCCCTAGATTTTTATGCCCTCACAGTCTAAGGGCTGGGGTCTTCCAGCAGAGTCCCCAGCTCCTGCTGTGCCTCTGAGTGTCCAGTCCCATGGATGGGACACAGGTGTCCAGGCACTCTGTTGTAGAAAGGGTTGGCAGTTCACGGCCTCTTGCTCCGGTCTTGCCTGCACTGCATGTATTCCTCAACATTTACAGCTTTAATTTTTTTACCAAGAGAGAATTGCTCCTTATCTATACTCTGTTATTTCCAGATAAATCTATTGTTCAGAAAGCTTATCAGTGCTTCTCCCATATAGAGTCAGCAGGAGGCAATGAGAACAGAGTTGCAGGGCTGGAGGCAACTTTTGCCATCAAATTGGGTGTCAACGAGAAGGTGTCAAGGTATCGGCACCTGCCGAAGAGTGTGCACTAATGAAATGAAGATATAAGCAGCAAAGAACGCAAAACAGTCTACCATGTTCTTTTACAGAAACACTTACAGAAATAACATAAAGGACTGTTTACTAGAGAGAATGATGGGTTTTTAGACCTTGTAGAAATGTTTGTATAGATGTGTGTGAAAGTTATGCATATGAAAGCTTTTATATTTACATGTAAATGGGGAAATAATGCAAACTCTAGACTTCTGACTGCATTAAACTATGCTGTGCTGATACAGTTAGTTCACTTTTTTCCTTATTTTTGTTAAATTCTAATTTAAATTATCCAAGAAAATAAGCAGCCTTTGTTTTGTCCTTACACTCTGTATATATGCTTTATCTGTTCCCTTAAAAAGTGAATTTTGTTTGTGACACTTATTCTGAATGTTTCAGCAATTCAGCAGTGAGATTGTATAATACTTTTCTAAAAACTGAAATAGTAATGTCTAATTATGCATTTCACGGAAAGAACTTTGGTGGATGGCAAAACAGGAACGAAGAGCAGGTAAATATTATAGGCAGGGCTGATGTTTTCAACTGTTTTAAAGTTGCTCAGCGATGTATTTTCTTTTTTTTTAAATTCTTCTTGTCAAATAGAGGCTTTGGGGGGCTTAAGTTTTCTTTTCAGGTGTCTCCCTTAGATTCATTTATTCTTGCTGAACTATTATTAAATTGAAATTATTGTTTATTCATCTCATTTGCTTTTGAGAGAGACACACCAAAAATCCAGTTCTCTGAATTAAAAAACCCTAACAAACAAACCAACAAACAAACAAACAAACCATTTTTCTCATGAGAATGTATTAGCACCACCTTCAAAACTTATATTGGTTGCAAAAGTGACCTTTATGTCAAGGATGTACATTTTGCTCTTCCATCATCTACTAAAAATGGCCAAATGGGAGGCCTTTGAGAAACACTAATTTCAAAGTGGTTGAAAGAACCATGTTTTAGCAAGTACATCCCAAATACAAGTCTCATCTAACAAAACCTAGGACTTGGAAGTGTGCCGTCCCTGCACTCTCCACTTCCAGAGACCAGTGAAGTTTTAGGTGTTGAACTGAGAACTAGTCTTTCCTACACAAACAGCTACTCTCCTTCTACCAGGACTTCCTGAGAGGAGAACCCAGGTGACTGATTCAAATACAGAGGCAAAAAGAGCTGTATTTAAAGACAGCTGCCAGAACATTTGAAAGTAGCAGTAGAGTTTGACAAGAGAGGAAAAAAAATTGTATGAAAAAGAAAGATACTGAGATACCTAGGGAGAAGAATGGCAAACAAGCATTCAGAGAGGCTGATATAAATGATTGCTGGGGTGATAAATGAGAGAAGACGAGAGACTAGCAGATGGGAGGAATAAAACAATCCTGTTTCCCGGATTGAGGGAAACAAGCCCTCTAGGCAGAGTCTAGAACTGCGGAATTAACCATTCAGCAGACCCTCACCCACTTTATCCCCATCCCATTAGCATATGGGAGAGTATTGGCAGGTAAAAAATGAGGAAAAAAACCTTGTGTGTTGAGAAAAAAACAGTTTAACAGGTTAAAGAGAATAAAAAAAAGAAAAAAGGAAAGAAATTCAGGTGATGCAAAGGCATGACTCAGTACTTGCCAGGTACTTCCCATCACTCACTACCTCTCCTCCAGCAGAACAATGCCCAGCCAGCCTTCTAGAAAGGGACATTTGGAAAGACTACACAGTTTTTATTGCCAAACCTGATGCTATTTGGCACAGAACATCCATTCACTCAGTCTGGAGCAGCTGTATCTCCCCCCAAATTCCTGCCCAGCCCCAGGCTACTCACTGTGGTGGAAGGATTAAGAAAAAGAAATGCCCTGAACACTGCATAAACACTGTTCAACAACAGTGACAACTCTTTTGTTACCAAACTTTTTCTGTCCCAAGTATGAAACAGAGCATCATATGGGCTGCCCTGAACAAAAGTAAGATGGAGTACATACTATAAGACAAGGAACAATGGCAGAATAAGAATTAAAACAGTGAGAAAAGAAAAAAAAAATTGTAGCAAACCTGACTGAAATTCAGGGCATGTTCTATTTTTCATAACAGTGACATGGGGTACAAGCTCAGCCTCTCCAAGAAGTCTCATCCTCTGTCATAAGAAAGCCCATTTTACACATTAGCACTTTCTGTTTGAGGACTAGACCAGAAATGACTATCACTAATTGTATTTTAAGTGCTTTTGGACTTTCATCCCCATGCTTTATATTTTATAGACACAATAGAGTAATATTGACGCAGGTGGCATTGCTTCATGTTATATTTTTAATCTTAACATAAATGCTTTTCATTTTAGCCTCTGCTGTTGCATTTGCAGATGACCGAAAACTAGGCCTGGTAGAAGTGAAAAAGGAATGTGACTTCTCAGCACAAATCTGGTTTCCCATGTGACTTCAAAAACATGAAGAAAAAGCTGATATCGCAATAAAAAGTAGCTTCTTGAATAAAATATATGCCACATGAAATGTTGGCTTAGAGAAACCATACTGTTTTACTCTTGTTAATTTGATAATTCACTGACTTTATAGCTCCTTTAGCAGAGACACACAGCATCAGAGCTGTGTTCAAAAGCATTAAGCTAGGGAAGATGTGCATACTTTTTTGACACATCTCTTTTGCTTATGCAAGAGAACTTCTTCCATGTTAGAAGCCTGAAGCAGAAAATATTGTGACAGTGAGGTGACGGAAATGAAACAAAAGCTTATATTAGCAGAACAATGTGGACTTTGAGATATAATTATTTCTTGATAGATTAAAACTTTTCAGAATGAAACATTTTTAATTGCCATCATGTGTATTAAAACTTATATTACTTTGATACATGCCAAATTGATATTGTCGCTGTTACCTGAGTTCAGATAGATGGTATGATAGAAGCATAATATGAGCCAGAGCACCACACTTACAATCCCTTCTTTTTCAAGTATGCTGACAAAATCCAGAAAATTTAGCCATGTATTTTGGATTTTTCTGGTTATTTCTTTCTATTTGTATTAAAAAAAAAACATTAAAAAAATAGGCAGTTGATTTTTTTTTTTTTTTAAGAAAAACTCGCTCAATCAGTTTCAGTGAAGGGACACATCAGGCTGAATAATCCCCTCTCCCTAGCAACTACTCTTTTCCTTTCAAAAGTAAGCCAATGCATTTATTTCCATTTTAGTTCGTCCTTGCTTTTTTTGTTCCAATTCAAAACATATTTCAAGCTCTTAAATGCACATTATTGAGGAAATTGATATATAGTTGAAGTGTTACATAAATTTTTTACTTCCCTTTTCCAAGTGAAGAAGGAGTAGTGGACAGAAACTGCCCTGAAGCTGATAAATTAGCTGTCACCTAACAAAACTTCCCTGTTCCAAACATACTTGACACAGGCACTTTGCTGTTCTGCTCAGAAGAGCTGCAGGAATAGATATGTTCCCCAGTGACGGGCTAACAACTGACAATGAGGTGCTATGCCAGTACAGTTGAAAATATTTTCCTTTGTTTTGTAATTTACAGAACAAATTCTGAAACAGGAAAATAATCCAAGACCTTCTATCAAACTCAAGATAGTCTCCCACAATGAGGATTTAGAAAACCAGGATCTCAATACATATCCAAGTGCAATATTAGCTCTGTGGAAAGATGAAATCATGGAGGAGGTGGGAAGTCCCTGACTCTTCCAAAAGACTTGACAGTGAGGGTATCTATATTCTGCAGCATACCTTCACTGCATAGACCAGTGCCATACTCCTTTCTTTAATTAGAATTATTTTCCTATTTTTTTATGTTCTAGAAATCTGAATTCACCCACCCACAATTTCTGAATGTATTTGTAATTTACATATATTATTTGAATCTACCGAGACTTCATTTTGTCAACCTATTTATGGCCCATATCTATATTTTTAACAGAACTGTGCAAAAGAGTTAAGCCAAGGAAGCTATATAAAAGTATTAAAGTCTATATTTAAACTTTGTATGAATAGTTAATTATATGGAATTGTAATTGCTAAAAGCAGATTGCTTGTTTTTAAGTCTTTGACTTTGAAAATAACAAAACTGAATGTCAATTTAGCTTACAGTACGAACATTCACTTTGAATAATTAGTAATGTTCTATAATTGTATATGAAAATTATTTAATGGCAGTTTCAACTTCCTAGTTGGATAACAATTCATTTTAACCATCCATAATTCAATCAGATTACATCTTGTTTTACATATTTTAATAGATGCTTCCTTCTGGTTATTTTACAAATTATATATGCAAATGATGTATTAAATAATTGATGAAGCACCTTGTTTTGCTTGTAGCTACAAGTGACGCTTTTCTTCACAAATATATTTAGGCAGTAGTTTTCTTCACAGCAAGATTTTTGCATAGTATTTTAAAAGATATTTAAACTCCTGCCATGATGAGGGCTTATTTAGAAACACCAAGTATAATTTAGTAACCTGATTTATGAAGCAATTTATACAATATAGTGAAAAAGCATTGTCGAAGAATTTCATTGCACAGGAATACTCATCTTCTCTGAAGATGCAAATCTCTCTAACTCTCGGGCGACTGTATTATTACATTCTATGATAGGGCAACGTATATCCAGCTAATTAGCCTTCCTGCGTTATTAATGCTTTATAAAACTGTTAGAGGTTAATGCTGGAGTGATTTTTTCCTACTGCCCACTTTCATCCTATAATACTTAGTAAAAGGGGAAATAGAGTCATTAATCTCTTACTAGACTTATGGCAAATGGTGTAACGGAATATTATGAGCTATGTATTATTTATAATTGTGTGTATATATATATATATATATATGTAGTACCACAGACATATAGAACAAGGATACTTTTAATATTAAATATTTCAGGATCCATCCCTTAAGCTATTGTATAAAGGTGCCAATGTTTAAAATATTACTTCCCTCTTTTTATTTTTGACTGAACATTTATCATACACTCGGTATTTCTGTAAAAAGAACTTTTGAAATAAAAATGGATATTTGCAGACATGCTAGGCCCACAAAATCTTGGATATTTAGGCCTTGTGTTTCCTTACCTTGTAATTATTACATTAAATTATAAACAATCCTTTCATTTTCAGATATACACAATATAAACGCAAACTTGAAAAATGCTTCCCATCTCAAGCTGTGAGATTTGAATTAATGAAAAATGAAAATTAGCTTTCATGTTTGAAAAGCCAGAGAGTTCATGATACTGTGTAGGCATTTAGGAAGTTTCTGATTGGGCACTAATAAATGAGAATCATTTCAGTGCCTGTAAATCAATGTAACACAATACAACACACAAGTGCAGAGTAACTTCCTCTGCAAACACTGAGATCTTTAGAGAGAACTCCTATAGAAACTAATGGGAAAGAGACATCTCCATTCTGATCTTAACGCACAACAGTCTTTTTTTGAAGAATCTCAATCTTAAATTGTAGGTATTTCAAGGGTCTTTCCGATCCTTTTCCCATTTTCTTGCATAAATTAATCATGATTCAGCTGTATCTGGCTCACTCCTAAAGGGTACTGGCTGGCAGGAGTATAATAACTTCACATGTTTCCTTCAGCTGTACCAAAAAAAGGGAAAAAACCAAACCAAAACAAAACAGAAACAAAAAAAGCCAAACAACCAAAACCCCAAACAAATGCAAAACACACACACACACACACCCGCCCAAAACAAACAAACAAAAATAAATAAATAAATAAATAAAGCAAACGAAAAACCACCACGCAACAAAAATCTATTGTTTCCCCAGGGAGTGACACCATTTATAATGACTTCTTTTCTCCAGGAGCAAATCTACCAAGGTACCTATGTCCCAAAGCAATGCTTTTCTACCTCACTCTTCATAAAGAACGGCAGAGCAGCTGAAAGAAAGCTTCCAGGAATCCAGACAGGTCCAGGAGGAGGAGAGTGAGCTATGATTGTACATGACTGAAATACTGAAATACTCTTCTGCATTCTGCAAAGATTTATCAGTAATGTTATTGGTAACATTTTCTACCTAAATCCTAAGAGAGTTGAGCCACTGCAAAATGCTTTCTACAGCTGCTCTCAGGTTCTGCTGGGGAGGAAGCACTGTGGCAAAGCTGCAGGTCTTGGGATGCACAGGGCATGCTCTCAGAGCATTTGCCATCATGGTATTTGCATTCCATCTACCCCCCATAAATCAAAAGCTGAAAGTAAGCTTTCTGCTTTATGGAGAAGAATATTAAAAAAATAAAAAGTATTTAATTATCTTTTTTTTAGAGATTTGCTAATTGGCGTCAAAAGATAATATCCACTCTTATCAGTACTCTGTAGTCAAATTCCCAATTACCTTCTCTGTTTACATAATTACTCCCAAGAAAAATGGTTAAATATTAAAGGCTTACATCAGAAAGAGTAGCAAAATACACTTGAATCCAATTGTTTGTATTTTAATCTTACCGTTTTTTATAAATTTCATATATGTGAAAGTAATGGCAATAAAAAAGCACTTCTTAGATTTATGTCAAGTCAAAACACAAAGGAAAAAAAAAGACAATTTACATTTTAAGTAAACAGCAGACTGCCTTATAATAATTTCTTCCATAACCTGTCTTATTCCACTTTCTGTAATTACATGTGGTGTTTGACAGCATGTGCTCTGAGAGTATAAGCAGAGATCACACAGCTCACAGAAGTAACTTATAAATAATGAAATAATAACCCATTCATATACAAACACCAAAGAGATGGATCAACTTTTTTGCTACTCCTTGCATAAAAAGTTTCTTTTGAGTGCCACACCATCAACGCACAGTATTTAAAGCAGAAAATTGTCATGCCTCTTTTGTTCCAATGAGCATACCAAAGCACACACTTTGCATTAACCAATGCACTGCAAAAACACAGAGACAGAATCATATCCCCTACACATCAGCCTTCGAGACTCATTCTCTCTGTACTTGCAAATACAGCCTAGGTTTCACTCCATTGAATTCAGTGTTATTTCACGAGGAGTTAATTTATCTCAGTTCATGTTAGTCATTACGTTTACACATTACATTCTGGGTGAACAGAATGGGGGGCTAAGGGACTCGTAGCTTTCAAAATTTAAAAGTATCTTTTATTTCTTGTTTCAAGACTGACCTAATTAATAGAGATAGAAGTCTTATGATATTACTCAGCTTGCCAGTTCAGGGAAAGTGATGTCCAAAAAACCTAACAACCTCATAGTCTCAGAGATAGCATCTTGATTTAGGCCTTACACTATATATGGTGAAACAGATGTCATTCTAGAGTGCACTAGGCAGGCAATGATGGGAATGTGATGCTGTGATCTCCATCTTCTTCAGAAGCTGGGAATTACAGCAATTCTTAACCATTGCTGTGCAAGGATGGAAAGAGGCAGTCATCAAGACACAGTGTGGCAAGGAGGGGGAAGAATTGGAGCTGTGATATTAACTGAGGGAAAGAAAAAAGATCAAAAAGTATAAACTTAGATATAGAAAATTCTAGGATCCTTTCACCATCCCTGGTATTGAACTGATAAAGTCTACATGGCACCATTCCACCTCGAATTCCTAACTTGCCTTGCATCTCTGAATTATAAATATCCCAATATATAAAAATATTGCACTATAGAAAATGCAGGGATTTTAATACCTACCATATTTTTCAGACATTACACCAACCATATTCTGCTTTCTACACGCTGACTATTACTGGTGGAGTTCTAGTAAAGGGACATTTGAAAGGATAATAACCATTTTAGGATTGTAGCTTCCGAACACCTCTCTCTTTGATTTCTGTATTTAAAAGGACTCCAGAAGATATATGAAGTCACTATAAATAAGGGTATAAACAACTTACAGACAGAATTTTTGTGGTTACTGTCTTTGCTGGGCAACATCTTGACTCCTCTTGATTTCAGTTCAATTGCTTTTTTCACTGAGAAAACAAACAAACAAAGAAAAGGTAATTCATTATTAAGCCTCATAAAAAAGACATATAGCAGCCAAATCATACATTGCAATAATACAAAGCTACACAGGACTCCTACAGCAGAACGAAAATAACTGCAGCTTCTGTGATAATCCAAATAAATTTTTTACAAAAATACAACCATTTATCACGTCTCAGAAGACATCCTTTTTAAACAGACATATTCAGGATTGGAAATATTTTAAATTCAAGTTTCCTTATGTTCAAAGACAAGAAAAACCTCTCCTAATTACATGTATGCATTTCTTATGTTTGCCACTGCATATGACAGAATCTTAAACATTTTTTAAAACTTATTTCTTACACAAAATGTACAGAACATAATCCATGCATATTCGAGGACCAAAAGCTTTAAATGTGATACTCATATCTGCTTTCATTTGATTCACTCTTCAGCAGTAGACATGTTTTTAGTTCAGTTTCCTAAGGAGATTAACAGAGTGTTACATTATTTGACTCACCTAACCCCTTTAGAATCTACAGGGCAATTTGAACTGAATTAGAAAGAACAGAGTAAGAGCTCTCAAAGGGACAAAGTTTTGTGAGACAGAACTTATGCATGAGAGGTTTAATAACTTTTTTCTCTGTGTAGTCAGCTGAACGACTGATAAACTCCCAGCCCATCCCTGCTAAGTAGTTAGTGCTCCATAGAAGGGATCAGGAACCAAGTAGGAAGAGACATGAGAAGACATTAGTGCAGTTATACATGAAGAAACACACAGGGTAGAATTTTAATTGTAATGGTAAGAGGAAAAGGTAAAAACACAAGACACCTTCCCAAGATATCAATTAGTTCTGTGGCTTGGGAACAAATTGATCAATGGAAAACAAAATTAGATGCAGAAAATAAATGTGGAATGGGCCTGGACAATTAGGAACTATTGTAAAAAAAAACCAACAAAACAAACAAAAAAGAAAAATGTCACTGACTTTATGTATCAGAATGCAACAACATCTGTTGTTCTGCCAATAAAAAAAAATTACAAAAAGCAGTAATCCTTCCCGGATTCGTATTAAATATTTTTTTCTCTAGATCTTGCATTGGTTGGTAATCTTAAAGTGCAGTCATTTCTTCAAGACACAAACAGAAACAAGGAATCAACTTAAACATTTCTTAAATGGCAGTAATTTGTACCTCGTAGTATATAAATATAAAAATTAATACTGAGGAGTGTCAGCTATATTTTTTGCCAATACATGGTATAAATTTTATGATTACCACACCATACACTGATCTGCATGCAAATATTTCTAGGTAATGAAGTGATAGAAGCAGCAAGTCAACATGTCTTTAATTATAAATATTGCATTAGAAGTCATGATTCCATTGTATTTATTTCTACATCGGACTTCTAATGCTTCTGTAACGTCAGAATGAGGTTGTCTTTTCTTAACTGCTGAAATTGGGCAAGTACTGCAGAAAGTACTTTCTGTGCTATGTATGCTGCAAGTGCAGTCATTTATGCCTAGACTTGGAAAACAGGTGTTCAAATGATGATTGAAACACAATTGTAGCTGCATGGTATGAAATGGTTTTGATAGCAGTGTGGTGTTCTCTTCTAAGGCAGGAACTGTATATTATATACAGACATCAATGCAGATAATAAAGCTAGTACCACCGAGGCCTTCTGGAAGGGCAAATCTCATCAATATGATTTTCTCAGGATTCCTTTTCAGTCTTAGGTACTAAAATTTCCACCAAGTGCCACCTGATGTTCTGGTATTATTAACAGGCTGCATAACCAGTCTGTTAAAATGATTCCATATTTACTGGGAAATGAACAACACAACCCGCGTAATGAATATTTGAGATATTGTCTGGAGTTGTAGTCCCTCTGCCATCATTAATTTCTCTATTTATAAATATATGTGTCAGTTAAAACACGTGAGCAGTTCTTGGAAGATTCAAAACCCATGCATTCATTGAGTTATTATGCAGTGGACAGAGAAAAGAACTATATTCTCCTTATCTTTGTTCTGTGACCCTTTTTTAGGGTAAAAATGACAATCAAATGACAAATTCCTTGTGACAGTTCACTCTTAAAGGTATTAGACATATTTGAAGCACACTCCTCATGAATGAGGAAAAATTATACCTACCAAGCTGTATTTGAAATACAGAGAACATAAATAGAACCAAGAGTTTTTGACTTGATATATGAACAACTTTTTGAGTGTCACACATTGAAACAGGTCCTGCAGTTTCTATTCTTGGATTTTTTTACACATATCACTGAAAGAATATTAGACAGGAGAGTCACAATACTGAAGATCAGTCATCTAAAATGAATGTTTTATGAAGAGAAATACCTAACTCAAGGGGGCAATTCATCCCCTTCTAAGACAGACACAATGAATCCTCCTACACAGATATATTTTCCTTTCCATAAAATATAACAGAAACACATACCACTTGCTCAAGCTACATTTTAGATGGTAACATTAGGTGGAACGATCTTTTTTATGCCTGGAGAACTTTAACAGCCAAATGTAGGTATTTGTGAGATATATGGATCCATGAGTTTAAATGGGATACTTTGATATAAAAACACCAAACTTTTATCATTATATGTGTAACCTATGTAATACTTTTTGGTATTTTAAAAGGTATTAAGAAAGCATAGTATTTAAAATAAAACTGTTCAACCTTTGAGAAAGAAACAGAGACCACTGCACACCATGGTTTGAGTGAACCAGATCAACCCCTGCTGTAAATACCAGAAATACTCAAAACTGCACTTTTTATAACCATTCAAATACCATTTGAATACCTTTTCTGAGACACTTATCTTTTACTTCCTCATTTCTCTTTCATCAAAAAAGGTTCTCCTGATTTCAAAGATGAATTGTCATTTAGCAACAGGAATGGGTTTACATTAATAATGCCAGAAATGAACAGCACTTTCCACCTTTTAAGCGATTACTTTTTTAAATTTGCATCGCTTTCTGCTGTCTTCACTTAAACATTCAGTTAAGCTTACTGAGTTAACCTTTTCTGTTCATCATGACTCCAAGGGTCTTTTGGAGATGAGTTACTCATTCGTTGAGGAGGGCAGAGCTGAGTACTGAAGTGCAAGTCTTAACAGTCTACTGGAAAACACTACTGGAATTCCTTAGACTTTTGCTACACCTAAAATAAACTTGGCAATAATAAGATTCAGAGGTGCATTACCCATGCTCGAAATGAACTCTGATGTCTTATGAATTTAAAAATCTATTAATAAGAATATTTCCATTAAGGAAGAATGCAATAGTCCTTACTTTAACACCCAAATACACATACACAGATTTTCCTTTTATGTCTTAGAGAACTGGAAATATAAAAATGTTTCTAAAAGTCTTATCTCCCTGGTGTGAATTTTTTAGAAATAATGTACTATAAGTGCACCTTAAAGTGTTAAAAGAGTCTCAAATTTGCTATCATTGAAAATGAAAACAGTAATTGGCAGTGTCAGCTTTATTTTCTGGATTCAGGAGACACATCAGTATACCACGCTATCCCTACATTCCTACCTCTCTATTATTCAAATGGAGGTTTTTCTCCATTTTATTCTTCTTACATTAATTTCGGAGTGGAAAATAATTACACTACTGCTGTTACCTTTGTATATATGTTCATATATAAATCATATTATACACAGCAGCTCCTTATAGATACTTTCCTAAAATTCATACAGCAATGATTTTTTTTAAAAAAAAATAAGTTTATTTTCCTCAGTTTTGTTTCCCAGGATTATTCTTTGAAAACTGTCCTTCCAAATTCTGGTATATTCTAAATTGCTCAAGAAAATGAAACCTGAAGGTTTTCTTTTTCATGATAGTTTTAAATACAATTTTTTTAAAATACATAAGTCTAAATAAAAACATGAAGCAGCTGTGTGTCTAATATTCTCTGCATATGTATATTTCACAGGTGCAAATAACTGTAAAAAGTACAAAGTAATAGAGAAGCAAGCTCTGGGTATATAAGCAGCTCTGGAAGCACTACGCAAATAATTTATGGCTATTAACCAAACAACCTGTACACAAATTGTTAACCCTGCCAGAATATATTTCTACCCAAAATTAAACTGGATAATTTAAATCCTGGTTTCTGGTGACTCTTTACTTTTGATTCTTCATGAGTCCAATTACATGATTCAAGCACTACACGATATTTTGGAGCTGATGTTTCATCTGGGTTTTTGTTTGATTTGAAGAAGACAAGTCAGTACTTTTTACTTTTTGTTTGTTAAATTAAGGTCTGAAAACAACAGTCCAATGTTTGCCTTCTCTTTGACGCAGGGTCAGCTTAACAAGACAGTTTTTTTAAACATATTTCCTATTATTTCATAATAGTAATTAATAACCAAAAGTCTTTTGGCTGAGAAATAATAAGTGGCTAAGACCTTGGTGGGTTTTTCTAGGATTGCTGGCATATGAAATTATTTCATTACACCTACATTTAACAGTATGTGATCAAGCAGTACACAAGTCATATCAAAGCCAGATAATATAAGCATGGCTCAGTTTACATAGTGTTATATTTGATCTAATTTACACTCCTTTAGTTCTAATATAGTTATAGTTTGAGAGTACTCTTATGTGACTCCATAACAACAGGAGTAATGCTTCTATTTGTTCCTAGCACCTTTGCTCTAACAGTCTTTTTGTATGTCTTGGCTGACATAATGTTTTTCCCCAATTACCCAAATACAGGAGTATCTTGCCAGTTTTTCTTCCGGCATGGAATAACCCTCAAGACCTTGAATACTGGCTACCACTCAAAGCTAAAATATTCTGACATCATCTGCTGGTACTTCCTTAAGCTGCTCTGCTGCTGCTCTGCTGAGTTCAGCTCTTGGCTGCCTTTCACTGCAGATTTTTCCCAAGTACAGATATGTGAAGGTGAAGAGCAATAGCATATTGCCCAGTATCTGGTGATCACAAGAAGCACCTTTCCTGTACAGCCTTAAATTATGTGTCACTGTGAGATATATATGTATATATGAATAATTCTCTGGTTTTGTTACAGTAGATGAAAAAAATATATTTCCAGAATTCTTTTTATGTATGAGAAATATCTATTAAAAAGACTGACACTTCGCTTAAAATATTTTGCAGAGTTCGATAATAAAACATTATGTGCTTGCAACAACATTCATAGGATTATTCTTGAAGGAATGTAACAAATTTATCTCAGTACAAGTCAGAATCCATCAATTTCCTCCTTCTTTAGCTTCATTGCTCTGATTTTCTTCAAGTTGAGTAACCTTGTTGCAAAACAAAGTATTTTCTAAATTCAGATTGAGGAGTCCCATCAAGTGCCTTGTTTGCTTTGTCCTAGTGCCTAATCTTTCTGTGTTCTCCAAAGGCATAATTATGGGAGTAATACCATTTTTTGGCACTGGAAGAAATAATCTACAGTCTCATATTTGGCTGCATGAGTAATCTCTGCATTCTACTTATAGATCAAACATTTCTTTCTTGTTACTCAGAGTCATGTGAGACCAGTAAACATACAGAAACTTGTTTCTAGGTTTTCTTCTGTTTCACTATGGCAAGTTGGGTTGTAACATGAATTCTTTCTGAAAGTCTATTATTTATGAGAATAAGAAAATAAACAACCATTCTCAAAGTTACTATTCACTTCAATATATGAAGGGAATGCAATCATACTTTTTTTATAAAACAAGGTTCCAGACTCAGTAACGTAGGAGGAACCTTGCAAGGTTTCTTCCCAGCTATCCACTTGACTTCTGCAGAGGCATCACAATTTTCTGTAGGATCTCTAGTTTAAGCTTAACATACTGGAATAGTCCAATCCTTTGCTGTTTCTGTGCTCCCTGCTTGAAGAGTATTTTGTCTAATACACTATAGTAGTGTTTCTCTCATTAACAGCTTTCAAAACCTTCCCTACTAATCAATATTATAACTCCAGAGAGCTTCGCAGTAGGCATAGAAGTTTCTACTGTATGGCTATGTGTAAAAGCTGTAGGTTCATGATCATTTGGCTTCCTTGTTCCATCAATTCAGCAAAGTACTGTTTGTCACTATCAGATCTTCCACCTGCTCCCTGTGTTGGAAATCTCCGCATGCAGTATTAGTGAATAAATGGTACAGCTCCAAGATAAATTGGTGTCACAATAGATTTTTACACAAATCTTTCCCATTCTATGTGTATAAGCTGACACAGGATTTGCAAGTTTAAAAAGAAACACAGCCATTTGTCTTCCATTAACCTTTTCTGTGTCACTTAGCTGGCCCCTTGCCTTGATGGACTGCCATAGCTACTTTGTGCTTTCAATATATGATATATCATAATAAAACCAGTTAAGTAGGCATCAAGTCTGCAGGGAATGCAGCTATCCTCCACAGTTCTGGAAAATAATATCAACACATTTTTTTCTATGAATATACCCTTGCAGAGCACATTGAGTAGTAGTTTGTAGGAATTGTCCCTAAAAATAGATCATAAAGTGAGATCCACTCAGTTCCTTGTTTGAATGTCACTTCAACTATGGCCTTTTGAATATTCTAAGGAGGGTAACACCATACCAAACTATAGCTGAAGAAAATGGCTGCTAGATCAGCATCTGCTAAGTGCTGACATCATGAAGCAGCTACATCTGAGTCTTTTCAGCAATGTGGAAACTTTACTAGACACTTAAGAAAGAAGTATTACCTGTAGCACCCTGATTCTAACCAAGTACAAGCTTCCACCTTTAATGAGCTAGTTTTTGTTTCTTCTGAAAATGCCCAAATGTTCCTGTCATTACTGATTGGCTTGGCCCCGGCCAGCAGCAGGTCTGTCCTGGAGCCAGGTGACACTGGCTCTGATGGACATGGGAGAACCTTCTGGCAGCTCCTCACAGAAGCCGCCCCCGCCCCGCCCCCCCATTACCAAAACCTGACCAGAGAAAGCCAATTCACAAGGGTTCATAATAATATGCTCCTACATGGCGACTTAGCAGTAAGACTTTTTAGTAGAATGCCCTTGTGTTAAGACAAATCTGTATGCAAACTGAGTCTTTGTCAAATGTCTCATTCTCTTGGCACCGAGAAATTCTGTCTAAACTTTGGACCAAAAGTCTTGAGGACAGAGCTTTATCGTCGGGTCCAACTCATCTGTACTTTTATTAAGCGTATTTATTTTAGATTTTTTTTTTTCTTTTTGTCACTCTATGTCAAGTTTTGGGCTTTTCTTAAAATTTTGGGAAAAATAATTTTTTTTGTGACATCAGAACAGACAAGATGACCAATCACTCTTAAGAATGCATGTTGCCTTTAGGAGATGTCAATTTTAACAATAAAATCAAAGATCAGTTCTAATTTCAAACACTGAAAAAGAAAAGGATTCCAAGCTCTAAAAGTAAGAGGAAAAGAGACAGTTAAGGATGTATTGGACTCAATACATATGTCAAATTACCAATTAATATATATTGGATGCATGAGGAGATAAGATGCCAAATATTGATTTCATTATTCTATTTTATTGAATTAAAATTCTCCTTTTGATCAAACATTCTAAATTTAGAAATAAGAAAATGCAGCCCAGTGGTTGATGGTGTTGGGTATTTTATATTCTCAGGTATCAATGTAGGGAATTAAAGGGACTCAAATTTTGAGACAGGCTTAAAATCAGACTGGAAAAGGATAGTTTAAGATGATTTCCAGAGAGAGGGAGCTATTCAATATCAACAGTCACATATGAAGATTTGGCCAAAAGAATTGTCCTTCTAATAGAAAAAAAGATTTATTCCCTCCTATTTCATAAACAAACATTCTCTGAGAACTTACCTCATTGTGGGCTTGTACAGATTTTACCACATAGCTGAAAAAAAATTTGTAATCTAAACAAATTATACTAAACAAAATTTCAGAGAAAGTAGTTTAACACACTCTTACTGAATCTGACTGAAATCTAAACAAGTCAAAATAAATTACTTACTGATACCATGATGACTGTACTTGCAGGATATGGGCAAATTGACAATCACAGGGTAAAAGTGAGCAAGCAACTCAATGGGAAAGGAAAAAAAAAAAAAAAGGAAGAAAAAAAAAGAGCAAGTATAGTCTACTAACAACAGCCATGACAGGCATACAAACAGAGTTAAGAAAAATTATTTGTGCCCCTAATTAATTTCCTAGTCTCTCATAACTTTTTAAAAGAAAAAATAACCGTAGGACAGAAATAAGCACATGGAGGGAGGAAAAAAGTAAATGTAGTTTTAGCTGTACATCCAGTACTACTTATTTTAGATAGATAAAATCAGATAAGTTATCACTGGATGTTTCAATTAGCACCAACTGCATTAAATGGTGAAATTACTTCCAGTAAGAGATTTAAAGGACTCGCCCTCCTAAGTTTATCTAGGAGACTGAGAGGTGACTTGGTGCTGCGAAAAGCTAAAAGACTTTTTATTCTGTTGAGGGAAAACAACACTACTGGACACAGAAAGACCAACCCAGACTAATACAACTGAGAAGACAGGACTACACATTTAACAGTGGTTATGTTATTCACAGAAAAGAATCGTTAAGAGAGATGGTGGATTACCTCCTTGTTTATGTTTTCACATCAAGACAGGATTTTTACGGCTTTCTGGTTTTATCAATCACTTTTACTGATTTTAGTTTTGAAATTTACTCCAAGGAACAATCATAAATGAAACCCCTGACTCAAAGTACCATGCATCAATCAAATACTGAAAATTCTTTACACTTTTTTTCAAACATAATTTCTCGCATTTTAATGAATATGTAGGAATGATAGACACACCTTTATATGCAAATGCAGTGAATTATGAAAATTCATTGGAAGAACTAGCAACTGCAAGTTGATTTTACATTATTTCACTCATAGTTTTCCATTAGCACATGCTTATTTCAGCAGCCTCTGTTATATTCATTGTTTGACTTCAGGATTATCTGTTTGTTAAATCCTGATTATTGAAGGTAGCCAAACACAACAGATAGATAACTTCTGGTACATAATTATCTGAATATGTAGTACCTTCTTGAACATCTCAGAAAACTTGCTAAAAATAGCATACTTTATTTGAAACACTCTACAACAGAGATCTGAGTTATGGTGAAACATACCCATTAATCATGTTTTCCTTTGGAAACTTTCTTATTCTATTCTAAGAATTCTATTTCTAAGAATTTTCGAATAAATATTTGACTTAAGCAGATTAATTTTAGCTATACAGAAAAAAAAGCTCTATACTTTGGTTTTTTTCCTCTTCAAAACAAAACTAAAAAGATTAAAAAAACCTTTCTGTTGTTCTGGGAATAAGCAAGAGCTAAACAAGCATAGTGTACATGCTTTAAATCTGCAAAAGCAGGGGATTCATTTATGACCTTTTAAGAAATCCTGTGTACATTGATAAGCATTGTTTCTGGGAAGTGCTAAGTTTTCATCTCCTAGTGATCCTCTTAATGATACTTCACCTCTGGGGACTTAATGCATTTGTGAAGCACTGGCATAAGACAAATCATAACTCTGCAACTCGCACTGAATATGCAAGAATCTTTAAGTATCAGCACAGGTGACGGCAGGGAAATGGAAAAAAAAAAAACAAACCCAAAACAAAAAAAGAATTCCATAACTACAGCGATTGTAACGTCTTTTATCCTATGACAATGCCAGCAAGGAACAAGGCAGAACAAGAACTGAATCCAGTTATATTCACTGGGAGTGTTCATTTCCATGAGACCAAAGTTTCTGGCATGGGAGACATGAAGCTGACAAGGCAAAGCATGTCGCTGCACTGTAATTGGGTATAGTGGTTTTCAGCGCCATTTAAAATCATATCTCCTTCTGAGTACAAACTCTGAAACTATGAAAAAAAAATCCACAGATACACTGAGAAATCAGGACATAAATGTTTTTATTGACAAAATCAACATCAAAAGACCAAAAACCAAAAGAAAGCAACAAGGGATGTAGGAAGAGGTAAAAAAACAAACACCAAAATAAAACCATCACTCTATAACAAATTAATTTTTAAAATTTTAAAATTTTCTTTAAAATTCTACTCTAACCTGATAGAAGATGGGACAATAACTATCATTCAAGGGAAAACCCAAACACACACAATTTAGATACACCTTTTAGACTACATTGTTTTGTTTTTACATTTAGCTTGCCGAGCATTTTTAAGCCACATGTAGTTAATGCATTCAAGTGTGCAATTCTAGTACACTGCTTTACATTTTTTGTTAGTGAGCTGGTTTTCTAGACCATGCTAAAAACAGAGCACTAAATATTGAAAAAAAATTCAAGCTTAGAAAGATCTGGAAGTTTTGCTGAACAAATAAATTAACTATGCATAGCTTTAAATCAAATTGGTAGTTCCAATATTTTAATGAAATAAATTATAATAATTCTGTTTGCCTGATCCAAGAGCAAACAAAGAAAAGAAAATTAAATTGACTGCTTGCTAGTATTAGTTTTGGCTGACTGCAAAAGCCAAGTTACAGCTATAATATAGCTATGATAACGTGATTACAAACATGATGTAACTTTGATACGAGTTGAAAAGAGTAATTAAAGTACCTGTATGCTAACTGTGTAAAAAGTCTGATAATCTGAATTCTTAATAGGAAAAGAAAAAAAGTCTCTTATCCCACTGTTGCTCCAAAAGGTGTGTTATGCTGCCTCCAACACTGACTTGCTTTTGAAAAACCAGTGATGATGACACATGTGTTAGGTTAGGCAACAAAAACTCACCTGTGCAGATGCAGAGGAGCACAGGTGATGGTGGATGGGAGAGACAAATGCCACCTCACCCTGGCTCCTCCAGGACCATCACATGTCCATCTCCACAAGTGCAGAGGAAATGCAGAGGGTCCTGAGCACATAGGGGGACCCCGACACCAAGGCAGAGATCCACCCTCTAGCCAGACCTCCCCAGGGCTGACCGCGGTGAGACCTAGCCCCAAGGGGAGGGGACAGCTCACACCAGGAGCTCTCCAGTCACTTCGGAGGCTGCAGGAAGTCCCTGCCCAGGGATACGGAGCTCATTGTGGGGTACCAAGGAGCATTTGGGGATTGCACAAAGCTAATTATGGAGTATCTAGGGAAATAACCAACATCAGGGAAAGGGATAGATACAGGTGGTTTGGTGAGGAACAGATATAAAAAATTCAGGAATAAAGTAATGGTAGGGGCTGGTTGCATGCAGCCTGGGGCTGGTCATTGTGCTTGTTTGACCAAGCCCTGTGTATTGGCTGTACCTGTAGTGTCATGGCTGCAGGGGTGGCTTCTGTGAGAAGCAGCTAGACACTTCCCTACGTTGGATAAAGCCAATGTCAGCCGGCTCCAAGACAGCCCTGCCACTGGACAAGGCTGATCAGCAACAGGATAACATATTTAAGAATGGAAGAAGTTGCTGCACAACATAAATTGCAGCTGGAGAAAGGAGTGAGAATGTGTGAGAGTCAGGACTGTTTTGTCCGTGACAGTAACTGGTGAATGACCTCTCACTGTCCTTATCTTAATACATTTTCTCTTCCCTGTACTGCTGAGGTAGGGAATTGATTGAGTGACTTGGTGGGCACCTGGCATCCAGTTAGGTTCAACCCCCCTATGGTCTTTATGGTGCAATCTGCAAATGGACAAGCAACCACTTTTTGAGGAATATCTTGTGATTTTGTCTTGTGAATAATATTTGTATGTGACAGATGTTAAAAAAAAAATCTATGTGCAATTAGGACCCAGAAATACAATAACATGCTATCTGTCAAGACACAATAAGCTGCTTTCATTTAATACATAAGGGCTGCAATCAAAATTACTGACTTCACTATTTTCCCAACAATGGAGACTATTGTTCTTGTGCAGCATAATTATACACCTTCACCACACCTTCATGAATGAACCAAGTGAACAATCACAAAAAGGCAGCACAGACTGACTTTAAAGGACTGTTCCCTCTAGAAAGAAGCAAAAGGAGAAAGCAGTCTAAGCCACATTAGAAAGCGGTTTTGAATGCCCTGAGTCTGGAATGCTTGTCCAAGATTTAGAATACCTGGGAAATTAGAAGAACAGTCAAAAAGATTCTTATGATTTGGTCAGACTGGTAATGGGGACTCACCTGTTAGTAAAGTGAGTGTTAAATTGTTACTTCAAGAAGTCTATGTATTTACTTTAACCGTCTCAAAGACAGGATAGTTCAACTACATACCAATCCCAACTACATGTGTGTATTCTGGACCAGTATGTTTAAACTATTGGATATAGTTGCCCATAAGGAAAACGTTTCTGAGAGATCTCAGACTCTCAAAGCCTACACTGCAGGATTTGCCCAGAGGACAAATATAAGAATTGTGTCTGGAGGCAATCAGACATTGGAGGTATCATTTCACTGCAAGTTTTTCTGCTGGAAAACAAGGTCATGTATGTCACAGGAGATTTTTTTGGTGTTTTTTAGGGTGAGGGAGGTGGTTCATGATCAGCTCAAATAATTATTTAACTTGAGAAAAGTACCTAAGACAGAAATATATGTAAAAGTTGTAGAATTTAGCAGAAATAAGTTTCTGAAAACAAAAACATCAGGGAGAGCCTGAGAGAGCTGGGAAATTTTAGCTAAGAGAAGGCTTGCGGGAAGCAGAGGTGAATCTGTCTGGTGTGTATTAATACCTGATGATATGAGAGGATGTAAAGAAGTTGGAGCCAGACTCTTCATGATGATATCCACTGACAAGATATCAATCAACAAGCACAAATTGATACACAGGAAATTCCACTTACAAAACAAAGAAAGCTTTTTTACTACGAGAGTTAACACTGGCATAGGTTGCTCAGAAAGGTTGTAGGGTCTCTAATTTTGGAGGTATTCAAAACCCACCAGGCCTAGTCCTGGGCAGCTTGCTTTAGGTGACTCTTCTTTGAAGAGGACACTGGACTGGACAAGCTCCATAATTCTCTTCCAACCTGTGCTATTATGCAATCTGTGGTATTAGTAGACTAGTCTAGTTCTGAATATTGTTACTTCTGCTTAAAGTAAAATCCAAAATTCTTCTTTGGTTTTCAAATACACACATAATATAAAGAAATACTAATGCTGTGTAATAAAAAGGATTTAATGAAGCTGTTAGACTAACAGATTTTTATACTACTCTGAATTTTCATCTTACTTTCTCCTACGTTTTCATACAGTTTATATCACTAACATAGGAATTTATTTAAATACATTTGAGCTGCAGAAGATAGATAGCTGTGGCTCATGTAATTCAGAGATCTTTGTATTTAATACAGTAAATTTTATAAAAATGCATTTTAAAAAATTATTTACCTTAGGAAAGGAAATTTCCATAGTTTTAAGAATCTGAATTGCAGTAGGATACTTCCATTTGTTATTTACAAGCTCTGTTCTACATCACTGAAGTTTACACTTATACCAAATACCTGATGTATTTTTCAGAGCAGAAGATATACATCTGAAATAATGATCTCCCCAGATATTTACTGAAAGCTCTATGGTAAATATTGGTCTAGGGATAAGATATATCGAAAAAGAACAAAAGCTATTTACCCGTGTATATTATTTTATCCCAAACTTCCCTGTGTTATTCTGTTGATTCATAGTTTTCCGGTGCATCAGCAAGATGAGTCACGTTGTTTTTGTGATCTCCAGTTAATAGGCTTAAGACACAGTTAACATAAGCAGTCCATTTAAATTTATAGTCACCAATAGTGGTGTTATACATGAATCCTCAATAAACTTTGAAAAAATAAGTTATAAGTGCAAAAGCTCTCAGAATGCATATTTGTGTTAAGTTGCCAAAATGAAATTAAATTTCCCATTTTTTTTTACTAAAATAGTCAAAATATTTTTTAAAACAAAAATAAGTAAATATGTTAAATGCTTTTGTTGCACATGTATGTCATAATCACCCGAAACACAGAGTTGTTGAAGTTTATTTGTCATTTCTAAGTGATAGAGGTCCCAGAGTTTCGTGAAAAAAAAGAAAGGTTAAAAATACTAAATGACACGATGGTATGGGAGGTAAAAGGGTTGAAACTGCTTATATAACGTCAGAATTTAAAAGCACAGATAAATTAAGAAGCTCTTCTATTTTCAATATAACTTCTGTGTCTTTCATCCTGAGTAATGATTTATGAAGTACAAAAATCAATAAAGAATCCATTCTAAAAAATTGCATTTTAAAAAGTATCTAGGTGAATGTAAGTAGAAATTGACAGCAACACTGACATCCTCTTGTCTTCTTTTAAAGCTGTACATGTAAATCTGTGCAGGAGATTGAAATATAATTTGTACTATACTACAGTTGAGACAAATTTCCAAACAATGACTGTAGTTTCTGGATAAGAGTTAGATTTTAAATAATGAAGGGAGACAAAGTTAAGATAGAAGTATGCTTTTGTGTGGAACTGACTTTTTGCAAGTTGCATTCCAGGCATGTTTTTAAAGCAAAGATCAGACTGAATGCAATGCAATCTATTATAGAAAAAAGTGAGCAAGCAAATACATACTTAGAGCAAACTGCACTGTGAAGCACACTTACTTTTTCCAAAAGTAAATCCCTAGCGATGTCTGATCACACAAGGATAACAGGTACTTAGCATAAGAGCAGTAGTAGTATATGTCAGCTCTTTACTGCAATCTTGATATTTAAACATAATTTTCAAATTTCATCACCACTGTAGTGATGCTTAAAGGTACAGGGCTTTTTTTGCTGCACTTTTATAAGCTTCCTACCTTGAAACTGAGCATTAAATCCCTTTCGTCGGTGATTGCTGTCAGATGTAAAATGGAGCCGTAACCAGTTCTTACTGCTGATAACAGGAGAAGGTAGATTCATGCCAGTCAACCTGGAAGAAGAAAAAAGAATATCATACTATTGAATAAAAAAGAATATGATATTGATGGTAAAAAAAACATGTGTACACGACTTAAAAAAAAAACAAAACAAACAGAACAACTCACACCTAAACTCAAAATATGTTGCTTACAGTGACTCACTGTCATCTCATCTCGATGTATTACTAGTTAAGAAACTATTATACTGAGAGAAATGTGGGGGTTTTTTTTCCCATTACAGCTATCAATTTTATGATCAAAACTTGTATTTCCAAACTACTTTTCCATGAATTGAAGAAGAAAGGAAGTCTTGTGAGTGTGGGTATGTATGCATGCATCAAAACATTCAGCAAAAAATATGCATATTCAATTATGACAAAATCTCATGACCGGACTTCATGCTGTGGCAGGTACCTCATAGGAAGCCAAATGTTAGGTATGAAGAAATTATAAATAAGAGTTACAGTCACTAGTTAATGTTAAGTTTGAGTGGTAAATTATTGATACAAAATTATCCTGCTAGAAATGATGTAGTGTACAGTAAGTCCTACCCACATGTAATAAAAAAATGTAAGTTTAATCACAACTGAATGCAGGCTAACTGATTAGCACTAACTATGATATTGTGAAGAAAGACTGCGCACAAGGAATTTTTCTAATATAGGCAACAGGCCTTTGGACCACACTGGATCATTCCACAGTCATTCATTATGCCATGCCGTTTGTTACTATGATCACACTCGAGTAGTTACCACAAAGTACCTGGTATGGTATAAATTAATATCTTGGTTTACCAGATGCTTTTTTTTTGTTTTGCACGACCATACTGCACATTCAATTTTATTATTTTTTTCTACATAACTCTGGAGAACTAAACAAAATCAAGTTTCTCCTTTTCAAAAATGTCGATTATTTGCAACAAACCTCAAACCAATGAATATCAGAAATTCTCAGCTAATATATAACCTGTGTGAGGTTAGATTTTCCAGTACTAGAGTAGACACGGTGCATATGACTGGAGCTAGAAAAAAATCAAATTAAAGTGGGATTTAATGTCTCTCTGAAATTCATATAGTAGCATAGATGCCTTTTTTCATCACAGTATGAAATTTCAGAGTTTCATTAAATATTCCAGGTTACTAGGAAACCCATCATGTCAGGAGTCATGGCTGAATCCCTTTTCTTTCTGTAATAGAACAAGATTAACATACTGAAATAAAGAAATTCCTAATAGATTTCTTTTTTCATTGGGACATACAAACTACATCAGAGTCTTTCATGCTTATTTATAATCTCATTTTCTTTATCTAATTGTTAACAACATAAGGGACACCCAAAACCTGCTTAAAACCAGCTTTGATTGAAAGAAAGGGAAGATTTAAACTCTTCATTCAATGCATGGCATTCAATAGTTCTTAAAAGTATTGATCTAAACATTCAACCCTATATGTTTCTGCATCTCCCTCAAATGGACTTTTATACTTTATATACTCTTTAGACCATTTTAGAGCAACACTCGAAATATTTCTAACTACAATCTGGCATTTGCTGTTTCAAATCTACAATTTGTGTATACCTGAGAAAGTACTAAATAATAAAATGAAAAAATAAAACTGGATGGGGAAAACCAAAACTATATCTTTGCTAGTACCTCCAGGCTACTGAAAAATGAATGCCAAATCTAAAAGTTTTTACTTTATATATAGGCTGCTTCTCATATCACTGAAGTGATAATTCATTTGTCCAAGTACACAAACATGTCCTAGAAATACTGTTTTGGGGGTTGTTTTTCTTTTATAATGAAATACACGTATAGTAACATTTTATCTATGATATCCACCGCTCTGGATTTTGAAGTTGGCAAAACTCTTGGATGAAATATTAAATTTCAATATGCATTATCTTGTACATTAATAAAAGAGTAAATGAACATAATTATAAAAGCGTGTTGAGAGCAGATACTTCCTTAGTTACATTTTTAATAAACAGCTATTTCCCAGACACACAATACACAAGATATTTTCAGATCTATGTGAACCCTGCAAGGTACAGCTAAACAGTCTCAAATCACCCCATTATATTACGAAAGATAATGATAATGTAATCATGACACTGAGAGAGTATTTTAAGCAATCTATTGTATCAGAGTTCTAATTTAGCTGCATGATTTCTATGCTAGTGAATTCTAGATAGGAATATGTTCTTTACAAGAAATGGTGTTTGTGTTGTAATTTGAGAAAGAGAGAAAGTGGAATAAAGCTTAGTGGTTAATTTAGATATAAGGCTGGTTTGGAAGCAAGTTATAACCAGTGTATGGCACACTGATGTTTTTTCTTTTCTGTAAGGTTTTCAAAGCCTCTTTACTACAGTACCCAAAATCAGAAATTACAACAAATTCTGGGAGGGTTAGGCTGGAATCCTCTGGCCCACACGTGCATCGAAGAGGGTGGCCTTACACAAAGCACTTCAAATGAACAGATAAGTTTTTGGGTGAGGTTTTTTCACCTTAACTTAAAGACATAGGAGGACCTTAGCAAATCTTATCTTGCTAAGTACCCCTAGATACTCTCCTGGGAATTGTTCAGGAGAACTGGGGGTATGTCCCTGGGAAGCTGAGTGAGGCTGACAGAGCTGTTTTCAGGTGAGTTAGGAAAACTAATGACTAATAGTAATCCAGAAGGCTTTTGCTGTACAGGAAAAATGTGACAAACATCTTAAGTTATGAGGAACCACAAGGAGTTTGCCAGAGAATTTTATATCAAAATACTTTTGTCAGTCTGGATCTAAGAAAATAGCCTGAATGAAACCCAAAATTGATGAGTATAGAAAGAATGAAAGAAAGGAAAACAGAGCTGAGTAAGGGAATAAGCCCAAGGATAAGGTTTTTGTCAATAACTCAGACTCTTTAAACTGAGTAGTCTAAGAATGCTACATTTTTATATGCTCAGTTGTTCTTCAGATTGAGAGTAGAAAGTTTAAACGCTAATAACTGAAAGAATGTGATGAGAGTGCCTCCCTGAAATACCCTAACATTAAATAAAAGACTGTTCCATAATAGTTTTAAAAGGAATAGTTAAAGATAGAAAAGTAAGAAGACTATTTTGCTTATGATAATGAATTTTGGTAATTGTATGCAGTCATTATAGAACATTTTGAACGTTCCCTTCTCATGGCACTTATTAACTGTTAGATTGAAACATGACAATTAGCTATTTAAAACTAAATTAAGACAATTTAATATAAAATTGTGTAAGGCTATACGTTTTTGGGTTTTTTTCCCACTAAAAAAATAAAGTTTTAAGTGACATGGTCATAATGAGATAGCTTAAAATAGAAATGTAAACAGAAATATTATACAATTTTTTTTTAAATACTCAAATCATACACTCCCAGGGTATAGCACAGGTTTCTTATGTTGTCTGAACAGTTCACATGTATGCTTAAAAGCCCTTTGGCCTGGTGAAATGAAAAGACACAGGCTTGATCTTATCTAATTTCAGCTGTTGGCAGTGAGTGGTCTCCACCTGGAAGAAGTTCCTTTCATAGACAATGGAGTGGAAAAAGTATTTCAGGAATGCATATTTTTTGAGGTATTTTAGACTTCCACATTAGTTTGAGATGAATCTCACCTTACAATGTGAGAGCTATGGTCAAGAGATCAGTAAATATCCACACCCGAAAATCATCCAAGGCATAGAAATGCTACTGTAATTCAGGTTTTGGGACATGACAAAACTTGGAACTTTATTTTCCAAAGACAAACCTTTTTATTCTAATCTTGTGCACAGAAGTACCCAGCCTCTTTTGTGTATTTTGTCATCCTTCACACTGGACATTAGACTTGCACCTACTTTGCGTTTGGCTGGAGGTTAAAGTTTAAGGCAAGATTTTTCATGTTTGTAACTGATGTTTAGAAAAGAACTTTATTAAGAACATTGTACTTGTTCAACAGTGCTAGCAATTTTTTTTTTTCTGATTACTGTTGTAATATTTAACAAATATCACAGGAACTGTATTGTATGGCACTACGAATGGAACACTTTTCCTTTGGAAGATTATTACTGCTCTCAAGCTGATGAATAAAAGAGCAATAATTCCTTACATGTCTAGGGTTTTTCTTCTAATATATGGTTCTTATTGTCTAGAAAAGTGGAACATTAAGTTCTCGGACGCAGCAATCAATTAGATTTTATTGTTTAATACAGTGATATTGAACCCAGGCACCGAGTTCTGCAAGCCACTCTTCTATAGCATTCAGGGAGTTCTTCCATCCAGAGCCAGAGAAGATAAGTGTAGCATCCTAAAGTTAAAATGGAAGCTATACTGAAAAAAACCAAAAATTAAAACAAGCTCACAGCTGAGCAAATATAAAACTAAATGGTAGGCATTTTTACTACTATAAACAAGTATATAGTAATTGAGCACTTCAGAGATAAAATTCTGCTTTAAAAATTCTTCCCTAGTTGAGCATAATTATTAATAACTGCAGTGATAAAATATAGGTCTTAGAGCACACACAGTATTTTGTTTGGGAAAACTGCAGTTACAGTGTTTCTACTGCAATTATCCAGGTAGGTATTTTTGTTGACATTCTGAGAACTCCTGATCTTTTACTCTGTTCATATTAATCCCTTAATAAATTCTTTAGTGACCCATAAAGGGGAAACTTAAATTCTTGAATAAAATTTGGAAATCACTAATCTAAAAAGGAGTTGCCCTTTTTTATTTTTATTTTTTATAAAATCAATGACTTTCAGTTATTGTGACCTATTAGTATAGGATTAAGATCTAACAAGATGCATTTCAAAAACCAACTGTATGAATCAATGGCCAGTAACTATCAATTTTATTATAACTGTTTTCAAAAACTCATTTAAATGAAATAAACCCAATTTCTATTGTAGATAGAATGGTATTTTTGAAGTACATAAGGCACCTACTATACTTCTGTGTTGAAAAAGACTGTTCTGTAATATTCTGTAATATCTTTTCATTTCTGTTTGCTACTGTAAGATTTTCAGAATAAACTAAATTGAATATACAAAAATGATGAATTGAAAAATGGTTTTCAATTCAGTGCAATTAATTTAGTTTAATTACTTTAGTAACTGTTCTTCATTATGCACTTTATATTGGGTGAGTTATTCCCTTTAATGAAAGATTTCAGATATCCCATTTGGTTTTGTTTTAAAATAACTAATGAAAAACAGAAATCCAGGGGGAAAAAAAAAAGATTAAAAGTAATACCTAATAATTTATTATTTTTCTTATATTTTCTTCTGCAGAAGTCACATTGTCTGTTCTAAGAAACCCCCCCACCAGATTTCTGTATCTAAAAACATCAGTTCATAAATGAGGAGGTTTAGCAACAGCCTCTAAAAAATGAATGTGGGAATATTTTGAAAAGCTCCTCTAGACTGTGTGTTCTTGCAGTGACTGTTTGGAATGAGTTAAGGATCAATCTATCTGATATGTTAGATGATAACAAATAATGAAAAATCTCATAATTCTTTATTTTTTTATATTCCTCTTTTTTTTATTATTATTATAAACTAATAAAATTCTGTTATCTTACAATAGAGTTAAGCTATACCTGGTAAAAGAAAATAACCCCAGTTGCAGACTGGGGGGAAAGGAGGTGTTAATAGTCAGAATTGCGGGTCTTCCAATGATGCACCTGTACACAGCTTAACTTTTAGTTTCTTAAAAAAAACCAAAAAAACAAAAAAACAAAACAAACAAACAAAAAAAAAAACCAAAAAAACCCCAAACACAACCGCCCCCCCAAAACAAACCCTTTTACATTTCCTCTTCAGAACTTTATGAGACTATAACCAGACCTGGGGTCCCCAGCACAAGACATAGACCTTTTAGAGGAGCCATGAATATGATCAGAGGGCTGGAGCACCTCCGCTGTAAAGACAGGCTGAGAGAGCTGCGGTTCTTCAGCCTGGAGAAGCTCCAGGAAGATCTTATTGTAGGCAATTGAAGAGGGCCTATAAGAATGACGAGGGCAACTTTTTAGCAGGACCAGTTGCAGTAGGACAGGGGATAATGGTTTTAAACTGAACAAGAGCCAATTTATATTAGATACAAGGAAGAAGGTTTTTTTTAAATAACGGTGGCGAAACATTGGCACAGGTGTCCCACAGAAGTGGTGGATGCCTCATTCCTGGAAATATGCAAGGTAAGATAGGACTGGGCTCTGAGCAACCTGATCCAGTTGAAGATGCCCCTGCTTATTGCAGAGGGGTTGCAGTAGAAGGTCCCATCCAACACAAATCATTCTATAATTTGAAAAAAACAAACTCAAACACCAACAAACAAACAAACAAAAAACCCAAACTCTAAGTACTACGCATTGAAACTGAATTTAATTGGTGTATCTGTTCAATATTTTCCTATTTTAACTCTTCATTATCTCATAATCCTGTAATTTATCTTTTAACTCTTTTCATTTTGAAACTTGCTGGGTGAAAGATAATTTATTCATCTTTCTTCTCATGGAAGAAATAGAGTTAGTAGAAAAATATTCTCTATTAAAAATGACTCAGAGATACAACTCCCTCCTAACAGAAAAATTAACTTACTTTTAGACCATGATATGCTATATTAGTATTAAAGCATCATATCTGTATTAAAGGAAAAATAGAGACCATTAAAACAAAAAAGGATATCTCAATTGAGCCCTTCTTGATAGTGAATTACTAGAAATAACAATTTATTTTCAGGAGCATTCTGTTTAATGTGTTAATGTTAATAAACAGCCCACCCTTTATCTGACTGAATAGACCAGGCAAATTCAGACCAGCTTTTATGGACTGATTATTACCAGATTAGGATGCAATTCTGAAAATCCCTGATCTATACGGAAGTCCTGATGACATCTACAAGAAATCCTCATGCAGTTAACTTGCAACATTACCTTTATCTGGCATTAGGAGTTTCTTCATATTTTTTAAAAAGACTATAAAATGTTTTTGTCTGAGAACACAGAAAACAGAAAGTGTTTCGTATATAAAGTTTTAAAGTTTTATCAGTTCACTGTGTTGCTGCAATGCTGTCTCAGCATCTTTGAGAGTATAGTTTTGTTTCTTCATGTAGACATAATTCAGAATTTGAGCTAAGAATTTGAAAATTTGAGTGTGATCAGCAAATATACTACTTGGATGAAATATTGGCACGAATGCAGTCAAGCAAACGATAATATTGGTAACAATAAAAACAAGCAAGTAAATCAATCCACAGTGTAGGTGTAACCCTAAATACATGTCCAAACTGCATTCTTACTATTTCTAAAATGTAGGTTTTAACTTGGGGTGGAAGCTTTATGTAGATCTATCACTTTTTTTCGTAAGGATGTTAAGAACTGAGTTAGAAAAATAAGACTGTATTTACTCATTTCAGTGATGGAATGTGCTTCATTGATACTCTCAAGTAGCAAAAATCAGCCTAGATGGGTTTTGTTGATATTTGTATTAACTTTCAATTTAAGGTCTTTTCTGCCAATTCCAAAATGTATCTTGATATAGAGTAAAGGCAAAATTTTACATCCCTAGTATACCTTGCCAAGCAAGTTGACATATCTACATTTTTAACTTGTTTTCCTTGTGTTGGCCATATTCTTTTTCACTTACGCTTTATCATTGAGTAAAAGCCTCTTTTTTGTTTTGTTAGGCTATTCTTAAGTGACAAAAAGTGACCATTTTTTCTTAAAACACAGAACTTTGCCCCAATAATAAAGGTAGCGGGGAACAACAATTTTCTAGTAATATATTCTCAATGGCATTGTTTGGGGTTTTTCTGCTGTTGGTCTGGACACAGCAATTTAAGATACTGGTTACAAATAGTAAAACTTATCATTCCCCCACAAATACTGTTTGGTAACCATCAGAAAATAACTACAAAACAGGAAGGACCATGCAACACCCATACTTAACTAGGAATTGATATTTAGGTATCCACCTTCATAAAACTTGTCTCCCTTCTTTGAAATGATAATATAATGAAATACAATTTCAGCAGTAGAATGTGACAAAAAGTACCTGTGACAGTGTGACAGAAAATGTTGAATGCATCTTATTTGGAAAGAAATTCAGACTAACAACGAAGAATTGAAATAAAAACCAGAACTTCCTCAAACTGATGTAAAACTTTTCCATTCTGTTATATGAAGCTGCTATATTTTACTTTAAAATATTGTTACTATGTAAAGAAAGGAACATGTTTGCTGAGGTACTGGATTTACTACTCGGTAGCTTGTTAAGCAGGAGTAATATGTGTTGGTTTACTAGAAAAAATAACTCCCAAATGTCACAGAAGACAAAATAAACAATAGGGCGAATATTTGCTCAAATAATACATACTAATTCCAAAACAAAAATCCCACTCCCTGTCTCAGACAAAACTTAGTTGTACATAGGTTGCTAATACCTGGCCTCAATAGCGTGTTAATACATGGCCTCAGGGAGTATCAGGCAGTAAAGGAATTCTATTTTTATCAATATGATAATTCTGAATTATATGTTTGTTGTATTTGCAAATAAAAACAAACAAACAAGCAAACTCTCCTGGCCACAGAAATGCTAAAATGTCAGAGAAAATTGGAGAAAACTAGCGTCCTAAGAGATGTTTTCCAAAGAAATACCATGGATATTCTGATTCTAGACAATTAAAACAGTTAATTTAAGGTGGTTTTGTCTTCAGCATATAGAGGGGTGGGAGAGAGAAATTTTCTTTCAACAAATTGTAATCAGAGTAAAACCACATAATAGCTGTTTTTAGTAATGTATATTCTGGAAGCCAGGCAAATGCCTATTTGTTCTTAAATTTTGGCACAGAATCTATTCCATTCCCTTATTGCTTAAAGATATAACTGTTGTGAACTAGATTCTTGTCTCAGTAACACTATACAGCTACACCACTTTCACCAGAAGCTAAATTGCTTCTGTGTACTCTTTCATTAGTAAATGTTTATTTTTCATTTTATCCAAATGTAGTCCTGTTCCTTTAGTCAACCAGCCTTGGTTTGTGTTCAGTGAGCTTGGAGTTTGATAAGCAATTTTGCCTGAATCAAGCCTGCTCCCAAGCCCCTTTAGGGATATTTTAGGGTTCCCAGCGAACATAGCAATGTTTTGCTTATCTCTTTCTAACAGCCAGAAGTCTTCTGGCGAGAAAAAAAGTACTAGCAACAATGAACACTGTGACATAGGTATTTTAGCTGCGGTTAAGAGGCAAAGCCTTTAAAGCTAGCACAGCTAGATAGCAAGCCTGCTATTTTTAATTGCTGACATGACGAGTAATTTACTGTTCTGTCAAGTTTTCCTGTATTTTGAAGCTCCACATGCTGCTTTAAGAGGTTCATTGCCTACACTGGATGTACAGCACTCAGAGAACTTACTTTACTAATACAAGGAAACACAACTATTTCAAAGAGAAAATACAGAATTATAAAAATAATATTTATATTGCATAATAGACAGACATTAAAATATATTTCATCCTGTATAGATGTTGTTTAGTACAATATATGTAAGAATTTTTTCTTTGTTTCACTCATATGGGACTATTACCCCTTGACTCGAGAAAAATAAATTGAGATATAATTTTTTTAGAAATAGGATATAAAATATCTTTTGTGTAGAGATATCTACTCTTAATCAGGCTACATCCACTGCATTCTCATGATTTTTATGTCTTTGTGTTATTGGTTCACTTGCAGTGCAAAGTTTACCTGTATGAAAGCACTACATACTCTGTCTCATAAAAATAAGTTTTTTTCAAAGGAGTCCTTAGTTTCCTAACTCTTACAAAAAGTCAGTAATTTTGATTAAGTAACATCTACAGGCCATTTTAAAAGTGTCAGCAGTGTGCAGAAGTACATTATTGCACATGTTGGTGCCATTGTTTCCTTATCACTGCTGAAATGTTAAGTTAGATATTCTATTGCCTTCAGCGTCTGTCTTGTTCGCCAAGCACCTCACTTTCATCAGTGTAGTTTCACCTATTCCCTTACTTCTTCACAGCAGGGAAAAAATATATGAATTATGTATTCTTCTCTCCTTCCTGCCACCTTGAACATTTCATTATAATTCCTCGCAATTAAACCAGGTTCAGATTCTAGATTAACCAGCAATAGCAGCCTCAAATCGTTTGCAGCTATGCAAACAGATTGCTACGTTTACAGAAAGCTTCAATAGACAGGTCAGCAAAGGAGACAAAGGAACACTGGGACAGTCCATTAAAGTTAATTAGCTCATTAAAGTAATTATTTTACATATTGGGCACAATACTATCATGAACTTATTCTGATTTACTTTTCATTTATTCCTTCCCTGGGAAATTTTTCCTTCACCAATGAAAGGCTTCACCACCCACCAGAATGGAGAGAAGAAAACACCTTTTAAAAGACAAAATGTGGTATTTTTAATTTTCTCTTTCCTTAAAGACTGAAGTAACTTTTGACATGTAGTACTTCCATGTGGGACATTAGGCTGTGGTTCAGCTCAGGCCTAGAGAAACCTGCTTGTCTCATGAAAAAGACTTCACTGCAAATAACAACATTCCAATGTCTGTCTTCTGTGGAGTAAAGACGGCATTGCTGCTGCAGCAGAAAGGGTCACCAAAATGCACATGGTACATTTTGTGGTCTTCAGTGTATATCACAGATAAAAGCAATCGTCAAGAAGCAATAGTAATTAAAGAAGTATTTCAATATGGCTTTCAAGAATCCTAAAGTAAAGTTAGGAAGGCATTAAAAAACTTCAGCCAACAACAAAAAATCCCATAAAGACACAACGATCTCTAAAAACATTGAGATAAAGGGGGAAAGATAAGTATCATGAAGTTCTTGAAATTATTTCTGCCTTGTGTGAAGGAGTGCAACTTGGTCTATTGATCTTGTGATCCAGGCTGAGGGGAAGTTTTAAATTTAAATAGAAAGTATTGATTGGAAGGTAGAGAACAGACCACAATCCGCAAAAAAACAGAAACATAAAGACATGGTTCCAGAACCTTACAGTAACAGATGGAAGACAAAAGCTACAGAAGGGATGGAAGGACGCAAGGAAAAAACCCTCAAAATCCTGAGTATGTGAATATTGCTAGCCAGGAGCTGACAAAAATGCAATTTAAAAGAAAATGTGTATAAAATATTCAGGAACACAAGATAGTCACTGTTCAGATATGTCAGTCTTAATTGTGACTTTTTAAACAGCAACAAAAAATTAGTTTTCATTGAGAGTCTTTAAGATAAGTTTGAACACTTGCACATAGCAATATACCAAATAGGCTACTATGACAGTGAAATTAAAGATCAGTTCAAAAAGTATAGGAAACTGTAGACTACAAGGTTAAACTACTGGAGCTCTATGCTGAAAACACATCTAAACCCACAGACATTTTCTTTTGACAGAATGTATTTTTGACAAATACAGAACAAAAGACCTTCAGAACAGTGGATAAGTAGCAAAGATTGCTGATTCATGTATTAGGAACAATTGATAGGTTAAACTTCACTCATAATTGGGGTTACCTTCTGCAATACCATCATGAGTTAAAGAAACAAAGGATTAGGATTAGACTACATTTTACTTAATGAAAATATTTTTTCTATAAGAATATTTATCTTGAAGGAAATCTGAATGGCAGCAGTCATTCACCACAGATTTTCATTAAAGAATTTGTCAGATTTCATTAGGATTCAGTGCAGGACATTTCAAAATATTATGAGATGACAAGAATATGAAATGTCACTGAAACATGGCATGCCAAAATAAAAGCAGCTAGGTTTCAGTTATTCAACATAATCACCATTCCTTACCTCTTCTTTTTCATGGATATTCCTTTAGAGAGGTAGATAAAATGCCAACTCTTCTAACATGACATAACAAAAAGAAAAGACTTCCCCACTTGAAAAAACAAATAGTTGATGAAAAAAAAAGATCCTCACAATTCTAATCAGACCTTAAGAAATTCTCAGTAGGCAAAATAATGCAAGGAGTAATAGCTTTGTATATCTTGACAGTCAGCAAGACTAAAGGGAACTAGGACAAACACAGGAGACATCAGCTACTGAATTTGACTCTCTAAACAAGATTTGGTTATGAAGAACAATATACAATTTAAAAAACAAACTATGGCTTCAACTATAATAATCATAGTCTTAACATGTGTAGGTGAAAGCTGGAAAACTAATGAGTCAGGACAGTTTGACAGCAAAAGGTTCATGAAAATGCTAGGTTGAAAGGAATTAATTTGTAAACAGATTTATTTATTCAGAGAAGTCTACAGTTCCTAATCTGTGAAGGCTTTTTAGAAAAGAGGGTTGAAATATCTAGGGCATGAGTTAACAATGGCTCCAAATTCTCTACTCCCTAGATATGTCAGTGCATTGCAAGAAAAAACAGCAGCCAACTGAGAGAAAGCACCGTGCCAGTGCTGGGTGGACTGCTGGGATTCAGCAAGAGTTCAGTGTGCCCTAAGTAACATCTAAAAGTAGATGAAGGATTTATTCTTTCCCTCAGTTAAATTTTCAGAGTATCAAAATGAAGTGCTGAAGCACTGCTCAAGTATTTAATATTCTAGTTTTTTAGTAATTTTCTTCACAGTAAAGTTTCAAGTTTCTGCTAAAGGTTATGAGAGTATCTCAACTTCAACAAAGACAGTACTGCACAAAACTTTACTGGTCCAGTGAAATTCCAGCTACCTGACACTGCTGTATCAACATGCTATCTTGCTACAAGAACTATTGTCTTCCACACCACTGAACATTTACTTCCCTACTATTTGTATTACTTTAGGTCGGCTCCCAGCCAAACCCAAACACCAACCCCACAGACTCCCCCCTCACAAAAGCGAAAGGAAAAAAAAAACAACCCAGTAGCAAAAGAAAATTGCAGCAAAGAATATATATTTACATATATACAATTATATATAATCAAACACTATGTCCATATGAACAGGAACCCAAACAATCCAAACCAATCCCAACAGGGAAAAGGGGAAAACAGGGAATAGGGAGAAAGGGCAAAAAGGGGTAAAAATACAACAGATATATACAACTGGAAATCAGGGATTAGCCTAACAAAATAACTAATACCATGAAATCTCACCAACTTCCCTTAAGAGCAGCAGATTCCTTCACCTCCGGCGCCGGTCTGGACAAAACAGCTCCCAGATAGGCCTCAGCCCACGTGGATAAGCGAGGCCCAAACACTGAGAGCTGCTGTCTCTGAGCTGATCCGACAGGGAGGGAGAAGAGAAGAGCTAAGAGAGGGAGGACCTCCCCCTCACCTACTTATATACACCTGATTACTTAAGGGAATAGGATGGAACACTTCCTTAGATTTTGACCCCAGTTGCTAGGGAAGGCCTAAAGAACAACAAACCTCACCAAGGCCTGAAATTTAAACTACCGCACTATTACATGGATGCCTGATTTTATTTACTTTTTTTTCAGTCTGAGCAGCTCTTTTCTGAATAAATTAACTATGGATCAATTAAACATAATGCAAGTTAGCACATTGTTAACTCACTGTAATACTAACACTCACAAGTAGTGCTAAACCTCAGTTTTAGGATGGAGTCAGATTTTTACAGATATTTCTTCCTTGAAACAACTATATTTCATTTTTTAAGTAAGATCAAGCACTTCAAACTTTATTCTACAGTAGAATATGATTTCAGTGGTTCATTAGACTAAAGCTTGTGAAAGATTGTAATGCTACAAGAGGCCTTATGAAGTTTAATTAGCTTCTTTAAGTATGTTGTACAAAACACTGCTGACGCACTAGTGAAGTATGGATTTGTTATCTTTCATGATTGTAAATTACATCCCAAAGCTGTTACCAGACTACTAGTCTCTTAACTCAATTTCTGTAGCAATATTAAATTGCAGCGGTAATGAACACTCACAAAGTACCATTATCAAGTTCACAAATCCTGAAATGCCTTTAATAATTCACTGAGATTGAATTTACACTGGACCATTTCCCAGGTGCTAAGGATAATGATAAAGCACCTTACCCATTATCAACCAACCATTTCAGATGACAAGCGGAAGAAGGCAGAATGGTGATGTACGTGTGTGGTGCTTTACACATAAACCAGATTTAATTTTTTTTGGTGATGTCCTTAGGGGCAGATCAATCTAAAACAAAGTAGTTCAACCAATTGGTCTTTGTGTTTTGCCATGGAACAATTTCCTCAATAAATTGAGTTTGAATTGGATATATGCAGGCTGTGCAAAAGGCTCTAATAACTTAAAAAATGTGGTGAAGATTATAAAGTTGTTTTCATTGCAAGTAATCAGGAACTCTGGATATATCAGCTCCTACCCCTGAAAAAAGGAGCACTGAGATTTTTTTTTTCAAAATGTTTATGATTCCTTCAAAAGAGCAGTGCTCACTAATTAGTTCTTTAATGTATGGCATCACAAAACCATTTGTTATCTCAGATGTTTCATCTTACTATTTTCATTAAAAGAATAAAGATATTTTGTGTAATAAATCAACCATACAAAATCAATTAGTTTATGAAAAATTATCACTATGACTAGGTTTTTGCATTGCCTACAATTACCCAGTCCTCTTAACTGGAGCTGGGTATTTGCTCCTCTTTGCACATGTGTAAAGGCAAAGGTTGATGCAGAAAAAGATGCTACTTCTAGGCTGATTTTATGCTCCTTACTTTTTACCTGTAAGCCGCCTACTCTGTGTTATGTACATATGTATGTAGTTGTGACCTTATTATTTTTAACGGATGTGTGTGAAACTGTTTATTATTTTCATTTTAATATTTGCTTAATTGATTTCGTTTTGGACAAAAGGTCCAAATCCTAAATGATGTAATAAGAAGTTGTACAAGCAGTAATTTCATTTTTTTCCTATGAAATTTTCAAGTCAACTTTGCAAACTTAATAACTAGTAGAGAACATTTCCACAGCATGCAAGTGATAAGCCAGTCAAGGAAATGGTGAGACATTCACCCTATCTCATTAACATAGCTAAGAGTTCCATTTAATAACTTATACAGATAATAATGTGATCTAATATTTTCACAATTTTCACATCTAGTTAAAAGAGTATTAACTTGAAAAAATATTATTTATTTTCAATATACTCATGGCTTCTTAGGAAAAATCAACATAATTATTTCACTTCAGTTTTCTATTTTGGTATGTTTATTGTAAAGCAAAGCCTTCAGTAACATGAATCTAATGATTCAAGCAAATATAGATTATCATAATAATGACATTTTGCTATATTCAGGATCAATTATTATTTCATTTTCCCTTTACTTCTCTAAAAATATATTTAAATTATAATGTACGTGTTTATAGAATAGTTTCTTGCTGCAGAAGCATCCCTGAATAAACAGCACACATTCTGTGACAGAATCACACTTTGCAACTGCTCACAATAAGCAGATTCAGAAAGCTACCAAGCTCTACAACTATGAAAGGTAAACTTGGTTGTGGCTTGTTTAATCCAAATATAGTGGAAAATTAAGAGTGGATCTTAGTTCTTGTACTAAATCTGTTTTAGAAAATTAACTATGATAATCTGTTAGAAAGAAATTCTAGGCTCCATCAGAAATCTTAGTTCTCCTACATATACTTTTTTCCCCCTTATTGCTGTGACATAATATAAAATATTTCATTTTTCATGTAAGTTATGTCTACAAAATAATTTCAGAGATAATAAATTATGAAGAAAACAAGTTATTTTTTTATATTTCCAGAAATAACAATTCAGTGATCATAATTTTAATTGTGTACTCTTACACTGATCGCAAGCTTGAAGCAGTATTCAGGTTCCCAAACTGAATAAGAGGAAACATTTTAGCTATCTGGTAATCAGAATTCAAGCTTGCTTATTTTCTGTATTAAAAATTTAGAATTTTAAAAGAATGAGTAGAGCTATACATGTAATTTACTTTTTATTTCTCTCTCATCTATCTCCTATGCATTTAAAAAGCAAAGAAACACAGGGAAAGGAAAGGTAATTTTTGCAAGGCAGACATTTGTGGTTAAAACATACAACATATCAACAAATCTAAATAATTTAGTGGCACTTTCCAAACAATTTAACTAAATGACTAGGTTAGTATGATTAAAATCTGTGCAGTCCCTGTATAGAAAGGAATACAATGTCAGGTTGTTCTGCGTATACAGAAATAAAATTAAATGTAAAACATTGTATTTTTGGAACCTAAAATTACAATGTGCTAATAAAACGGCTAAATTTTTATGGTAACGTAAGTTAGGTGTAAAATTTGGGGTTTTTTCCATTTGTAGTAAAAATGGAGCATTAGGGCATGCTATGTTTCTCCACAAAATCATACTACAAAGAATGCATTTTATTTTCATTGCAAATATATTTCCCTTACCATTACTCTGTAGTAAACATCTAACCCAGGAGAAATATCTTGTTACCCATACATGAAAAATTCTGGGAAATAGCTCACTTTACAGCAAGTTTATCTCAGTGAAAGGAAACACACACTAGCGTTCATAAAAATGAAGGAAAACAGGCACTCTAAATGCTACAACTCAGATTTGGAATGTCAGAGAATACATACAATTTTGTGTCCTGTCAATAAGTCACCACTGCACCCAGATTCTCCTCATGTGTAATAAACACCTAAACCAAACAGAATATTACTCTTGTTTCACTAGCGTTAATAGGGACCAGTTGAATACATTCACATATAGTATAATTTTACAAGGTAACTCTCACTACAATTTGTAATATCTTTTTGTTATGATTCAATTGTTGAAAGTATAAAGTTTAGTTAAAATATTTTGCATGATCCTAGTGCTTAATGAACTATGTTGACCTCTGTAAAACACTATTCAATGAAAACAGATTAAATGTTATTCAATGAAAATGAGCCAAAGGAGATAAACAAAGATTTTATACTGGTGGTATTAGGTTTGGAAGAAACCAAACAGGGGCAGATGTTAATGCGTTGATCTTTAGGGCTGATGAAAAAGAAATTAGAACAACTGCTAAGATTCAAATGGATAGTTTCTGAGAACTAGGGCTACCAAAGCTGTAAATTCATCATGGGCAATTTAATGTCTGGATATGGTTTTCTGATGTTCAGTTAATTCAAGAAGGAAGCAGAACTGTGATTCAAAACCGAAGCACTGGAACAAAGCAAACAGGGACTTTCAAAGAAAAAGATGACATGATAACCTAGAGATATCATATATCAGCAAAACAAAGCAGTTTGAGATGCAAAACTATCTATAATGAGTGAACATGCCAAATTTGTAAGACTCCTCAAGTAATAGATAGGACTTGCTCTGTCAGTAAAACTATAGAAAGACTATTCAATTGCTTTAAAATATAAAGTTTTCTGAAGAATTAATGTGACAATGTGCCAAAATAATATTAATATTTTTTTAAAAAAATATTTAATATACGTCAGATATGTTTACCATTTTAATAGAAAAATGTTAATGTCTTTTGAAATGGGTAGAATTTACTATATATAGAAGTGTAATTCACATATTTTTAGGTAGAATCTCCAGGTCTTCTCCTTACAGAAGGAAATGTTTTTATTGAAAAGCATTTAATCTGTCACTGAGTGATCTGTGGCCTACCAGAAAAACTCAAACCCTAAAATTGGTAGGCTGAATCACACTGCCAAAAGAAGAGGACCACGAGTCTCATTTTTCTTCGGAAAGAAAGGATGGAAATGGGAGAGCCATTGGCTGTGCTGAGCAGTCAGCTCACAGGCTGAGGCTATTTTAACGGCTGCCTCTCCCCACAGTGTTCCCCACTTAATTAGTCCACAGTGAGTCCTAACTCAGAATGTGGCTCTTGTACTTTTCATGTGGAGTAACCTTTCATTCCAGAAAAGGCAATACTTCCTGGAAAGCGTGCAATGTAATGCATGCTGCCACTGTAGGTTGTTAAATTGAATTTGCAGGGTCAAAGTGAAATGATCTGTAGCAACTTAGTGGCCAGTTGACAGCTTCTTTAAACTGGTGATAACAGTTCCGATGAAGTGAACTGAGATGGATCCTAGACTGCAATTTCTGTCTGCTGAGCCGGCAGGCATCAAAAGAAATAAGGTATTTTTTAAAAAGATATGGACATTGTAGGCACAATCATAAATACATTTTTGAAATATTTATCTTTTTTAAATGTGAAGAATCAGTAACATATCCAATAGAAATACCTAGTGGGAAATGTTGCGACTGTGTTTTGAGTTATATAAACAAGCACTGATGACATTAAAAGAACGCAAGACTGCAAAACACTAGGAACTGGGATTAAACATAGATGTGCCTAAATCCTAACTCATAGACTTGTAGAATGCTTTGGGTTGGAAGAGAGCTTAAAGATCATCTAGTTCCAACATGCCTGCCACGGGCAGGAATGTCACCCTGCCCATTACCACCTGCCACCCACCATCAGGTTGCTCAGAGCTCCACTGAACCTGGCCTTGAGCATTTCCAGGGATTGGACAGCCACAGATTTTCTGGGCAACCTGTTTCAGTGCCTTACCACTCTCAGTGAAGAATTTCTTCATAATAGCACTGACAACTAAAACCCACTGTGCTGGTTTTGACTGGGATAAAGTTAATTTTTTTTATTTTGTTTTTTATGATGGCTGGTATGGGGCCATGTTCTGGATTTGTGCTGAACACAGGGTTGATAATATAGGGATGTTTTCATTATTGCTGAGCAGGGCTTACACAGAGCCAAGGCTTTTCCTGCTTCTCACACTGCCACATCGGCAAGGAAGTTGGAAGTGCATGGGAGGCTGGGAGAAGGCACAGCCAGGACAGGTGACCCCAACCGACCGAAGGGATATTCTAGACCATATGACATCATGTTCAGCCTATAAAGTCAGGGGAAGAAGAAGGAAGGGTGGGACATTTGGAGTGATGGCGTTTGTCTTCCCAAGTCATTATTATATGTGATGGGCCCTGCTCTCCTGGGGATGGCTGAACACCTGCCTGCCCATGGGAAGCAGTGAAATAATTCTTTGTTTTGTTTTGTTTGTGTGCATGACATTTGTTTTTCCCATTAAACTGTCCTAATCTCAACCCACAAGTTTTCTAGCTTTTACCCTTCCGAATCTCTTCCCCATTCCACTGGTGAGGGAGTGAGCAAGTGGCTGCATGGGGTTTGTTTGCTGGCTGGGGTAAAACCACAACACCCCCCTCAAACAAAAACAGATGGAAAGCTAAATGTGGTATAAAATGCTTTGTAAATAACTTGCTACCTAACTGCAACAAAATTCATCAATTAAATTATTTAATTAACATATATTTCAGCTGAAAACAAACAAAAGTTTAGAAATTCTGTACCTTTAGTATCTGGTAAATGTGTTTTTTTCTTATTCTTTCATCATGTGAGAATACAACTGTGTTAACAGCTGTTCTATGTGACACAATTCCAGTGCCCATCTAAGGTACTGCCCTATGCCTGGAACAGTCAGCTCCAGCCAGCTCCAACCCACCCACTGCAGGGTACGGCTGAGCCCACAGCCAAGGTGGGGACAGGTAGAGTGTGTTTAAGGAAGGGCAAAACACTGAGTGGCAATGTGAGGAGTGAGGTCAGATGCCGCGGCCCGATGGGGAAGGGAAAAGGGATGCAGCCCGGCACAAAAGGAGTTCGCCACGAGGTTTGAGTCGTGATGCAATGCCGTTTAATGAGGGTGAAGAGGTGTTTTTAAAAACTCTGATGGGGGTGGTACCAGAAGTGGGGTAGAACATGACACAGACAACCAGGGAAATGAATTGGGATAGGGATACAGGCAAACGGGGGAGGGACTGGGGAAGGAAACAGGTAATCAGGGAACAAGCATGTCCAGACATGCCCAGGAAATACAAATCTCAAAGAAGCATGAACTGTACATATCCATAAACACAGGTTAAAAGTAAGGTTTGCACAATAAAGTCCTCTCATTCACTGTATCCTCCACAGTCAGAAACTGTGAAAAACAACTTAATGAAGACCAATGGAGGGAGCACGCCAGATGCTGGGGCAGAGATTCACAGGAGCATGTTTATCCAGAAGGACTGTAGCCCAGTCTACCAGTTGCATACTGGATAAATAAACACCTATAAGGATGTTTATTTTTGATTTTATTTAACTGTATTTTGTACTCAAAAAAAAAAAAAAAAAAAGTGTGTTTCCTACAGTATAATAGTAAATCCAGGGATTTGTAATCTGCTTAAATCACACAGCAGGAAGGCTGTATCTGAAAAACTGTAGTACTTAGATGAGCAGATACCTCAGGTGACACACTGAGAGCTGCACAAAACATGCAACTCTTCAAGAACTTAGAATGTAATACAGCTCTTCAGGAAGTCAGACATATGGATAACCACCTCCTACATGCCATTGTGCAGGGGCATGCCCTTACATAAACTAGAATGCTCGTAGAACGTACAAAGGCTTTGCACACAGGTTAGTGCAAGGACCGACAAATGGGTGCTTACAGATGAAACTCCAGACTGATAATATATAGCCATTTGAATTCTCAGGGTAGCTTTTCTACTGTTTGCCAGAAGAAGATAAATTAGAAAATAGAAAGTAATCTGAAAATTTGCAAGTTATTAGCCAAAATTACATTCTTTTTTCTCTGAAAAGATTTCCACTGTCCAGCTTAAAAACTCAGTGGTGGTTAACTACTATTCCCAAATTTATTTTAATAGATCAGCTTTGAAATTATATATTAATGATAGCAGATTATTAAAATTAACTATTTTTATTCATGGATGGCTAATTCATACTTAGCATTGCTTCTACAGATTCCAGTCACTCAAGAAAGGTAGTCAGAAAGATTTAACCAAAGATAAGGATTTTATCATGAGATGTGCTGCTGTTGGACTTTGGAAAGTGACATAAGGCTTACTGATCACACAATCTCAAGATGCAGACAAACATTACTTATACGTAAAAATAGAATTGATTAATCAAGACACTTTGGCAGCCACTGAGATACAAAACATTAAAAAGAATTGCATAAGCCATTCCGCATTTATCAAGCAACCTCCTTTGATTTTGATTGCACAGTATTTATTTAAAGCAAGGAGGAGAAATCGAGGGGAGTAACACTTTGTCAGCCTTAGATTTTCCAAGTTTTTTTTTTTTTTATTTCACAACAGTGAAATGCTTTAAGAAACCAAGCCCAAACATGATAGAACTGCTTAGGACAAATTGTCAATTAATCAAATATTTATTATTTACCTACTTTTGAAACGGAGCAATGTTTTTGTTAGCAAATAGCTGCAACTATTCTTCCTTCATGTTTCAGAAAGAAACCAAATAATGTAAATTGATCAAATTATTTTTAGTCAAACAAAATACAGATTTTTTTTTTGCGATTTTGACTCTATTTTGGAGTATTTGAAAAGGCGAAAAAAACTTAAAAGATTGTCTTTTTTGCTTTCCCCAAGCATCAATACTCTGTTCTGGGCAAAAATCCATTATTTGAGGCTTATGTTCTGGGATGGTGGGGTTTTGGTGGTTTGGTTTTTTGTTTGTCTGGTTTGAGTTTTTTGTGTCTGTTTTTTTTGGGGGGGGTCAGTTTTGGTTTTGTTTTTGTTTGGTTGGTTGGTTGGTTTTTTTGCTAGTTCTAACAGTAAAAGCAATATTGTTCTTATAAACTAAAAATTAGATTATGGAAATATTTTCTAACATGTTTTACTTGAGTTTATACACCTTCTTTCACTAGTCAAATGAACTTTTACATTTAACTTCTAGGAATACTGAATGTCATATGAAATACAGTCTAGGATATAATTCCTTAAACATTATTTTTCATTGAACTTTACTATTATCTGACCCTGAAGCAATACCTTGTCAGGCTTATGTGAGAAAATCTGGGGAATATATCCCTTTATGGCATGACTCACACAAATAGCAGTAATGGAAAAATTGCAGTAAGTGAGATCACCCCAGGTATCCCTACTACTTCTGCACCATGAAGTAACAGAGAGCTTACTTCTAAGAGTTGCAACTGCAAAATTTTCTGCAACAGAAAGATTCTTTCTTTGATCTTACAATAGCCCATTTTTTATTTCTCCAAGTAAAAGTTATGCTTTAGGGTTTTTTCCTTCTTTACATGTATTTATAGACAAAATAGCAAAAGAAAGTGGTTTTATTGCTCTCTATTTTGCAAGCAATCTTGGTTCTTCTACGTCCTTGAGAAGTGAAAAGAACTATAGCCAAAGAAATATACCTGGACATTTAATTTTGTAGCTCTTAGTGGCATTTAGGGTATGATTCAGGTGGCCATACCTGGGTGCATAGGGTCATTTGAAATATCCTATCCAGCAGGCAAGCCAGCTGCTGATCCAGTGATGCCTTGATGTCTGCACTTGATACCTACAAGTAGGCAGCTAGATTGAACCCAAAGACTCAATTATTGATTTGATTATTAAACACAAGAATATTGTGACACTTATACATCTTAAACCAGCCTATTTCCCATTGCAGAAGGGTAAAATTTTCTGTAGCTCTTATAAGTCATGTCTGACAGGCATTTGTTGGAGTTGTTTGTAAACCCTGTGGCTCTGTGCACTTATATATTAGTAACAGAATGTTGAATTCAGCCTCAACACTGGGCTGAAGATCAGGAGGAGACCAAGACACACAAATTACATGCATATGAAGGTTGCTTCACTCAGTTAATTCCCTTCAAGCTGCAAAAGAGAGTGACTTTCAACAGGTTTGTTGCAATATCTGGCAATCCCATTCTCAGATACCCCAGGATGTGCTAAACAAGTGAATTGCATGACTGGTTGATGAGCTAAATGGATTTCTAGGTTCAATTTAGTGTATTGCCTAACATTGTATTGATCTAAGGGAAGCTTAGTCATCTTCCATATGTGGACATTTGAGGTCAAGTGCTTTAATCTCTTGTCAAATTCTACTCTAAGGAATTTGTGCAACTAGCCTGTAGACTACTCAACTATTACCCTTATGCCCTGGGAAGCAACAGGAAAAATTTTCATTTCTATTTTTAAATAATTAGAGGATGCTTAAACATATTTATAGATCGACTTACTCAGAGAATCTCTAGTTATACATAGCTACTCATTTATTTCACTTTTTAATATGTCAAAGTAATTAGATTTAAACTTTCAATTTTAATAAAGTAGAACTGATTACAAGTTCTTTATTAAAAAATTCATGCAAAGAAGTTGAGAGACTTCTGTGACAACCCCTACAAAGAAACCATTTTTAATGTAAAAATCTACACGTTTCTGGTCAGAAGTTATATCTGGTACTTTTCCTTCCCAAATTGCATTTTTATTTTATTATTTTCACATCTAACAGAAATAGAAGCAACCCATGATTGTCAAGTCATCATAAAGAAAAAAATAAAGTCTATTAATTCTTAACAAGCAGGCTCCCCAGGTTTTCAAATAAGGTATGCAATTCTGTTCCCTTGTGATTTGAATGTGTTCTGAAATAACCAAAATTCAAGATGTATTCTTAAATTGTCTTTCCTGCACAAATTATAGCTACCCTTAGGAGAAAATAATTTAAAACAGGAGTGGTAGCCCATAGTGACATAACGCTCAGCAGTTTATCACTGTTTGACTTTACTTAAATACCTCCCTCCAAATGCATTTGAATTAAGTAAATATTTGGTATTTATATGTATTTTAAATAAAAAAGTCTGTCAAGATACTACTAATAATGCATGTATTGCTACCTGGTCCTGCTTTCCTTAATAGAAAGGACTAGATGGGATCCTTAATTCTCAGAGAAAATGAAACTTCTAAAGGTTCTTTAGCAAAGCTTTTGGGGTAAACCATGAGATTTCCTCTTCACTTGTCCGGCAGTTTCAGTTTGCCTTGAGTTCTTTCATATTGCACTATATAGTTTTTCTTTCTGGGCTTAGCTATTTAATTTCAGAAAAATGCAAAACAATACCAGTAACACTGGAATGTCAATATATGGATAAGTGTTTCTGTCAATGGATAATCCTTGGGTTTGAATACTATTTCAGAACGTTAGGGGCAGAAGTGGTGGGGCTAGGGGACAACATGTAACAAAACTTGGTTCAGCTTGTACTACAATTATTTCCATATGAGAAATGCTATTTAACAGCATAGGGAGTTAAAAACCTAAGGGAGGACAGTTTGGTTCCCTTTTCTCATCAATTGCCTCACTTTCAATACTCTCACATTGACTGTTCTACCACTGCTCAAATCAGATGCAGCTATATAGGAACCAGTTTTAGAAAGAATAAGTTATATTCTCAAATGGATATCTCTGGTTTCATATGGTTGTGCTTCTTGCTTCAAAACTTATTCTCCTGCAGTCAAAGCTCCTGACACCTCAAACTGGTACAGGTGTAAAGTTTGACATCTAGTTGTGGTGTCATCCTGAATACTCTGCTTTGGAACGGCCACGATGCAATACCTAATTCCACCAACACCTGACTTAAAAACTCCCACAGATTTCTGAGTCCAGGAACATGGTTGAGGTTTCCAATTCTTTTTCCCCATGGGAAAAAAAAAAAAAAAAAAAAAAAGAAGAAGAAGAAGAAAAATAAAAGTTAAGATGCAGTTCCTTTCTACATTAGTCTATGTTGCAGAAACCTCAATGCATTCATGCAGTCTTCTTGTTCAGTGTCTTGTGCTTTAGGCACTTCTAAATCAGAGAGGACCCTCTGCAGTTCTCGTGCCCCACTTCCGAAACCTGATTTCTTACACAGTTCCACTGACAAATAAGAGGGGGGGGTGAGGTGTGAGGGGAAAGTCAGAAACAGTCTATTGTCTATAATAGAAGATTAAGTTCCACTCTTGACTTCTTTACTTTTAACGTACTTTTTATACAAAGCAATTTTTGAGTAAGTGCAGGAACAGTCCTGAAAGCCTGGACTCCAGGTCTCTCTTATCACTGAAAGTCCACAATGGGATTCTTTACATTATGCCTCAAAAGACCTGATAAGCAAACTGGTTTTCATGCGAAATTTTAAATTCAATCATAATTTCAGAAAAAAACCCCAAAACACTAGTTTAAATGAGTACTTTTAATAGATCTGTTGGAAGACGGATTGTTTGAAATATGTTGTACAAAAGTTGATGTCACTGTGTAGTTGGAGTCCTCTCTAAATAAAACTACTTCATAGTAATTAGAAAACTTCATACTTTTTGCATATGAGTTTGGGTCATCAAAGTGTTTGAAATGCTATGGAAAAAAGTCTTCCTATTATGAGACTCCTTATTGTCTGTTAAGTATGACATGTAGTAGGAGTTTGCAGCCATATGGACCATCAGAAATAAATAATAATTGTATATATTTTGTTATCCTTCATGGGAAAAATAATAACGATATTTTTAAAAGACATTTCTGAGATGTCTAAATAAAAAAATTGGGGTTTTTTCAGTTAGAAAACACTGATAAATTTCCCTTAAAATAATTGTTTACATATGAGATTTGAGGAGGATTTGTTAGTGCAATTTCTCCCCTTTTTTAAAAATAAAGCAAAGTAATTATTTTTTACTCTCAGACTTTAAAAACTACCTTTTTCTACCTATTTATATTTAGTTATTCTATTCTTATATATGTATAATACAGCCATTAAGTATTCTGAATTGACACTGACTTTGGTGACAGTTCTTAATGTGTAAAACCAATCCACAAGGGTGCCACGGCAGTAACAGTGAATATCTGAAGAAAGAAAACCCCTGAAAGAAAGAAAAATACAACCTCAAGTATCCAAAAGAATGTACTACCATACTGAGGAAATAATAACATGAGACAGTAAACAAAAAGAACTTACATTCAACTGTATAGACCATCACTAGTCAACACATCTACATACTGATACAGAAGAGAAATTGCTGCAAAAAGAGAGATTGGCATGGCTTGAAAATGTCAATATAAAAGCTTCTTGTTATCTCAGTAGGCTCTATAAAACAGTACACCTGATCATTATTGCCTATTCCAATTAGTCATGAGTCCATCAACAGTAGCTGTAGAATTAACTTTCTTTCCTTTGAGGTGGAAAAGATTTTTGCAGTATTTATTCAATCAGTTTCCAAATTAGCTGATGAGGAGCAGTTTAATGACATGCCAGTTCTGTTGTACCTGTGGTAATGTGTTTTGTCCTTTTTGATAACTTCAGGTATCTATCATTATAAAGGAAAGAGGCAGTGAAATTTTTCAGGTGAAAATACAGAATTAACTCTTGGGTTACTTAACAGGTTATTTGAACTGTGGTAAATAAAATAGGGTTTTATTTCATTTTAGGCTATGGTTATGTGCATAAAGGTTTGTGTACAGAATACAGATCAATACCATCATTTTCAATATGTATTTTAAACCAAAACTCACAGTGTGGGTTATTTATTCTCTTATATGTGTCATGAATGTGGGTGTTTATTCCATAACTATATAATCAAACAGTTTGACAGTTGTGGTGAAATGGTACTTTTGATCAGCAATCTCAAAATAATGGATTTTGACCCCACCTTGAAATCTAGATTACATACTGATAAGCCATTTCTTTAATTAAGACTATGAGGATCATGAAGTTTTACCAAAGATGTAACTGCCTGAGAGGATTCATGGTTAAAATATGTCTCATGATGAATTTGCTTTATAAATGGATAAAGCACAATAGACACATTGTGGAAAGTTGTGACTTTAGAAGGGACAATACAGAAAGGATCCTGTACTGTGACATTAACTGCTTCCGTAGAACTTGAGAGAACAGGATTTTTACCTGTCATTTTTCAGAATATTAAGAGACATAATTTCATGATTCAGTTTGTAAAATCACCATTATTTTTCTTACCTACTTTGTGTACATTATATTAAACAAATTTGCTCCCATTTCTACTTATTGTCCTATTTTCATGCCATCAAGGTAATGATGCTAAGTTGAATCAGAAAGTTCTGTTTGTAAAGGGAGTCTACAATATCAGAGCCGTGCCAGTCAAAATATCCTCAACATAAGACAATCATAGGATGTAATCTTACCTAAAATATTTCTTTTAAAAAAATTGGTGCAGTATAGGGAAAGGAAAGCTGTGAAAGCTAGGGTCTATTTCTCCAAAAATTATTTTGTGTCATCAGCAGTTCCATGCTAATGATATGTAATTATACATGCTCAATATAAAAGCAAGGTCAGGCACTCATGAAGTTCATGGAAGTAAAAAGACACAGCTGAAGAACACTCTGTTTGAAATTAATTTCTTTCATACATGAGAAGTACAAGAAACTTTGGTTGTTTTTATTTCCATATCCTGTTCTCCCATTTTTTTCACCTGTATATTGTAATGTCCATTTCATTTTTCAGCATGTTGTAAATAAATACAGTTAGTAAACTGTTTGTGTTATATGTCTGTACAAGTCCTAGGGCAGTAGACATTCTGTAATTTGAGCATCAGCATGCTATTGTAATACAATGATACAGAAAAGCCAGTCAAATAATACACTGCTTAATAGAAACATTTTAATATACACAGGAAATTTCAAAATAATAGAAGAACAGAAATATTACAGGATCAGAAGTATTTGGCATCCGCAAGCCCCTACAACAGACAGTGATTATTTTTTGGAAAATGGAAGAAAAAGCAGAAATAATGTGGGAGGTTTTGAAATCTACCTGTGACATTATTAAGAAAATTTGAAAGCATACTTGTGTATATGTATGGTACATGCAGTTGAAAAAAATCCTTTTCAGAAAGATATCTTCTCATAAATTTTACCCCTCACTGATCTCTGTAGGGCTTCTATCGTTAAACAAAATGTAAATAAAAAAAAATTCAGTATTTTGCTCAGAACATAATAGTACTTGTGAATTTTAACAATCTCAGGGTTCTGAAGTCTTTCTATCAGCTACTCAGATGCCATAAAATATTTTAGCAGGAGTGTACAAAGCCCACAGACAGCCTGCAGCAGACCTGTGGTAATGACAGTGCGAAATAAGAGGAAAAATCTAGTAATGAACAAAAAAAAAAAAATCCATTTTAGATATTCCACTACTAGAATTCCTGTACAGGGACTTTTTATTACAATGTTAAATAGAAATTTTTAGGGAGGGAAAGGCTTGGAAGTAAAATGAGAACCTGCTGAAAGTGTCAGAACCTCTCTTTTGGCTCTGCATTCAGACAAAAGATTTATGAAATTATTAACGAGAATATTCTAAATAGCAGACTAATTTTGCATTAAATTGCTATCACTTCTGAGTTTGCAAGCCCCATACAAAAATGATCAGAGCTGAAACAGAGTCTTTGGAGACTGATCTCATATAAAGGGCCCTATATTTTTAGCCACATACTATAACATATGAAGCAATACTAGTAAAACACAAATATCACTTTGAAGGAAAAGAACTTAGGGAGAACTGAGGGTAAGACTGTACTAATATAAAGATAATTTTCATCTGCTGCTAGTCATGGTATCTAGATTACAGATATACTTTGTGTTGACTCGATTAAAAGTTTTCTTTATTCTTTCTTTATACATAGTGCTTCCTATGCAGAAATTAGAGGAGGTCAGAGACAAGCATTGTTCCTGTGATCTGTAACAGCTAGTTAGTGGGAACAATCTTCTGGGATAAATTTTAGCCTTTGAAACATAGCATGTTGCAAAAAAATTAAAGCAAATTCTGTTTCATTCTGATTAAATTAAATCATCAGCATAAATAAATAGATGAGAAGAATGGGAAATCATTTACTCACTAAAAAAATTACATTTATTTCTCCATTACACTTGCTTGATAAGATCACTGTGCAGTATATCAAAATGAAACGTAATCGCATTGATATTCTCTGGTATTTGATAACAGTAGGGTACCTCTTTTTTCTCAGACATATAATCCACTTCTTACATACAGGATACAAATACTAGCATATTGTAGGACCCACTTCCACAATCAAATGACAAATATTGCATCTTTTAACCACAATTTTGTACCTTCAAAATTGATAGAAACAGGAAAGCTGACGTATTTACATAGGATGACACAGAACAGGGTGACCTCATCATAAAAAATAGCCTAAACCTTGAATATTAGGCCACCTCCAGCATCATTACCCCAGGAGCTACAGGGATGAATGCTTTTTCCTAAAAGTAGACTCACAGGCCCACCTCCTAAGCTTAATAAGGTCCCTCTGGATGGCACCCCTTCCCTCCAGCACATCAACTGCAACACACAGCTTGGTGCCATCAGAAAACTTACTAAGATTTCACTCATTCCCACTGTTCATGTCATCAACAAGGATGTTAAATAGTGCCATTCTCACTATTGACCCCTGAGGAATGTCATGAGGCACTGGTCTCCCTTTGGACATTGAGCCATTGACTGCAACTTTTTGAGCGTAACTGTCCTATCACCTACACAGCATCTGGCTTAGTGTTGGACGCTGGGATAGAAACCAAGAAACCTGTAAGAAATAGTCCATGCGTCTTTAAAATTATATTTCAAATTACATTTTTTCATGGCATAGTAATCCTGACTACTAAGCCTATGTCTCAGCCTTTACAATAGGAATAATATTTATTCTTTTCATGAAGTATTCTCAGACGAGGAGATGAAAACTCCAGCGTAAGTCTAAAAACTGTTCATCATTTCTACCTCATTAAAGGTCACATTCTATCTTGACACAAATGTCTCTCTTATGCCATGTTCTCTCTGCCTCTGAAAGCATGTCTGTGAAAGACATTCCTGTAACATGGTCATCAATTTTTCTAAATACGTACAGCTGTTTTAATTTTATAATGATATTGTACCCAGGCACTGAGAATAAGCACAGAGTCCTGAATAAACTGATAAATTCAACAAGGTTTCCAGAGGAGAAAGGAGCAGGTTAGTTATTTTTGTTTCAGAACAGGAGGACCTCTGAACTTGAGCAATAGAGGACTTCTTACGGAGCTCCTATGAACAGGCTTTTTTTTCCTTAAAGGTACTGAAAGCTTATCCTCCTGTACCTGTAATAATAGCTTCTGTTTTCCCTCATTGCCCACTCTATGGAATGGTATGAATTAGAAAATAAAGAGTAGTCAGCAGACTCCAGTGAGTCCCTATTTCTACAGAACATAACTCACTCCGTAGTTTTTAGTATTTGCTTTTCTCATAGCTGTTTAATCGAATTTTTGTTTACTACATCAAGAACATAAAACGTTCAAGTCTTTTTGGCAATTACAGCAATTTTACTTTTGAACAGGGACAGCTTTTTCTGTTAGAGGTAATTATTCTAATTTTTTAATTGCCTCAACAACTAAAGAGTTTTCTAACACATCAGAAAATAATTCACATCTGTAGCTTACACAATAGTGACTTTGAAGACAGGTATTTTTGTATGACTTTTGTATGACTTCAAAAAAATCTCATTCAAATAACGACAAGCCACTCTATGGAATGAATAGGGGAGGAGAAAAGTACCAAAGCAGAGACCTGATTCTACCAGATATATAGGTAGAATATATAGGTATATGTGGAAGTTTGATCCTGGGCAAAACCAAAACAAAGCAACACCGCGCAGAACTTGCCAGCANACATATATATATACCCAAGGAAAACAGATAAGGCACTGCATTACCCAAATAGTGAAGTGACCAGCCCCAAGCTGCGAACCTTCCCCCCAACCACCTGCCCGAGGAGAGACTGCACCAGAGAGGCTGACCCAAGGAAGCGCCCGAAGACAGTGTGACCCACAACTTCCTCCCTCACTCTTTTATCCCATGTGATGTGAGATAGTAGGGAATACCTAGGATTAGTCAATGTGTGTCACCTGACTTGTTTCCCAGGAAGGCCTTGAAAACAACAAACCTAGCCAAAGCCTAAAATTTAAAACTACCACAGTATAGAATACCAGGAATTTAGAGTAACCCCTCGATTCTTACAAATTAAAATTATACTTAAATACTCTTAATGCTTTATAAAAATGTGTTCTGAATTTCCTGTTTTCAGAAATCTTACTAGTCATGTGTCTGTCATTTACAGAAATGTTTATTTTTTCTTCAGTAGTAGTGTAATACACAAGTAAGATGTAAATTAGTACTTTCTCGTGAATTATTTTCTTCTCTTAATGAATTACAAATAATTTATTCTTATTCTTTTTCCCTGCTTCTTGAACAATCTCCTGTGTCATGGTATTCTGAAAGAAACGGTTTGTCTTTTATTTTGATTCACAGTAGTAACAAATATCTGCCTATCTGTGTGTGTTACAGAACTTTTATTCCCTTCTAAACAAGAAGATGTTAAATAAAATAGTCATAAGTTATTTGGACAAGTCAATCTAAAGTTGTGGACAAAATAACCTTGCTACTATAAATGTATTTGTAAAAGTATGTCTCTTTCAAAAAAATGCTGGTGGTAGACCTCAAGTCAGGGCTGCTCAACACAGCACATCTGGCAGCATTTCAGTTTTAAATATCAGACATATGAGCCACATTCCTTGAATGATTTGGATGTTTTGTGATCACAAGGGAGACAGACAGGAAGAGTTTGGTTCTTCATTTTTTCATAGTTTATAAACTATTCAAGAAAATTACCTGCCTGTAAACCAACGTCTTCCCTTTGGATATCTGAGAAATTCTCACCATTCTGAATGGGTCAAGCTTTAGAAGTTAGTTTTAACTAACTAACTAATTTAACTTTCAGGGTTGTATGAACTCAGTCAACAACCACCTGAAACAATTTTATATTGAAATGAATTTAAAATGTGGTGTATAATCATTAGTCCTCACTTACTTGGGATATTCATTACTTTATAAAGAAAGTCAAACATTTTTTAAATGATGGGAAAAATCTAATTTCTGTGTTCTGATTCCTTGTGGTGTTTATAGACAATATAGAGTCAGATCTTTCCAGGTGTGCATTGAAGAGACTGGTTGCTCCACAAGGTAAATTCCAACTATAAAATAAAATATCACAGTGAGGGTGGATAAACATTGAAACTACTTGCTCTGGATTTTCACTCCTGGAGATGTTAAAAATCAGCAAAAAGGATTGAGCAACCTGACATATCTTCAGCATCAGCACTGCTGAGATGGAGCTTGGACTAAGTGACTTCAGAGAGCTCCTGCTAAATTTCTATCAGTCTATCATTCCGTAATAATCATTATCAGACTACAACCAATATTGCTCATAAAAGAAGCAATTACAATATACCACTGTCTTCTTCCAATTATGTTCTTCTTGATTAAATTTTAGTCCTGAAAATCAAAGAGCACTGACCTTAACAGGTCACCTATTCCATCTCCTTTGTCAATGGCAAGAACATGATTTGTGCCATATATCTGATAATTTTGAGTCTGATTTTAAAGACAATAACAGAAATTTTACAACTAATTAGAGAAACATATCTGTTTGTTTCCCCGTTCATACTATTAGGTTTATATAATAGTTAACCTTAATTTGAATTTAAGCCTATTATTTATTTATCTACTCATCCTGGACACGACAAATAAAAAATTAAGATAAATAGAAACCCACTGGTTTCAGGAGCCTTTCTCATGAAGTAACCAAAACCTCATTTTGCCTTTCCTTATACTTCTCATAGATATTCATAATTTTCTTTATAAATTAATAAAGATTGTGGAGAGCCTGAGCAACCTGACCAGTGAAAGCCCACACCACTAAAACCGCTTGCCCCTAAGTCCAACAAGGAGAATGCTTCAAGTATTTGCCTTAATGTGAAAACTGCCAACATGAGGCTTGCAAAAAGAAACAGAGAAGGAATTCTCTCTTGTGTCAAACTATGAAAGACACAGGGAGTTATTTCCTATGAGAGTAGAGGATGACTTATGTGATGTAGGGGAAAGAACATTCTAGGAACTGTAACCATGTCGGATTTGTTATGAGATGTTTAGGAGAAGTACCAATGGAAAGGAAAGAAAGGGATCAGAGTGTACTAGGGAAGAAGAAGCATGGGAAAAAGAGATGCAAAAGCTCCCTTGCAGGGGTTCTATATAAGAAAACTGTTCAACATGGGTTATAGATTTACAGACAGGAATACAAAATAGTGGATTTTAATGTCAAGATGGAAATAATTTCAGAAAATGTGTATTAGAAATCTGAAAGGAGCTAAACCCTTTATTTGAAATAGTAAGGGAAAAGCAGATTTCAGATTTTTTTAGTGGAAAAAGATAAGCTTGACTAATTTACATTATGAAAAATTAGAGTAACTGCAGCAAATTCAACCAATTTTACTCCAAAAAGCAGTGTCCAGCCATACAGTTTCAACCCACCACCAACCAACAAACCTAGAATTGTCATACTATTTGATCTCTAATAATATTTGAAGCTATAATTCTTGGACCTTGCATCTTCCTTTATATTAAACACAGAGAAAATGTTCAAAATTGAACAATGCCAAGAATATGGTGACATGCTTACTGTTACTATTCATCATGTCTCGGCTTCGCGAA
>VWZG01006598.1:0-11429 GCA_013396735.1 Grallaria varia
TTTTTTTTTTTTTTAAATCCTGACACCACTGCTCCGAGCAGTAGAAATAGAAGGCAAGATCTTGTTCTCCATCAAAAATTCTCCTCCTCAATCAGATTCTGTCAGTGACAATAATGCTAGCAGCTCTCACTTTAGAAAGCCTGAGGTATAATGTGATTTCAGGCTTTTCATACATTGTAAGTTGAAGGTTTTTCTTCTTCTTTTTTTTTTTTTTTTCTCCTTTTCCCTATTTTAAGGAACAAAATCTCATCGAATTCCCATTTCCTTGACTGAGTTACTATCAACTATCTCATCATGAAAATCTCACAGCAAATAGAGAAGACACAGGCTCTCGCACGGTATCTTTGGCTTAGGTTCAGCATGTCCACACAGTTAGCACTTCAGTTCAAATGATACATTTGTAGATGATGTTTTACTGTTCATGTTTCGTTTTTTCTCCTGCGCATGCAGTCAGCAGGACTAAAGGATTTTTTACTGCTTACAGCTAGGAGTTACTGTGTTCGTATCTAACATGTAGACTGTAGTTTTGATATAATTTTTGTCTTACTCTGAGTTCTCCATGGTGTTTTTAATGACAAGGTGGTGCTCTGACACACTGCATTCTTGGGGTGGGTGGTGCTAACCTTTTCTGCTAAAGGAAGAATGGGTTAGAGAACGATGTAGGAAACATCACAATGGCAAGGTGCAAATTTATGGAGTGCAGTAGCTAATGTGGGTCATCCTCAGGAATGGTCTGTCAAAGCGGAGAACTTTGGAGGCCGCTTAAGGGAACAGAAAGCTCAGCATAAATAAAACTGCCTGTACAAAAAGGGACTGGAAATAATGAGACTTGTTTACCATAAAAATAAGACAAATAGGAAGGTGTATAGAAGAGTGGAAAAAACAAGTGGATACTGCCTGTAGAGAGATTATCCTAGAATTCTAGGTTTTAAAAGTTAGTATTGGACTTAAACAGGCCATAGTTATCATTACATGGGCTTAGACAAACATCTTGGTAGTAAAGTGCATTTTTTGGCAACATGTTTTAAACCAAAATTAGTAAATTTTTATTAAGAACAGAGTTGGCTTTAAGTAACAGAACAAATTGAGTAGAATATGTGTCATATATTTTCAAAATATTTCAAATACTTTTCTGTAGCATTTTGATTAGGAAAGGAGAAAATAAGTTTCTACAGACTTGCTCTGGCTTTGGGTTTTCTTACCTACATAACATGCTATATGGCTCTCCTTGGGGAAGCAGTGATAGAGCTGACCTTGTGACTATCCTAATGACAGTTTTCTGGAAATATATGGATTGACTGAGGATTAAGAAGAGATTGTCTCTTCCTGAAACATATTCTACACCTTTTTGACAGCAACTTGTCCATTAGAAGAGTTAAACACTTAGTTCTGTCGGTGAGATAAAAGAATGTGGTAAGCCTGTTTCCAAGAGAGGGAGAAATTAAGGAATTTGAGAAGAAGGGACTTTTAGCAAAATGGAATTCAAAATGTGAATTTGAAGGCAAAGTCTTATCAGACAGAATAGGCAAGTAGTACTTGTGATTAGAACTTGAAAAAGGAAATGAAGTTCCTTTGTATTTTTTTTTTTCACGGTCCCACTGGGAAGGATAATAATCCTCCACCAGTTAAAAATTATTCATTTTTGTTCCAAGGGGAAGAAAATGGACTGGCCATTAGTGATAAATTGAAATAATCACTTTCTATCAAAGTGAATAGGCTGCTGTTGTAAAATACTGGTAATCTATCTGTGTTTAAAAGTAAGGTAAAAAGTAGTAGTTCTTCACCTCCTTTTGGCTACTTTGTCAACAATGAACAATGTGTGATATATGGTGCAGTTATCAATTCCTGAAAAACTGAAAAGATGGCCACTTTTAAGCACACATTATCAATGTTTAGCCCATTAGGTCACCTTCATTTCTGTAATATTTTTCATCAAGTTTTTAAAGTGTTACAGTAGTATATATACCTTCCTATATTAAGTGATTTGCTGAAACAGTAGAGATAATAAAATGCTGTATTGAGTTTTCTGTGAAATTCCTGTTATGCCAGACTGAGATTTCAGCCAACAGATCTAAAATAGGTTTAGAATGTAGAACGCTTCTCACTTTGGAATGTGAAGTAAATGCAGTGCCTTTAAAGTCAATAATATAGCAGATGAGGTTATGGGCACATGTTTATACATATACATATGTATATGTACTACCAACACACATACACACACACACACACACACATGTGTATACATACATACATACACATACATACACAAATGTGTATGTATGTGTGACCTAAAATCACATTTGCAAATAACTATTTTGTTGCTTACAATTACTCTCTTCTGCCAGCAAATTTTTCATTAGACTAGAAAAACAGAAAATCCTCATGTACTTTAGACATTAATTATTTCTGGTTGTGAGACACACAGTGTTTCACATCCTTCCTGGTTTTTAGGGTGTCCGTTGCTGAAATAGCACCAAGGTTATTTGTCTGAAAGTCATCTTGAGGAGAGGAGGAAAGATGGAAGATAAATTTCACTGAATTTGTTGATGGAGAATATGTTCAGTTAATATTGTGACTTAAAAAGCGGTATGCTATTGAAAAACTATTTACAAAGCCTTGGTATATTCATGGTGCCTGGTATGTAAAATCCATGGAACTGTGGTTTGAATAAAGGACAGACTTTCACTCTTCTACACCAGCAGTCATTTCAAGGGAGAGAAGATACTGATGGAGATAAAATATCTGAAAAGCTTTACAAGGAAAGTATCACTTTCAAAATTCTTTGAGGGGAAAAAAAGCTATTCACAGAATTTCAGGAGCAATGGATTAAGAGATGGGAGAAGTTGATAGACAAATGATCAGAGGAAGCATCTCAGGAAACAGAAGCTCCCTCTTCCTCTTCTGTGCATGTACCAAAACTACTGCTTTTCCTGATAGCTGTTTCCATAATTGAAAGTTTTGTTTCCTTTTTTGTTTGTTTTGTTTGTTTGCTTGTTTTGTTTTAATGCTTTATAAATATACCATGAATTATTCCCAAGTGGACAAGAAACGTAATTATTTTCTAAGCTACACCCTCATAAAACCAATATAATTCTGTCAAAACGAATGGATAGAATAGTACCATTAGTTGCAAACTGTTAAAAATAGCCTTGTTCTTGAAAAGGCAGGATAACTGTTTTCCTTTGAGCTTCCTGTTGTCTATATTAAGCCTCTAGGCTACTTTTTACTGCTGTTGTAATTGCTAATGCTTGTTCGTGTTTAGCACTGGTATTCTCTGTCGTAGGGTCTAGGGATAGTTTGTTCTATCTTGGTGTTAAGTTCTAGTGAGATGCAATCAAATTTGTACCTCCAGACCACAATAAGCGACACAGAAGGAGATGATTCATTAACAGCAACTGCTTTAATGGACCTCTCCATATTCACAGAGCATTTGCTTTTCACCTCTGAATCACGTATTATATTAAAATGTCATCCTGAAAAGTACCACTGAGGAATGAACTGCAAAACCTAAAGAGAAAGAAGGCATTCAAATCAGTCAGAGGGTGATCCCAACACTGATTAGAACAAAAGCTTTTCAAATTCAGAATCAACAGCTCTTTTTTTGTACTCCTGACTGGCCTACTACTACTACAACAACCCTGTATCTTGGCTTTTTCAGTACAATCGCAGAATCACAAAGTGGATAAGTTTGGAAAGCACCACTGGAAGTCATCCAGTTTAATCTCCCTGCTCAAGCAGGGCCATCCTAGAGCACATTAGGCAGGATTTCATCCAGATGGTTCTTGAATAGCTTCAGTGAGGGAGACTCCACAACCTCTCTGGACAATCTGATCCAATGTGCAGTCATCTGCAAAGTATTATGTTCCAGGAATGTTCAGCACTTTCTTTTTTCAGTCATTTGTGTATGTTTGATGCACTTATAAGACTTTTTTCAACATCATAGCTTCCCTTATACCTTTATCTTCTTTTCCATCTCCTCCCACTTTTCTCTCATTTTACTCATGGTGAGTTTCAGGGTTAGTTTCACTTTCATGTCTTAGCCATTTCCAGCAGCTCACCACCTTCTTGTTGAGGTGCTCTTGTTTTAAGACCAAGAACCACTGGGATATGCTACTTGCTGACAAAACTGGAGACTGAAATCTCACAAAGGAGAGGCCAAATTTTATAGATATTTTCAAACATGTTGCTTCTGAAAGTATAGAGGAGTAAGAAATAAGGCCTAAAGGAAATTTAAAAAATGAAGGATGACAATGAGGCACTCCCTTATGATTGCAGTGGGCCAGAGAGAATTCAGATTTTGTTGATGATGACAGTTCCTATTAGGCAATGTATATTGAAGTAGAGCCATGTGTGTTTTGATTCCTTACACAAGATGCGTACTTCTGAAGAAGGTGTCATTTATGAGAAGGTAATATGTGGAAAAATGAAGATTAACCTAAGTAAAATGCATTTTTGACATATACCCCTTGTGAATAAAACACTCTATGTTCAAAAATATTCAGAATACTTGAGAGAATCTGCTGTGCAAGGTCCAAAAAATTTGTTCACGAAACAACTGCAATGGTCCAGACTTTCACTGTGGAAGCTTTTAGTCATTTCACATATCTGGAACTGCAAGTGAAAATTACAAATAAGATTGGCTCTAGGTATTCATATATTCAGAGACTATGCTGAAGAGTTTTCAGACTAAGCACCAAAGAGTATATAATCACATCTTGAACAGAAAGTCCTATGAGTCATACTTTGCAAGTTCAAATAAACCACTAAGATTGTTAGAGAGAGAAAATGTCACTTTACCCTCTTTATAAATTGGTTAATGAGGTGCCATTGGATTAAGTAACTTCCCAAAGGTCACATAAGTCTGTGGCAAAACAATGAACTGAAATCAGCTCTCTGAGGTGCACTGTATGACAGTGCAACACCGTCTTTATTACTATTCCCACAGTATTTCCTTTATTTAAACTGTGATGACATTGGTTAAAATTTCCTGTTAAGCTTAAAGAATTTAAAAAAATCTCTTAAAAAGCCAAAACCTTTAAATAGCCCGCCCAATTTCTTTTTCTGAATGCCTTTCTGTCCCTTGGGTTACCAAAGGAAATCATGTTATAATCATGTTTGATTGTTTAGGCTCTATTCTCAGCAAAAAAAGTAAACCTCAGCATTAGGAAGCCTGAGGGGAAAATCTTTAAAACGGAAGAAGACATTCCATATTGGAAAGATTTGCATGTGTTCAGCATTAGAGATAGAGAGCATTAGAGAGAACACAGAAGAGTCTGGGCACTCAGGCTTTTCTGGGTTCCCCACTGGAGAGGTGATACTGCACTTGGTTAATATGTTATAAACAGAAACTGGCTAGCACTTGCTGAATTTACATTGCATTTAAGAAGTTTGAGTTCCAAGGGGAATTCAGAATTCCTCCTTTTACAGAACTGCTTCTCTCTGGGGAGATGTAACAAGCTACTGCCGTGATCATCAACAGCATGGAAACAAGTGGTTTCTGCAGTAGTAGAAAGACTCTTGCTCCACTTGTTTAACCCATGAGTTTCAACTTTACTCCCCAATGCTCTGTGTACAGGACTGTTGACAGCAAATTACCTATCTTTCATATGATATCTGTAAGAAAAATCTTGTGATAAAAATCAAAATCTGCCCTCCACTATGCAGAGTATGCTGTCTTACTGAAAACACAAAATGTTATTAATCTGTCATTTCTTCAGTGTAATATTCCAAAACCAAAACTCTTCAGTGTTTCTTTTTCTCTGCTGGTAGCTTTGCTGATAGGCTGAAGCTTCTGACATCTTTTTTAGAAAACTGAGCATAATCCTGTTGTCCTACATCACACTCTACAGCTAAGGAGAAAATATTTTTGTTGTACATGAAGCTGTGAAAAGCAGATTTAAAAAGAGGATATTGGAGCGGGAGTGTGAAAATTTATACCCCTTAGTCCTAAAGAGCAACCCTGACTATTCTTTCTTGGTTGCTGGCTAACCTTCCCAATACTTCTTTTTCAGATGGTCCCCATCTCATAGCTTCTATCAGCTACTGGGTATCCCATCTTCTGTTCCCACTGAGATCATGCTGTCCCCGGGCACTCTACAAGGGGTATCAGTGCTTACTAGTGAGCTCAGTGTTGAACACTCAGTCAAACCAGCAGAAGTTACATGATGTGGCATCTAAAATTCAAGCCAAGGTTTTCTGGTGACTCTTCCCTCATGGCTATAACAGGGTCAGTAACACACAGCCTTCACCATGCCTCACAGCAAAAATCTCACTCAACTGTAGAAAAGTCAGAAAACTTGGAGCTTGTTTGTGTCTAAGGTGAGTTTTCACTCCTCATTTCCAATCTGCCGATTTGCAAAGCTCCTTAAAATAGCTCAGCTGTCAAAGCCATTGTATGAACCCCGAGTCACTGTACTAATGTAAATTATTACTCATCTAAAATTTTTAAAGGTGAAAATATATGGCATTGCAAAACGGCATTTGACAGCAAAGTGTGATTGCACTGAGTGATGTAAGCTTTCAGGCCGCTGTGCTTCTAGAAACAAATGGACTGCTTTCACATATCTCCAGTCTCCAGGTCTGTTTGTGGTTACTACTATGTTTTCTCTTTGTTCTGTGCTCCAGTACTGTAAGAGTCGAGGGCTCATCTGTCATATGCTATAGATAATCTCAAAAACACCTTAACAGACAAGGTAGAAACCCCAGGGCTGTTTATATTCATGAAAACTTTCCCCCCCCTCAAAGGTCACATTGAGTAAGATAAACCGTGTCATCAAATATGCAGCATACATTGAAACAGAGGTCTGGCATTGCAAGCTTAAGACTTTTTGTGAGTTGTGTCAAGGAGGACTGTTTTTGTCCTTAGTTTGATCATCAGTTTCAAATGGCCAAAGCTCTTGTAGTTCAAATATAAATGAGATCACGGGTTACAACCGTCCTCATTTCTCATTACTGAAATGAAAAAATGCATTTTCTCCTACCTGACTGCTTAATACCTGGTGAGCAGCTGATATAAAAATGTCATGGTTATAATATGTCTATAATAAAATAGACCTAATAAAATAAAATACCCGCTTGACAGCAGTGCTGCAGAGGACTGTCTTTCTGTGTTGCAGGCTGCAATATTGCCTGACACAGAATCAGGTCACAGATTGTATTTGTACCCATACCAATAAGAATAATATTTAAAACCCATTCATTAACTATTTTTTTCCCCAAATATTTTATTACTTGGTCCGGGGAATGCCACTAGAAACTATATTATGCTTGCCATATAGCACTTTTCAAAATCTATCTGTTTCACCTGAAAATAAGAATCAGGGATGTCTAGATATTTTCAATATTCTCTTCTACATCCCATGCCCAGTTTTCTCTTATGTTTACTGAGTTTTGGATTAGTTCTTTTGTTATTTAAAACTAGTTTGTAAGGCTGCTTCAGTATAACATCTCAAAACTATACATACTGATATTTGTTTTGTCTTGTATTATCACTGTAAATAACTTCACAACTATCACTGATGTCTTCTATTTCATTTTAACAGAGCTGAAATACAAAATGCAAGTGTACATCAATTTTCTAACAAATATTAGGAGCTAAAAGTTGTTATGAAGAATTTGGCATGAATGTTTTGCCTCCACACTTGTTTTATTTTGCTAAATAGAATATGTGGAAAACAATTTACTTATCCATTAAAAACAACAACAAAACAACAACAACCCAAACCAAACAAAGCAAAACAAAACAAAACAAAAAAACCACCACAACAAAAAAACCTCAACCCTGTTCCATTCTGTTTTGGTTTCTGAGGTTCTGTTGTCATTTTATCCTAAAGTGCTGTTTCCTCACATTTGCATCTACCAGCCTTTTTAATGTGATATTCCATTTAAACTGCCTTTTAATTGTATGTGCTGCCTTGGCAGAACATGACTGATGTACTAGCGTTAATTAGGGCACCAGTCAGCAGCCTATGCCAGCTGGAAACTGAGAAACAAGCGTAAATTATTCTGTCATCAATCAGCTCAAAAATGTTTGAATCACTAATTAGTTTGCAATTTGGGTGACAGTTTATCTGACGCAGGCAGTGTCAGAAACTTCAGATCTTAGATGAATAATTTGCCAGCAACAAGCACATATTCCCTGCTTTTAAATACATGAAGGTTTATCTGCATGTTGAAAGGTGGCTCAGCAGTCTTCATTAACTTCCAACTGGGACTATGTAAATCAGGAATCAGTGTGAGGCACTTCAGTCTGTGGTGGCTTAGCAGATGATATTTAGAAAAAGAAAGCCTCTTTTCTCTCTTTTTTTATTAATAATTCATAAACTAATAGATGAGAATGTTTGGGCTTTAACAGCTTAAAAAAATCACAATGGTTAAAAAAAAGGAAGGCAATCACCCCCTTTTACATGAAAATCAGTTGTGCTGCATCTTGCTGTTTAACTGATTTAGTCTCCTCCACTGTCATGTGTCTGGAATGTTAAGCAGCAAGTGATTAGCCCTTGTCCTTTAAAGCAGGATCATTATTGGGATTTTATTAAATGGCAGACTTGTGTTTCCATTTAAAGGATAAGGGGGGCCAGGGGGAGAGGAAATAAGAAATTGCTAACAGGAAACAGAAAAGGTTAACAGTGTCTCAAAAGGAGAAACTATTCAACATTTTAAATGCAGTCAAGAGGGTCTTAACATCTATGTTATTCTTATCTATGAGAGAGAGAAGTTTAATATGTTGCAACCCATACAACTATTATGTGGCCCACAGATAAAACAAACCTGTAGAAATAATTGAGGTAAATAGTACTACTGGGGGGAGAGATGGGTCTTCTACCTATGCCATAACTCTGGAGCTGAAAGATGCTTGGATTTCATGGAAAGGTGCAACTACAGGAACAGGGAGGAGAGTTGTTGGCTGCCCTTGGTGCCAAATATAAAAGGCAGGTAAGGATAAGATTTTCAGATTATCTTTAACTGGCAAAGGACATAGTTTCTGCATTCAGAGCCTTGACAAGGTGAGAGAAGCAGTGAAAACGACACTGTGTAATTATGATTAGCTGGTGCCACTCTGTAAGCACATCACAACAGTAGCATGGGAGTGCTGCTGCTTAGTAAGTGTTAGCAAAAGGGTTTGAAGTAACAAATCAATGACAGTTTGGTGACAGTCTTTTTCCCTTCTGTCCCAAGTCCCTCTGCTCCCAAGTTCTATTTGTTATAGACAGAAAAAAAATCGTTCCCTGGTACATCATATCTTAATAGCTTACCTACACTCCTACACTGGTTTAAAACTTTACTGATTTTGGCTATTTTGGTACACTTTTTTCCAATATATTAAATAGACTTCAGTAAAATAATTTCGTTCTAGTTTCTAGGAAAAATAAGTTTGCTGCTTTAGGGGAGAATAAAAAACCAATTAACAAAATGGCCAAAATTGTGGTTCTTGTGGCTGCTTCACTGAGAATTTTTAGATCTTACAAGCAAAAATTTTTTAAGTTTTGTACAGTACACAGTCCACATGACATAGCATTGTTTTTCACCTTTTTAATGAAAAGAAAAAAGGCAAGCTTGGTCAAATTGCAATATCCTCAAGCAATTTCACATCACCAAAGATCAGGAGAGATTAGATGGAAATATAGTAGAAGTGTTTGAAAGTCCCTGGCAGGGTATCACACAAGGTTTCACATTCTGCTGCCTGTGGGCTGTGCCCCGTATAAGAATCTGCACCATGCTGGGAAGGAGGCTGCAGGACCCTCAGGCCATTCAAAATAACCAGTCCTCTCTCCTGTTGAGGCCATCTCATCTCTTGTGCAGTCTAAGTACGTTGCATGGACGGTCTTCAGTTGTGCTCGTTATTAGCCCCTTATTAGCATTATTATGGGTGCCTAAAGCAGAGTCTGAACTGGGAAGTCCTGACTGCTTTCTGCTCTACCTGCAAACAGGAAGGAGGGAGCTGCAAATACAAAAAGCCATATGTAGTAACACGTCCCTAGGAGATCCGGGTTTTGAGGTGTCAGATCAAGCACTTAACATGAATGGCACTTTTGACTTTAATCCCTCTGTCTCAGCTCTTTGTCAGCACAATGCTGGAAAAATAAATTCCTGTTTGTCAAGCACTTTCATGAACTATAAAAAAAGCACATGTAAAAATTACTGAGTCTGGCTTTAGAGGAATGTTTGAAGAGTGGAAAATAAACAGAGCTTTGGACTGCACAAATGCAGAATGAAGATAAAGCAAAATAGTGAATAACTGCTTACTCTGTAGGACATCCATCTATACATTGAATAAGGCTGTGGTTTGCGTAGGAAAAAAGAAAAGGAATTACATGGGAATTTCTTTTGACAAAAACCTTTCGCTTGTTGCTTTATCAGAAAATACCAGTTTCTCAAAACTGCAACTTTTTTAGAAACATGTTCATCTGAATGATGTTTTTATCAAAAGGACTTTCATGACACAGTTGAGAATTTCATGTCAAAAGCTAAGCTGGAGAGCAATAAACCCACAGAGGTAGACCCACTCCATAGTAGTAGCCACCAGTTTGACTGCTATGGAGCACTAAATGCGGTGCCACCACAGGAAAATTCAGCTGCCTTGTAAGAGTAGATGATGGCTGGAAGTCATGGCTCTGGCAACATCCCTCCTTCTTCTGCATCACGTACCTTTCTTGTTATGTCTTACTTATTACAGGCAGAACTGATGCTACCTGTGCCCTTTCTTGACACTTCCCATCTTGCTTTTCATAGCCTAGAAGTGACCTGAGATCATTCTAGCACTGAAAGTCTGTTCCTTCTCTTACTCTTTCTCTCCCTGCTTTTATTTCAAAAGGTCTAGTCCTTGTTCCTAAATGGAATTTAAACCCAGCAGTGTTTTATTAATAAATAACATTGCTGGACTCTAGAAATCTTTTTTGACACTGTAATGCAAATGGAGACAAGGGCAACAGTTGTGCTCACTTTAATTCTGTAATTTCTTCCTTTTGACTGATTCTTCAACTTTCATACAGAAAGTACACATGTATATGCACATGCCTACTCTGTAAATGCTGTTAGAGTGCAAAACTGCAAACTTCACAGGATGTCTGAGAAAAAAATAAATCATCAAATCAGTTTAAGCTAGTGCATATGAACTAAATATTTATATAGCAGAGTATTGACAAAAGACTGCAAAAAGTCACTGTCCTATTCTATGCACAATATCTCCATTCTCAGCCCCTTACAAACTAACTAGATGTGACACATGAATGATAAGAAGAGCTGCTTCTTCTTCAAAAAGGAAAACGGCTGCTAACACTCAGAGAAAATTACTTGTGTAAAGTTGCACTGTGTTATAGTTTTGGAATTTGTCGGAATTTTTCTTTCCCTACCAGCAGAGTTCGGGAGCCAACACCCTCTCTGTCTCAGCTACCTGCAGAAGACTCAGCTTATCAGCCAAATTCCAGCCT
>VWZG01006600.1:413-60812 GCA_013396735.1 Grallaria varia
TGTTTTTTTTTTTTTTGACATCTACAACATGGCTTGTTTTGCAGTCAATTGGACACCATATTGAAAAGACTGGCCTCCATTTTCAAACAGATAGTATTATTTTCCTAATCATTCTGTCACATCAGTTTGGATACTGAATATTACAAATTAAAAGAATCCAAACTGTGGGTGATTTCAGAGATCTCAGTGTCTGGCTTTCCAAGTCCTGTGGGCTGCAGGTATGCCTCAGAACAGCACTCAGAGCTGGAACAGACAGAAATCCACAGTAAGAAAAACTTTCCTCTAAAGATGCACTGGAATAGAAAACCAAATTTCCATTCACGCAGACTGGAGAGTTCTTTTAAAATTAGATAAAAGATATCAAATAAGTGTTACAGAGAGCAGAGAGAACCATTACACCAAGAATGCTGCTAATTTAGTGCATGTAGTACTGTGGCTGTGAAACATTGATCAAACCACAATATCAGGGGGTTAGAAATTATGTAATGCTATTAACTGTACTCTTTTTTATTTCTTCTATCTTTATTTCCTAAGCAAGCTGCACAGGCAGAGCTAGGTCCTGCTGGCAATGATATACCTTAAGAGCTATTTATATGACCAGAATGTGTACCATTTGGTTGCTAATGCCAAATAAACAAAAAAAGCCTTTTCTGCAAGATATTAAATTCTTCATAAAAAGCATGATTGGGTTTTCTGGGGTCTTGTGAGGGTTTTTTTTTTTTTGTTTGATTGTTTTGATTGATTGGTTTGAGGTTGGTTTAGGGAGGGAGTTTCTTTGGTTTTGGTGGGGTTTGGGGTTTTTTTGGTAGAAACAAAATTTAAGGTATAATATGCTATATGATCCTCAGATACAGTAAAAATACAACTATATCAGTTTGCACTAGCTGAGCATGCAGTTAATGAATTTGGATTTGGTGATGCAGGAAAGTATGCAAAATTGTGCTTGCTAATATAGAATAAAGTAGTGAATAAAAAAAAAGAACCCCACCCAGTAGAGACCAAAATGTGCCTTGCTCTCACTGAGCCGTGTGAAGGTGCTATAAGTTGAGTTTCTGATCTGCTGTACTCTGTCCTGTGCCTCTTGTCCTTTCTGCTCCAACAGCTAAGCAGGCGGCAAAATGAGTTCACTGACTAGCATAAAAGGACTCGCTTTGCACCTCCTTCATTCATCCGCAAAGGCTGTTTAAAAAGCCTGTTGTGTCTTGCTCATCTCTTGAGGTAAAGTGCTACTGCTCAAGACTGTTTTCCAAATACACACTACTTCGTAACAGAGGCTTGAGGACCTCGACTGAATTTCTGTGTGCTCTGATAACTGTCAGCAATTCCTGTGTTGGTTTGTTTTTTGGGTTTTTTTTAATTGTTTGTTTTTTCCCACTGAATTTCTGCTTTCTGGTATCTTCTGTTGTTTTTTTGCAATCCTGCTATTACCCTCATTCTTTTTGTTTCTTCTGTTTTCTTCTTTCTGAGGAGCTACATTTCTCCACAATGCTTTTGAATGCAGTCAGAACTTGTGCTTTATAATCTAAGAGTATCTTTTATATTTCTCCCCACTCTTTAATCTTTGTTTATTCTCTTCCTGTTGCTAAAATAACTTCTTAAATTGCCCTCCTCTCTGCAGATTTCCACTGAAAATATGAATGCCATCTTAGCCAGAGTGCAAGGGGAAGCCGTATGAGAAGTGGCTGAGGTCACTTTGTCTGTGCAGCCTGGAGAAGAGAAGACTGAGATCTCGTTGCAGTTACAACTTCCTTGTGAGGGGAAGAGGAGGGGCAGGCACTGATCTCTTCTCTGTGGTGACCAGTGACAGGACCTGAGGGAATGGCCTGAAGTTGTGTCAGGGGAGGTTTAGGTTGGATATTAGAAAGAGATTCTTCATCCAGAGGGTCATTGGGCACTGGAACAGCTTCTGCAATGCAGTGGTCACAGCATCAAGCCTGGCAGAGTTCAATAAGTATTTGGACAATACTCTCAGGCACATGGTGTGACTCTTGAGGACTTTTAAATAGAGTCGTAAAGGCCTGTGTCATCAAAGACTGTCATAAATCTTTGCCAGAGAGAGGGAGAGACATAAGAAATAATGGAAATTGGTTTTTGGCTCTCTCCTTTGCCAAATTGTTCTAATTTTCTGAAGAACTACCCCTGGATAATTCATTTGTCAGCATGAGAGTTTTATTCTTTTTTAATATTTTGGTTTTTTCTTAAATGAGACGGAGGAAAGTCATCTGCAGTACTTGTTTATTGGCTGACAGTGATGGTTGCAGCAGTACAGCTCTGTACAGACAAGTTCTTCTGCAAAGAAAGTCCCAATGGTTTGTTTGATCTGCATTTTTATGTTGCTCCAGTTTTGCTTGCCCTTCTGATTGCCAACAAGAAAGATGGCCACAACATCACTACACTTTATACGCTCATCTCATTTTGTTTATAGAATTCTTCAATCAGAAGGTCTTCGTAGGTGTCTACTCCAGCTGTTGCTCTGTTCTTTCCCACTCACTGCTTTTACACTCACAATGTCCTTTTATTTATAGTTTCACCAATTGCCCAGCCTGGGACCATGACGGGGTCATTTGCCACTAGAGTTGTTTATATAGGTTGAAGGTTCAAAGGATGTTTTGTCCCTTTCATACACAGAACTGCAGTTTGGAAAGAGGGCAAGAAAAAGGGCACTCCTTGCTCCTTTCTTCTGTCATGGAGACAGATGTCCTCTAAAACTGCACACAAGATCCAACCTATATTTCAGATCTGGAGTCAGAGTGCCTGCTTTTTCAGCAAACTGCATTGTTTGAGTGGTGTAAGGGGATAGAGACTTGTGGTTTATTGAGGGGCAAAGAAGAACAGCTAGGAGGGAACAACTTTATCTCATCCTTCAACAAAGTTTTTTTACAAACTGGCCTGCTGGACCCAAAGAGAACTTTCTGCCAGCCTTGCTCTCTTGCAGGAGCCTGTGCAAGGTCTCTTTCTACTGAATGCTCACCAAGGGATGAGACAAAATTTCTGTGTAGAAATCAGCAACTCTGATTGCTATTCAAGGCAATGGTCTCTGTCTACGTCTTGATAAAATCAGGCTCCAAACAAGCAGAGACAGTTTCCTGAAAGCACACTTTCTGTCACCCGTGTGCACCTGAATTCCCACCACTTGCAGAGGGCCTGCAATCCGATATTCTATTGACATTTCCAAGTTTTGCCTGTCACTTTTTCAGCAAACTTCATCTGGATTTCAGGTTGCCCATAAAACTTGAAAGCAGGTTTAGTAGCAAGAATTTACAATGTGAACATCTAGTTAGAAGAGACCTGACTGGGCCCCTTTAAAGGAGAGCCTTGCCTTTAAAAGGGAGTAAATAAGAGCTTCCATTTCTTTTCCTCATGAAACTTCATTGAAAATATGAACAGCAATAAATCAACTGCTGAGAAAAATGGTAATGTACAGCTGGGCGCCACTCCTGCATAGCAATGACACTGGAAAAATCACACACATTTCCTTCTGTGTAAATTGACCTTGTAACATTTAAGCTATGCCCTCCCTAAAATGCCTTTAGTGCTGCAAAATCCTGGGTAAGGTACAGTCTATGGGAGCACAAATGTCAAAACAGGGGAGGAATTGTTTGAAAGTAATGCAGAAAATACTGCATCACATCCAGACTTATTTTCCCCTCCTCCTGTGTAAAAAGATAAGTTCCACTTGTTAAAATTCTCATCCATCAAAACACTTTTAAACCATTCTGCAAAACTGTGCTGATGGAGAGGATCTGGCACCCACATTCATTTATCTAACATATGCTGACAGAGTTCATCTATAAATATTATGATAACCAGGAGAATAAATCCTGTGTGGTTTATTTCTACATTTGTTTTGTTTTACCTTACTAAAGGACTGAATGTTGTTTAGATTTTATAAGAAAAAGCCCATTGATTTTGGGGTGTAAGTTCGTCCTGTATTTGCCAGGCCATTTCCCTGAAAACAATTGGGTAGACTGAGAGTGTTATGCTTGTGCTGTATTATTTCTTAAAGGAAGAAAGTTGAAACAATTGCTCACTGTACCATGGACATTACTAAATGAGACATCTTCTTGTTTCTCAACATTGATTGTAATGGTTACTTAATTATAGCTTCTCCTCTTTCTGGGTAGCTGCAAAAAGTTGTGAGTTGGTTTTTTTTGTTGTTGTTGTTGTTGGCGGCTTTGTTTTAGTTTGAGTTTTGTTTTGGCTTTTGTTTGTTTGTTTGTTTTTAATTACAGAGTGGGCCCGAGGTCAAAAGGTGAAGGCTATTCAAGCTGATTTCACTAAAAATTCAGTATACAAGAACACTGAATAAAATCTGAAAGGCTTGGATATTGATGTTCTGGGTGAGTCATTAAGGTCTCATATTTGAAGAGTATTTTGTGGCTGTAGCATATTAAGCAGACCCTTGTATAAATGATCTGTCATAACAAATTAGCCAGTGCTTAAAACCAAGTATACAGCTGCCTAATGCATTTGAGCATTACTTATCATGAATGAGCTCTAAAAGTGAATTAGGATTCTCCAAAGTGTTTTTGCTTCTGTGTACAGTGGGTTCTTTACTGTGACACCTCTTCTGCCATTTTATAAGCAGCATCCAGTTGGTGGGGTGACCTTTCTCTTTTGGCCTCAAGGAATTAATTTTCAGTATTGGTTATTTTACAACTGTGTGCAATTCTTATGTTCAATCTGATGGGTTTTGAAAGGGTTTTTTCCTATTATTTTTAAAGACAAACATCCTTTTAATAGTGAAATGAAAGACAACAAAACACAAACAAATCCCCAAGCTGTAGCAATACACTTGTTTTTCTGTTCTGTACAGTCAGCACTGATCAGTATTGGTGACTTCAGTGAGAACAAATGCTAAATAGTGATTCCCTTCCCATACAGCTCAAAATCTTCTGGGTCTTGAGGAGAAGCCATTTGTTTAACTAGAAGAACTATGCAATTTTTCTAAATTTTGTTCTTACAATTATATGATCCTTGACTAGTTAACAATGTTGAAATGTTTCATAATCCTCTTCCATGTCATTTCCTTAATGGACCAGACATAGATGAGGTAGGATTATTCTGTGGATTTCTACTTCTAATATAACAATGAGGAATTGCATTAAACAAGGGACAGATTCTGCCCATGCTACAATCAGCATGTATTAACTGTTCAGTTGAACTGGAAAAGAACTGGGACTGAAGAAGCATATTTTGATTTGGTTTTAACACTCAGAAGAGCTTGCAAGAGAAAAAGAATGGTAGATTTGAGCTAAATGGCAAGCACCCAGTGATTGAGAGGAGAGTACAGCTAGGCTGGTTGTAGCAGGGATTAGCAGACCCCCAGCTCACTGCTTGCTTTTAGTGTAATGGGTTCCAGCCTATTCACAGCTGCAGCTGAAAATGTTAGATTCTTGTTAGTATTATTAATACTTACTTTCTTTGGAACACCTTGCTTAAGTATGTGGAGGGGGGAAAAAAAAAAAAAAAAGAAACAACCAAACCAAATTAAAACAAAACAAGAAGAAAAAAAAGTAAAAAAAGAAACCTCATTTTAACACAGTTCACTTTATGGAGAGAATTCATTTATACATGCAGAATAGTTTGACAGGATTAAGGATGTCATCAGGTTCTTCATTGCCATATTGTTATTTACCTCTATAGCATTAGTAATGAAAAACCCCAGAACTTCTAAATGTATTTCTTGCTAGCACCTGTCACAGGATGCATTCAATTTATATGTCATCATTCCGTACAAATCAGAAAACCCCACACAGGCTGCTTCTCTCAGACCTGGCAGCCACATGATGTTATCTCTGCTGCTGCAGTGGCTTGTGTTTGCTTGCCAGGAGTTGATCTGCGCATGGCAGAGCTTTTGTGGCACAGCCAGCCTGCCTGTGTCCCTGAGAGCCGCTAACTCTCTGCCTGGCGAGCCGCTAACTCTCTGCCTGGCACCTCTGTCACTTAGTGCCTGTCCGCATCCTCCTTGGTTTGCTGGTGCCATTACTGCCTGGACACCAGGCTGCTTGCTTTTGCCACATGCAGTGGCATGGCTGGGCAAAAGAGAGGGCACAGAATCAAATGAAGGCAAAGCAGATTTGAGCACTATGTTTTAAATGCATCAGGACTTACTTGCCTTTGAGTAAAGCACGTGATGGGCAGAGTCAGCAACAATTTGAGGCAAGCTAAGCAGTTCTAAATAGAACTGCCTTGCTGTAAAACTTGCCGGTTGGTATTGTTAACTTTGTTATCTAGGTGAGCTAAAAACTCTGAGCTAAGGAAGACTTTACTGTTTTCTTGCTTATTGCAGGACCTTGTTTACTGCAACATTATTTCTGTAACATAGGTACATGACTCACTCCCATCTGTACTAGGTCTGTAATGTATTTCCTTGGAAAAAGTTAGTCCCACACAGGAGTGACCAACTAGCTTTCCTGTTTATTTTCATTTAATTCATCAGCAATCAGTGATTTTCAGCAGGAATGTTGGTGTTATTTTAAGGATTGTGTTTGTTTCTATTGCCTATGAAAAAAATTAATCAAAGATGACTAGAAACTTCTAACGTAGTTGCTCGGTTGAGACACGTCCTTGCACTGCAGTTGAAACTGTTGAAATATTTTACAAAAACATGTTTCTTTGGGTATGCAGGGAGATTTCTTTCAGAACTGAAATCTTCAAGACAGGTAAATCTGAAGTTTGACTTCAAGCATGATACTTAGAATTTTTGTCACAATTTTGTTCTGCAAAAATGTTTTTGTATTAATGCAGGACAGAAACTCCAGGAACTGCCTCCTAATTCTGTTTTGCTACCTCTTGGTGATAATTTTGATTGGCCACTTCCTTCACAGGAACATTTAGTATTTCATGCTTTCCAACAGATTAAGATTTGTATTGCTCTGCTGTTTGCAAGCAGCTTGTCAACATGAACATGAGCAGAAGAAGAGCTTTCATGCCTTTCATGTCTTTCTAAACATGACATGAAAATTAACAGCAGGTGTTTGTCTTTCTTTGGCTAGCAAAGTTTACATTCCAAATTTATACTGCTGCTTAATGACTTCAGATAGTAAATAATGAAATATCAATCAATTGAAGCAAATTCAGTAGTTTGGTCAACTTTCTGCTCCTAGGATTTTCAGTCTTTCATGAACTTTCACCTTCATCCAAATCACAAAGAAGAAAGCATTCTCTTAACCAGCATTCCTCATGGTTTTGTTCAAATGATTTTTAAATCAACCTTACTGGGTTTTCCTTTCCCCTCTCTGTCTGGATTCCTGCTAGAATCCTGTTCAACACTTTTTGTAGTATGATGCCTGAGCTCCAGGCATCCTGGCTCACACAGATGTCAGTGGGATTTTCAGCACTGCAAAAGAAAGACCTCTCATGTTTTCCACTTTACTTGGAAATTCCCTTTCACCCATGCTGATGTGACCAATGTGCATTGCCATGCTCTGTGAACGTCACCTTGCTCCTACTATCCTGTTGTGCACAATGACATAACTGAAAAAAAGAAACCCAAAACAAAATAAAAACAAGTGTTCAATTAAACTGCACCATTAATTTGCACTGCTTTTCATTACTGTCCTGTGCAAGTTAGGTCACGCTCTTTTCCAAAGAAGATTCAAATATGATTTCCCCCCAGAGACTGAAGTTTATTGCCAATATTTTTTTTTAAATGCATAAACAAGAGCATACTTCTTACCTAAAAAATTGATTTAATTACACTTTAAAAATCAGATGCATGATTAAGTCTATTGTTAAAATAAGACTGCATGATTAAATATTAAGCATAAATAAACATCCTAAAGCCCTTTTTGGTAGCAGAAAAAATGCTGTGTTTTCATGATTTTCTGCTATTTCTGATCCAGGTAGAGTCAGAAGAGAAAGTGTCAAAAGAACATGGAATTTACTTTTCCCTTATAGTTATGATTCTGTACTGAAGAGTGATGAAATTCAGAAACTTTTGAAAAGGTTTGAATAAACATAAGACTTTCATTGCTTCAGAGACTAACCTTTGGAATTTTTTGACACTTCAGATGATTTACAGGCCACTCGCAATACTAAATATTTTCCAAATTTTTGAATGTGCCATATTTTAGCTCTTTGAGCTGTATACATATGGCTGGGGCTTCATCAAGTGAAAAGTCTTATGAATAAAACTAAGTAAGTCGAAAAATGCTATCAGCAAGAGGGAGAACGGATGTAATTCTTAAAATGCTTTTGTCTTACAGATGACAAAAATAACTTTGAAACAGATTTAACCTGGGTAAAAATGATTTTTTATATGACTTTGAATAGTTTTCAGCACCTTCACTATATTCATTGGTATTATTATTTTTCATTATCAACTTCTTACAGTCTGTCAATCAATAAGATTTCTTCTACTGCTGTTAATGATGTATGAGTGAATGATAGGAACTCCCACAAGCTGACAGTCAATTATAGAACAAGACAGAAAACACAAAATATAGGTATGTGTCCTGGTAAAATCATCCAGATGCTACAGGAATAAAATTGTATGTGATGGGTCTTATTAGGCAAGAAATGTCATTCAAATATATTGTCATACTCTTCTAAGAATTTTCTATTGTCTATTTTCTAAGCTGTACTGCTAGTCAGAGAGATTAATTGGGCTATGCAGTTAAGGATCCCATTTCTTCTTTTAATACCATGCGTATTTTAGGCATGGAGTCCTTAAACCAGAATTAAGGTCTTCAGTTGGATTTTCTAGAAAACATTGTTAACTCCTTCATTTTAGAGACCAGTGCACGTTTTTAGTATTGCCAACAAAATTACCTCTTCCTTTTTAACAGTTTTGCTTTTGTTTTCCTGGTTGTTCTAAATGAATTTGGTTTAGTGATTTGTACAGGGAATTGTGAACAGGGCAGCTAAAACAACAAATGCTTAGAGCAGGAAAAAGAATGTGCTGGCTAATGAGCAAAGGGGATCTACCAATTACTGGAGAGCATATAATTTTTCCTCTGATGGGAGATTTTCTTTCTCTTTAAGATGTATGATAGCATGTACAATGTTCCCATGGTTCTGATAGCAATAGGCTTTTAAATTTCACTTTTAACATTATTCCTAGTTGTTTTAAGCCAAGCTAAACTGTAAAAAGGGGTCTTTTGAAAGTGTAATCTACAGTACAATAGGAGAGCTATGCCTTCTGGGGGAAAAATGTTGATCTCCTCTTAATGTACCCTTTTATTGTAATACTGTCCAATGCAAACTGAATGTAACTGCTTAAGTTTAGGATAGAAAGGTCAAAGTCTGAATATGTCCTCTGATCTGGATGCTTTCCCTCGTCCATTATATACAATATACTCATCTTCTAAGGTAAGTCCTTCACATTGCTTTAAAAAGAAATACCCATCAAGTGTTTACCAAAGCATTATATCAGTGTAACAAGGTCAGGTTCTTGCTTCACTGAAATAGTGAAGTCATGGAAATTAGCACTAGTTAAGAACTATGAATCAGTGAAGCTATGTGACTGAAATCCAACTGTCTGATTTATGGAATATTTTTACCTTTGATTAGATAGCATTATACCAGTGCTCACCATCTGTTCTCATTCTGGGAAGTGATGACTTTTACTAGGCTCACTTAGACTGTTTACTTAAAACTGTAGATGCACATAAGTGCTAGATTTTGCCTTGGGAACCAAGAATAAAATTTCTGGTAGGTTGGTAGTAATTTGCCTCACTTCATGGATTTCACTTTAAATTTTTGCTCTGAATTTAAATCCCAGAACTTATAAAAATGAAGAATTAATTATTTTGGACAAAAGCTGTCCTGGGTTTCTGTTGCTGAATTTTTATTTTTTTTTTTTTGGTAGTGGGAGGGCTGCAGAGGTGGTTTCTGTTAGAAGTTGCTAGAAGCTTCCCCTGTCCCATGGGAGGCAATGACACTCAGCCCCAGGAGGGACATCCGGCTCCTGGCCAGGGCCGAGCCAATTAGAGATCACAGTAACGCCTCTGTGAAAACATAGTTAAGAATTGGAGATTGTTGCACAGAAGAAATTCCAGAGAGCGAGAACATGGGATAACAAGGCAGACATCAAGGTCACTGCAGAAACAGAGGGGAGGAGACACCTTATGGAGCAGGGGAAGGACTCAGAGCTAAAACCCCTGCAGCCCATGGAGGACCATTGCGGCACAGAGACCCCCCTGCAGCCCATGGAGGAGCAGGTGGATGCTTGAAAGGAGGCTGTGACCCTGTGGGAGGCTCAGGATGGAGCAGAATCCTGCAGGAGACCTGTGGACCCATGGAGAGGCACACCCACGCTGGAGCAGGTTTTACCCAAGTGGGAGCTGTGGCCCTTTGTGGGGACCCACAACGGTACATCTCGTCCATGAAGGACTGTACCACTATGGAGGAGTGACCCTCGGGACAGCAGATGTGGAAGAACTGCTGCTCGAGGGGTGGATTCACGTTGGAGAGGTCTATTAAAGGCTGTCTCCCGTGGGAGGTAACCCATGGAGCAGGGGATGGACTCAGCTGTGGTCCCCTGTAAACCATGGTGAAGACCGTGGTGAAGCAGAATGTCCCTCTGCAACCCATGGAGGCCCATTGGGGTGCAAGGACTCAACTTTTACTGCACCTCATGGATGAGCAACCCCGAGGGGTGGGGGGACTCACATTGCAAGCAGCAGCAACGGCAACTGACTGCAACCCACCACGGACAGAAGGAGGGGTGGGGGGGAAAGTGTGTGTGTGTGGTGTGTGTTTTAAGACTGTTTTATTTCTCACTATTTAGCTTTGCTTTTATCCTGTTAGTAATAAATTTTAGGTGTTATCTCACTTTGAGTCTGTTTTTGCCCATAAGGCTGGTAAGTGGATGATCCCTCTCCCTTCTGCCTAGTTGCAGAAAGGGATTTAATGAGTCCATGGAATCTGACCCACTACGAAACCACAGAAGCAACATGCGCAGCTCAGGTTTGCTTCAAATTAAAAATTCTAACAGTATTTGCTTGAAAATAGCTAAAGTTTAGATTGGTACAAAAAAAAAAGCTGTTATTCTTGGTAAGAAAGTCTAGTTTTCTATTTCCTTTTTCTCTTTTAAACATTAATTTCTCAATACCCAAAATTTGAACTATATTCAAACCACAGTTTTAGTTCCTTTAAAAAGTTTAATTAAAATTATTTCAAAATGGTTGGTTACATTGATTGGTTTTCTGCTGTCTTTTTTCCTTCTCGGGTATCTCTAATCTTTGGTATTGCTTTTTTGTTGCTCTTTTCATTAGTTAGTTTATCTGGGTTTAATACATTTTTTTTTTAATCTCCTCAAAGGAAACTCTTATCAGTATGTTTGGTAACATATTGATGTATTGTGCAATATCATGACAACCTCGGTGTTAAAATTTGCAGACTGTCAAATGATGGGTTTGAATCACCATTATTTTTTTTCCTTAGTAGGACTTCTGTCTTTTTAACTACAAAGGAGTCATCCAAAATTGTCAAGTTTTTGACTATTTCTCAAAGAGCTAACTCCTAAAATAGGTCTTAAATGAAACTCAACATTTACTCCTGTTTAGTATATGCATACTCTTCATGGTGTGGTGGAAAACTTAGAATGATAAACCTAGAAGATTGAAGCTAAAACTGCCTCCAAATTAAGAAATTCTTGACTTTGAAAATCATACTTGTAGCCTATGCTACTTGGTAAACATTGAAGGCATGAGGGGTTTTTTGCCACCCTTTTTATTGCAAGAGCAACAGTAGTGCAAGCATCTAACTGGCATGGTAAGTGTCATCCAGAGAAAGAGAGCCACAGGAAACAACAGCTAGAGTAAGTGGGACTTGGGTATGTATATCTCTGCTTTTTCACAAATGGGTCAAAGTTTTCAGTGCTGTCTGCAGTAATATTTTTTGCATGTCTAGCTCAGGACAATGCCAGGTTCCACCTTTTCTGGTGCAGAAGAAAAGACAGTCTTGCCATTGCTCAAGTGCACCAGCAGAAACCATATCTTGAAAACTTCATTTCTATGTTTTCCACCATGGCACTGTGCCTTAGGTTTTATGATGCTTGGCCATTTTTTTAAGGACATGTTCACGCTTATTTCTGACCATATGTGAAAGTACTTAGTTTCCTATGCTAATAGTTTGTTTAGTTTTGTTTTATTCTAGGCTTTTTTTCCAAAACATTACAAACAGAGTATAAGGCAAGGGGAATTATCCTACAGCTGACACTGTATCTTGCCATATTAACCTTCCTTTTAGCAAATTCTTCAAGAATATTTGAGGTGCTTAAATCTGTATCATGTAGCTGTCCTCAGTATACTGCTGGGTGACTCTGTCCAAGCTCTGTCTCTGCCCTGTATGCACCTTTTTTCCTTATTCCACCATAGTACTATCACTTGTTCCACACAGTGCTGTTACAGCTTGTCAGGTGCTGTGGGATTCCACAGAGTGAATGGACTTGTATAAGTGATAGATGGCATTACAGTCTTACTATGATTTCTTATTTTAGGTAGTGACTCCTTACAGTGTTTCTGCTACAATAACAATGTACCAAAATCCTAGTCATATTACAAAGACAGCAGAAGAGTTAATTAGTGAATCACTGGAGTATGTCACCTTGGGAGATGAGATTTTTGGATGTTTGGCCCCTGAAATTCTGGTAATTGAATTTGAATGTGTGTAAATGGGCTCCAAAGACTTGAAACAAGCCTGTCTGTGCTCAGTGGGTTCTTTTGACTGGTTGCAGAGACCTTGGACATCAAATGAGAAAGAGAGAATGTGTTGTTAAAGCTAATATGGCACCAGTAAAACATGAAGAGACAAATACACAAGTAAGGGGTAGTGGTAACATCACAGTATGGTTTTCTCTACTTATTTGTGGTGAGTTGAGTTCAGTTTGATATCTGATTAATCTTCATCCTTTCTCTAGCTGCCTGTTTCCATGACCATGCTAAGGAATTTTCTGAGACCTCTACTTCTTCACAAGACTTGGCTAGCAGATTCAAAATTATTATTGGGGAAAAGGAAGGTCATAAAACCAGATTGTGCTATCAGAGAAACATAATTTCCTTAGGATACAAAATGAAATAAATGGCATGTGTTCTAAGAGTACTTACATACTGGAAGTCTAAAGTAAATTTTTTTCTTTTTCTGCTTTCTATGACCTTTCTGAACATTCAGTTAATTTCTGTCAAGATTTTTCTATAGCATTTTGCCTTTGCACTGCTTTTGCTTGGTTATTCTGAAGGTCTGTGTCCTGCAGTTCATCCCTTTATGGGTATCCCACAGTGACAGGCTTTGAGAAGCAGTCCTGCAAGCATTTACCAGCTATCTGAAGAAGAGGTGAAAGAACCCCTAACAGAGTCATTCTTTTCAGAATATATGCAATCGGAAACTCCAGCAAGATGCACTTTACAGAATCTCTGTACTTTTGAATCAGATGAATTTAAGCCATAACTCCTTCTAAATCACCTATCAAGTGATCTGATTTGATCTAATGAACCTATTAAGTAAATTAATTCCTGTTCCTTTCCAAAGAGCATAAAATTTGCTAGAGCTCTTTCAGTAGTTTCTGTGGGCCTTAAATAGGCTCTGAGAAATCTATATGCTACTTTAACATAAGCTTGGCGGCCACAAATACCTATGTTTATTTGATGTTCATGAATAAAACTATAATTTGCTTTATTTCCAATTTGTTCACAGTGTATTTTCATGCTTTCATGCCTTGTGTCTTCGGTTTCTTTAAAAAAAATCAAGGAAATTTGCAAGAAGAAAAAAAAAAAAGCTCTCGGAATGTAAAGTCCACACTGGAAATTTGGAGGTCTGCAATGAAAAAATTGTATTTCTATCCAGAGCCTGTGAATGGCTCTGCAATATCTGATATGGGATGGAGGAGGCAGGAGCATAGGAAAATGATACACAGTAATTCTCCACTCCTAAATTAATTCAGAAGGCAAACATTTTTACTGGATACCTATGAAATGCTACTGGGTGCTATTAAAAAGCTTTTCAAGCACAATGCAATAACCAGGCACAGTCAGCATGAATTCATAAAGGGAAAGTCCTGCCTAATTAATTCAATACCCTTCTACAATAAGGTAATTTGCTAGTGGATGAAGATCGTGGATGTGATTTTTCAAGACTTTAGTACGGCTTTTGATACTGGCCTGCACAGTGTGCTTCTGGACAAGTTGTCCAGCTGGGAGATGAGCAGGGACACAGAGTGTGGGATGAAGAATTGGTTGAACATCAGTGCTCCAGGGATTGAAGTGCATGGGGCTACATTTGGCTGGTGAGCAGTCACCAGTGGCGTTCGTTGGGGCTCAGTTTTTGGGCCAGTTGTGTTCAGCATATTTATCCATGACCATTATCAAGTGTGTTGATTATACCAACCTGGACGGTGCTGTTGACTCTCTTTGGGGACAAGAGGCCTTACAGAGGGATCTGGATAGACTGGAACATTGGGCAATTAGCAGTGGCATGAAACTTAACATGAACAAATGCTGGAATAAATGCTGGATTCTGCTCCTGGGATGGGGTACTGCTGGGCACAAGCATAAACTGGGAGAGTGTCTGGAGAGCAGCCCTGCAGAGGGGTCAGGGGGTGTGGGTCGGCAGCAGCTCAGTGTGAGCCAGCAGTGTGCCTGGGCAGCCAGGAGGGCAAACCCCATCGTGGGCTGCGACAGACACGGCACCACCAGCCACCAAAAAAGGGGATCGTCCCACTGTACTCAGCCATGGAGCGGCCTCACCCTGAGTCCTGTGTGCAGAGCTGGGCCCCACAGTTTGGGAAGGACGTGAAGGTCCTTGGATGGTCCACAGGAGGGCAACACCACTGGTGGAAGGGCTGGAAGGTGTGTCCTGTGAGGAGTGGCTGAGGATCCTGAGTCTGTCTCATTTGGAGTGAAGGGACTGAGGGGTGACCTCATTGCTCTGTACAGCTTCCTGAGCAGGGACATGGAGAGGGAGGTGCTGATCTCTTCTACCTGGTCTGGACATTAGGAAGCATTTCTTTTCAGAGTGAGGATCAAACACTGGCACGGGCTTCCTAGAGAGGTGATTGATGCCCTGTGTCACTCAGTGCCTTAAAGTGAGGCATCTGGACAATGGTCTTCATTATTGGCTTTAACCTCTGGTCAGCCCTGAAGTGGTCAGGTAACTAAACTAGATGATCATTGTAAATCCTTTTGAAATGAACTGTTCGAGTCTAGTCTTGTCCAGCCTATTCTAGGCTAAGATAGGCTAGGCTAGGTTTTTCTGTGCTATTTAAACAGATGCATTGCTTGTTGGTAAAATCAGTGTTTTTAGTGTATCTTCTAATTTTTCATGTTTATTTAACTTCTGCATTTCAAAAAGTATTTATAAAGCTGCATTAAGATAACAAAGGCTTCATTAATAAATAGTTGGAATTTTTCTTCCAATGTGAGGAAGACTCTCTGTAATCTTTGCCACACAGAAGATAGAGAAATCACAAAATGTATCCTACTTGCTCCAGAAGTTCCTACCTGCTGCATTGAAGCCAGTGATACCTAACGGCAACACCTCATAGACTTATAAGATGGCACCATTAGGTTCCAACTTTCTGGACATACCTCCTACACTTGTTGTAAATCTCAAAAGAAAAACTGAGGATTGAGCTGAGATCTCTGAACTAACAAAAATTACAACACATAAAATTGTATGTATGTTTCCTGCAGTGTAATCAGATTTGACCACATCTGCAGATAGTGATACAAAAATCACTTTATTCCCATAGGTTCCCATGAACTGGTTCTGCTATTGAATTCAATGAAACTGCTGATACACTTATTGAAACTACTACTGGATATTATCACCCAAAGTACAAAACACTAGGAAGTAAAAATGAGATATCTGTGCTGAACATTTCAGCATTTCTGGTTTGAAAAGCAAGGTATAGAAATGATTTGTTCATCACTTCAGAAAGCCTATGTTTTAAAGTGACTGAACTGTATGCTTCCAAGTGTGATATTTGTGCAGTTATGCAGCAAATAAATATGAAATATAATATATGATACATATTACATGTGTACTAAAAGATGCTCAAGTTCCTGGGGAAATTACACATTGAACTGTAGGGCTGAGTGAGGAATGTAGGGTTTATGTCTGTCATTAGTCGAGGTGCCCATTTCTCCCATATGTATGGATATGCTCAAACAATACATTCTCAAATACAACATGAAATGCGGCACATCTGTTTACCTTGTTTATCCACTCCAAACACATCCTGAAGTCTTGCTCACAGGCAGCTCTTTGCATGTTTGATTCACATGTGTGAGTAGTCCCGACAGGGTAAAGCAACTACTACAAAGCAGCGACTGCTCTTGCTCTGCTTGATTCAGGGCGGAGGGGTCACATGGAGGTTCAGTGGCAGCAGCAATAAACCTGGGGACTCCCTTGCCCGCACCGTGTTGTGATCCCACACAATAGAGCTACAATCTCCCTTGTTTTCTCTATCATTTTCACATGAGTTACCTAACTCATGTTAAAGAACACCCTTTCACCCTTCCCATAATGACAAAAGATCCCTGTGCTTGTCACTGGAGACCAATACCAGCTTGTCTGACATACAGGGACCCCAGTAACACAGCCTTGGCACTGGCAGAGGTTAATGAGCAACAGAGATTTGGTTTCCAATGTTTGCAAGTCCTGCATCTATGACAAGTGACTATTCCATATTTCTTATCTCATGCTGATTTATGGTTGTGCATTCTGCATGGGTCTTGCAGGCTGTTATACTGAAAGTTGAGTAATCAGCTCAGTGTAGATTTATTTCACCCGATGAACAGGAATAACTTGTTACTGCTCTTCCATGATCAGTCTGTTAAACCAGTCATGTTTTGATCTTTGACTGAGGCACATTGTGTGATTCATGGGGTGTCCTGTGCAGGGCCAGAAGCTGGACTTGATGATCCTGATAGGTCCCTTCCACCTCAGCATATTCTATGATTCTGTGATTTAATTTCCACCGTATTAGGCTAGGATCTTGCTGACTTGCAATATTCAGGGTACCCCTTCTGATGGTACACTAACTTAAGTCTGCAAAAAAGGGTTTCTTCTCCTTTGGCTCTTCAGAGAAGTTGGTGAGAAGATCAGCCACCAGCACATAAGCCTGAAAGAGAAGCAATCATAACTTCCTCTTCATCTTGTATGTTGTGTTTTCTCTGAGTGCTCAAGAAACAAATCGAAAGTTGTATCATCTGCTCTTCCTGTGAAACTTGGACCTGGTTGATGGGGAAATGAAAACAGAGGGGGAAGATGTAAAAGTTTTTCCCAGTACTCTCTGCCTGCAGAGAAGGTGGAGAAGCAGACCAACAAGTCAGATCTGCTGTTTCCCCCACCGCACTCATAGCAGGGAATTTCCTCTTTTGTGATGAAACATCACTAATTACAATTAAAATGCCTACATATTGGAGTGCTGACTCCTTGTGGAAGGATTCACCATTCCTGTTTACAGAGTGGGAAGAGGAGGTGCAGAGAGCTGAAGCCCCTGCTCCAAGCCACCCAAAGGAAGGAGAATCGCCTCAAGACAAACACTATTCACCTCTCCTCAGCCCCATCCTCCAAGAAGCCTGGGCCTGCTAAGGAGCTCTATGGCTCAGAAAGTTGTGTATTGTCAAACTAAGTAACAAAAATAATGGCTATTCATGTAGAGTCAAACTCTATTCTGCCTAAGTGTTTATACACTGACTCTATCTGGCAGTCTGATAAAAAACTGCCATCCATGCCTTCAGTGGAGTGTTATGCCTCCCTTACCCAGGGTCACTGAATCATGGAATTACAGAGCAGTTTAGGCTGGAAGAAAAATTCAAAGATCATTTATGCCAACACCCCTACCATGGGCAGAGGCACCTGCAACTAGATCAGGTTGCTCAAGTTCCCATCTAGCCTGGAATTAAGCATTTTCAGGGTTGGGACATCCACCACTTCTCTCAGCAACCCATTCCAGCCTTTTGTCACTCTCACAGTGAAGAAACTATTCTTTATATATAATCTAAATCTATCCTCTTTCAGTTTAAAACCAATGCCCCTTGTTCTGTCTCCATAGACCTGATAAAAAAAAATATCTCTTTCTTATAATGTTCCATTATGTATTGAAAGGACACAATGAGGTCTTGAATCTGTATTTTCTCCAATCTGAACGATCCCAGCTCTCTCGGCTTGTTTTCATAGGAGAGATGTTCCAGCCCTCTGATTACTGTTGTGGCCCTCCTCTGGACCTAGTCCAGGAGGTCTATGCCTTTCATTTACTGGAGACCCCAGAGCTGCATGCAGTTTCCTAGGTGCACTGGCCCTCTGTTCTCACTAGAACAGAGCAGCAGAATCATGTCCCTCAACCTACTGGCCACACTTCTTTTGATGAAGCCCAGGATACGGTTGGCTTTCTGGGATACAAGTGTACAATGCAAGCTCCTATGTATTACTTTTATCTTCCAGAATTCCCAAGTCCTCCACAGTGCTGTTCTCAATTAATTTTTCCCTCAGTTTGTACTCATATGGAACATTGTCCAAACCCAGGTGCAGGACTTTGCACTTGGCCTTGTTGTACTTCTTAAGGTTCGCATTTGCTCACACCTTAAGCCTATCAAGACCCCCCTGTATGTCATCTCTTTCCTCAAGTGTGTCAGCTGCACACTCAGCTTTGGTGCAATTCACAGACTTGCTGAGGGCGCACTTGATCTCTTTTTCTGTGTTACAGATTGAACAGTAATGGCCCTGAGTAACATGATGCTGGGAATTTCATGAGCGTCAGCTGAAAGATGGGCTCCATCTAGTCAGGCTTGTGCTTCTTAGGGCTGCACACAGTATGCCAATTTTGGCACCAGCTAGAGTCATGAATTGGGAAAAAAAACCCCAAAATGTCCATGCAGATTCTGTTGCAAGGGAGGCAGGTCATAGAAAAGATCACCATCCATTCCACTTCTCCTTAGATATGGCACCTTCATGACACAAGACCCTTGGCCATGGCCATCTTCCTTATGGGCCAGGTGCCAGGGATGTTGAGCCACAATTTAGTTTGTGGTCCTTAGACAATTGCCCAACCAATGCCATCACAAAAGCTTAAGTAAAAGGCAAGCCCTTCAAGAGTGTGCTGTACCTACATCTGTCACCAAAGAGGGCTTGTTTGTTGATTGTTTTTTTGGCAGGAAACTAAACCTACATTGCTTTTCTGAGCAATGAGTGAGCAGAAGTGAGACAGAATGAAAAGCATTGGACCTACAGAAAGAGGAAATTGGGTCTGAATCTGTGATGTACTGCACACAGCAAAACATTTTAAGAATCTCACTTTCTTTCATACACTCACACTTGTTATATTCCCCCGCTTTGTCTCTGTGTGTATGCATGTGTCCGGTCACCCAAGTATGATGGCATAGTGTTGACAGCTTGGGTTACCTTGAATTTGGTCTGCAATAAGGGCCCCAGTTTGGAGAAAATCTGACCTTTTTGATCTTCAGGCTTCTTTCTGGTATCATAGTGCAAGTGTTCACTGAAGGTTTTGAATATGTAGGCCAGTGTAGAGTTGAGTGTGGGTTGTTTTGGTTTTTTTTTCACTTTTGACTATTTTCCTATTTGCTTTTCCCCAAATTCACTATTTTTTGAGTAAAGTTAAAACAATTTGCAGTTATGGGATGCAGACAGCAAAATCTTTGTTTCACATAAATTTCAGCTATTGCACTAGTCACATGCTCAGGCAAAGAAGAAAATCACTCCAGAAAAACTCAGTCTGCAAGACTACTAGATTAAAGGAGATGAGAACTATACAGTGCAGGATTGCTTTTAACAATATGTTGTACTCAATCAGTGGACTGTATAAGTAAAAGAGTCAAAGCCTTGCTTTCATAAAGATTGGAGCTTCAAATCTGTCTAGACAAGTAATTTATAGCAAGGGAAAAAATCTAAACCATTGAATCCTAATGTTGTAAACAGTCTGTTATCAAGACTGGTAATACAGACAGGGCTCTACTTTCCTCAAGGACCACCCACAAGAGAAAGAATTTGATATGGCAACTTGCCTGAAAAATTTGTTTGTGATATCCCAGTATGAGATAGCTGCATGAAAGAGCCAGAGGAGTTGGGAGTGCTTTGTTGAGGGAGCAGCTGGTGGGACTGGCCTTGACAGTGACTGCTATATGCACTTCAGAAAATGTCAGTCCTCTTAAAACACCGAATAAAGACAGAGAGCCTTCAGACTGTCTCTTGATTATTTTTCTCTGTCCTCTCATCTTTCTACCATAGTGGCATTTGAAGAATCACAAATTAACCATAACGTGTGTAAAGGAACAACTGCCTTCCCCTTCCCACCTCCTTCTTTTTAAAGAGCAATCTTAGTTATGAGAAGTCTTACAGATCTTCAGGCATGGTACCATAGATCTTGTTATATGTGGGTTTCCAGAGATGAAGGCAGAATTCAGCATTACAACCCAGAGTTTTCCATAGTGAGACAGACCATCAGTCTCCATCTGTGACCTGCAGCAGTAGCACGATGGACATCTGGTATAAACTGCCCCTTGACATCCCTCTACATCTCTTGGGACAGCTGGAAGACAATTAGAACTTTCTAAACCACATTTTCAGTCTTGGTTATTAAAGCTAGGTACGTGCATCCACACTTATGCACTTAGGTCCCCATTTTAGAACAGTTTGTGTGATCTACATTGATATTTCTGTTCAGCTTACTGAGCGAGTTGACAGAATGATAGCAAAACACACTTCTGATGGAAGTTTCTTACACAGATTTTGATGTATTTTAACCTTTCAGAAACTATTAGAGTGACTGAAATTTTATATAAAACTTACGTCTAATTAAAGCTATCTAAACTTCTCCAATATTTCAAATCTACCTGAATGTGGGCATTTGTCATGAAAAACTGAGGCATTCAGACTAAAAAAGAAACCACTTTTAAAAGAGTTCTGCCTCTTCACAGTGTTTTGGCGTTTTCTTTTTGCAGGCTTTGTTTGGTTGGTTGCTTTCTTGGTTTGGGGTTTTGGTTGGTTGGGTTTTGTTTGCTTGCTTATTTGGTTTGGGTTTTTTATGGTTTGGTGGAAGTTTTTTGCTTATTTGTTTTTTCGGGGTTTTTTGGGTTTGGGGTTTTTTGGGGGTAGAGGGGGAGGGTAATGGGTGTGTTTTGGGGGTGGGTTTTCTTTGGTTTTGGCAGTTTTTGGGTTTTAGCTGGTTGGTTGGTTGGTTGGTTGATATTGTGTGAAGCTTTTTGTTGTTTTTTGCCAAGCATGAAAGTTACATGAAAAAAAAGTTTGGTTAGCAATCCTGCCTGTTTGCTTAGTGAAGAAAAACACAGGAAAGACAGCTGGCCCAAGATGGCTCTTATGTTCCTATCTTCCCTCTGCTAGTCTGCAACCTTCAGGGGTTCAGAAAGAGTAGAGAGCACAGTCTAGCTTTACATACCAAAGTCTCATCTTGAGAGCTTTGCTAGCACAAGGGGAGAGTGTAAAATCTACTGGAGGAGTAACTATTGCAGTTTGTACCTCCCTGAGGTATCGATTGTTACTCACTATGAAAAGATTAAAATCTTTTGGACTTTCCCAGGGAACCTTTTGGAAATTCTGTGCTGCTAAACGATCGTACTTGCTACTGTTCAATATCATAAAGGTCTGTTTCAGCACAATAAGAGATTTTGCTGAAATGCTGTGAGAAGTTCTCCTGCTGCAAGACCTTGCTATATTCCGAGCACTGTGCCAGTTTGTGCTGGGGAAATAATCTTCAGTGAATAGGTCAATGAAAATTAAATAAATGGACATAAAAGTTATCTTAACTGTCTTCAACTATGCATCTGACCTTGAATTTATTATACAAGTAACTAACGGAAAGAAATAATGGTAAAAACATGTTTGTGCAAAAATACTTGGTAAAGGAAAGGAAGAGTCAAAAGGAACTTTGCTTTGATGTAGACTAAAGACTACCTGAGATGCTGGAGAGAGGGGGAGTTGGATGACACTGGGGCCTGAACTGGAGCAACAGAAGAGGAGTGATCTAGGCTGAGAGTTGATGCTGGTATAGGGCTCAGTAGGTGAACTGACATGATCATTAAGACCTCTGAGGCAAAGTGTCCCTTCATGGGGACAAGAACTTTTATTCCACATCAGATATATTAAGATGTGAAGACACTTTTCTGGAAGACTTATTGCAGGCATAGGGACAGCTGGTTAGTGTTACTGCTGCTTAATGGCTTAGAATAAGTTAACACTGCAAGTACTGCAAAATTCAATCCTTTCCCTACAGATTGTACAGCCTAAAATAACTTCTTGAAGAAAAGAGATGCAACCTATGGTAGGATTACAGCTGCTTGAATTCCCTTGTACAGGCTAGGCTAACGTCTACAAATATACTTTAGAAACTATTCGTCTGCCAGCATGGAAAACAAGGCAGGAGAAAGATTTCCTGTGACTTCAATTGGCTTTGTCTCAATTCCTGGTGAGACAGAATGAATCAGCACAAAACTAGACATCTTATGCTGATAATGGGCATTGTATTTCAAGCAAAAGCATAGTGTTATAATCCATCTTGTTTAGATACTCAGTACTAATAGGTTTTTTTCAAGCAGCACAAATTTCCTGCAGGGAAATTACTGAGTTAATCAGACCAATTTTCAGAACTGGTCTGATTAACTCTGATTCTGAACATTGAACTGCTCTTACTAGAACTAAGAGATTTTGGGCTAATGTAGGTTGGGATCACTGACCTGCTTTCTGGGAATGAGGTGTAGATTGACCTCACTCCTGTGATAGAAAGGTGCACTCCGCTGGGATCTGGGCAGGGAGGGGGAGGTGAGTCAGGCAGAGATACCTTTGTGCTGCTGGTGCTCCTCCTTGTCTCATGCTGAAAAATGGAAACATTGCCTGGTGCTTGAAACTGCCTCCCCAGAGGCACTAAACCAAGAGCTGGCCTCGCCACGGAGAGGTGCTGTGAGAGTCTATAACAGAAGCACAGCAGCGTAATGACAGCTCGTGCACGGAGAATAGCAATTATCTGCTGCTAAAGCCTGCAGAAACAGTGGCTGCTCAGGAGCACGCCTCATTGTAGAAAAAAAGACGAACAAATCAGAGTTGGGAGAACAAATTAGATCTTTAGGCTTTATGTACACTGCTGTATAAATAAAAAAGCTAAAAATTTATGGTGAGCCACGCAGCTGCCTGAACAGCTACCTCCGGGGGGCGCTATGACCACAAAATAAAACCCTGCCAGGTTTGGCTGCTATTTTATTCCCCTGTTTTGATTCTTCTAATGGCATTGTAAGCTTTGTACATCGCTCATTCAGCTATTCTATCCAAAAGTACATACTGTATTCTTTTAAAGGGAGAAATAAAAAAAAAATCAAATGCTGATTTCAAAGATGATTTTCTTAGCAAAACCCAGGTAAAAACATCACGGACTGTGATCTTTGTTCTAACCCACCTCAGCCATACATACACCACAGCTCCACATTTAGATGGAAGCTCTGACAGTCCAGCAGAAAGTCCTGCCTTTTGTACACCTCTCAACAGCGCGCCATCCACATTAATTACTTCCAAAAGAGCCAACTGGGCATGCTCACACCAAAAGCCCACTGATATCAACGCAGTATTGAAGAAGGATCAACACTACAGGAGATCAGACCATTGGAGCACACCTGGTTCTGGTTTATGTCTGCTCTGCTTGCAGACTTCAGTCTAAATCCCCTGTGTTGTTCTGCTCCTGCCCACAGGCTAACATATGGCTAGGAGTCAGATCATCTGACTGTTTTATGGACTCTTACCTTTCACACTGCTCCACACAAGCAGAAATACTTCTAGATCTTGGTCTAGTAGTGCAAACAACAGTATAAGTGACATTAGGTAAATAGAACATCTTTTTTTCCTTTGAAAAACACTAAAAAAGGTTGTATACCCTCTCTCTGAACAACAGTGGTTGTATTGCCCTTTTTGTTACAAGCATAGACTGTTTGTCTGATATTTACAATATTATAAAGCCACTTTAATCTGTCACTCAAACTTCCTAATTTGTCTGGTTTGGGACAATTATGTTTAGTGCAAAAATATAATTGAGTATTTATGCTCTCTTTTTATTCTAGCTTGTGTTTTCGTCTGCGTCTCCTTTCTAACTCACTCCATCCCATCCCCTACTCACCAGCCCATGTTGAGCAGAGCTGATGATTTAAGATTACAGTCAACATTTCACTTCCGACACAATGGAAGTATCTCAGGTATCTCCAAAATAGTATTCCCCCCTCACACAGAGGAGAACATTGACAGAGGAACCTGGCTGTGCATGGGAAAAAGAAAAGAAGGCTGGAAAAGGAACTGTATTTCAGCCTTAGCAACCAGAGAGAGGAGTTCTTTGGTGGACCAGCAGCTCTAAGTTGCCTGGAGGCTTTCTGGGCACTGTTCAGGTGTGCAGCTGTGACAGCCTTAGAGCAATTTTGTGCTCAACTGTGTCTCCCATTTTGATAGTTTAGAGTAAGTCCATGTCAGTACTACATGTATTCCTTCGAATCAGTCTTCTGGGGCTGTTTTCTAGCAAGACAATGCAGTACAGACCATGGACCACAGTCTTAATTAAAACTTGAGAATTTTTTTAAAGGAGGTTCTCCAGACTATAATGACTAAAAGCTTCTGAAGATATTGAACGTATATCACTCTTAACTACTTGCACCCAAATACAGTATGTGAGTTGCTTAGAATGGATAAACAAAGCATATCTTGCTTTTTTTTTTTTTTCTCCAGAGCCACAACAGTTTTGAAAAGAAGGATGTTTAAGAATACATTCTATACCAAAAAAAGCCCCCAAACGCAGCAGAAGCTCTTGGTGTCTGAGACAAATGTTCACAGAACACTAACTATCCTCACATGCTGATTTTATAGATTCAGGCTTTAAACGGCAGCTTTCTTCCCCCGACACTTCACCCACATCATAAATCAATAAATAGATCAATAAATAACAAAATGTCTCCACTGCTGATGCACAGTAGATGCCAGTTTCTCTTCCTGTTCTGTCTGGCAGATTCCCACGAAGGGCACAGGGTGGGTGGCCCATACATTGATAATCACCTTAATTTGCAAAGCTGCCTCTGTTATCAAGCTGTGTCACTGATGCCATCTGGATTACAGAAACACATCTTACTGATGAAATCACAGAGAATTTCAGTAAAAGTAGAACAATATTCTGTCAATATTGAATCACAGTGTGGATCTGGCCGTGCTTGCAACATAAGCATATGGCAAACACATGAACAACTTGCGGTACTCTGAATCTATTGTTTTAGTTTGTTTCCAGCAGTTTCAGTCCAGAAAAATTCATAGCTAGTAAATTACTTTTGATGGTTTGTTAGGAGAAAAAGATGTTACAGCAGAAGAACATCCTCCTCTCCTTGCTGCCTGTCTTTTCAGACCATATTAAATAATGTTGTATACAAACAACGTGGTTGTTTGGTGTTTTTATTTTTTTGTGTGTGTGTGGTTTTTGGGTTTTTTGGTTTGGTTTTGGTTTTTTGTTTGTTGGTTTGGGGTTTTTTTGGGTTTTTTTTTGTTTGGTTTGGTTTGGTTTTTTTAAGTGTAAGCTAGTCTGGCCAAAAGAAAGAAAACTTTATATTTTAATAAGAGTGAGGAAAGGTTTGTCCAGTCAGATAATGTCCTTTGTTAGTCTGTCATACTTGCATAAAACAGGAAATTTTATAGACACATATGCCCTTATTCAGGTTCTAATGTAATAGAAGATACTGCCTTTCCTGACAAACCTTGTGTGTTTTTACCTTTGTACCCTGTATCACAGCTGCATCAACATAAATGATACTATAATGAATTCATATGCTGTGAACAATGTTCAGAGATACTTGTATTTTAGTTGAAAATTCTGCTTTTGGAGTTTCTGAGGATAGTTTCTCAGTCATCTCATTTTTTTTCCCTTCACAGTCTGTAATGTAAAAAAAGACTTCACAATGAAAATGAAAATCAAGGCATTTTAAAGATTTTGTTTTAATTTTAGACTTACACTTTTGGATAGTCTCCAGTGTAGATACAGACCTCTGCTTAATGTCAGCAACAGGTTTTCTTTTCTTAATGGCTTCTTAATGACTCTACAGAGACAGCCTCTGGCTCCCCAGATGCCATGTAATTCCAGCACTGGGCCTATTCCTAATCCCATTTAAATGTGAAGTAATTTGCCACCTTTTCTCCAAAAGAAGGGCCACCCAGCACTGTCTGATATGGTGGGGGTGCTCACAAATATAGCAGGAAGGTGAAAACTGCTTATTCAGTGCATTTTCACACTGTATTTCACACCCTAGCACACTGAGCTAGTGCATCAATGTCTGCACTGAAAATGGCTTTTCCTGCTTCAAAGCTGTCCCTGCTCATGGATTTTGCATTTTCATGTCTCTTCATAAACCATTTCCTTATGAAACCTCAATTTCTTCTGCAGGATGTTTCTTCCCTCCCCAAGGGAGCAGTGCAATGAGTAGCTACAGCCTTTTACAGGATTTGAGATGCTTCCCTTCTGGTCCGGGCACCACTGCCTGCCTCCCTCTGGGACTGGCAACTGCAGGGGGTATGCTTCCTCCTCCTCCTCCTTCTTATAGGGCTGCTCTTTGACTCTGGTGCTCAAAAAAGTGTGCTGTTGACCCTGGTCTTGAGTAAGATGAAACTCTGCCATGTAATTTGATCTGAGATGACAGGCCAGCCCCCCTAGGGATGAGGTGTTACCCCCAGTTCCACCACTCATCAGGTTATCAGCACACAGCTTGTATATAAAAAAGTGACATTCTGTTAATTTCACTCTCAGAAATTACTTTCTCTGTTGAATGTGGCAATATAATTCATGAGGAAAGCAGAGTTCCTCTAGGCACTGATAAGCTGCTTACACCCTGCAGGAGCAACTGTCCTGATGGTTCCACTAGCACCTGTAGCTACAACTAAGCTTGGAAGTCAGTGTAACACTGGGGTAAGCCCAAAAAGTCTCAGTGCCATGTAAGTCCTCTTCTGCTTCTGGAGGGACTAGACATTTTGGCATTCATGCAAAGAAATATGTGAAACATATGTCGTATCTACACACACACACATGCATGACACGAATGCTCTGAGCCTGTTGGATCGTTTATAATGCTATTTGCTTCTTATTACCAAGTAGACACACTATTATTCATATACACAAATTGCATATTCCCTGCTATTTTCAGCTGTTACAAAGAACCAAATATTCTCATGCACCCAGCCATAGTGGTACTGCAATTCTTATACATTTGTCTTTCCCCCATCATTTTTTAAAAGCTCAGTACTGTTGCATAAGGTTTGGTAAGTGTGACAATTATTTTTTTCCAATAGAAGAAAATAAAGATATACTGCTGGGTAAAATACTTACCTATCAAATACATGTTGAGCTATGAGATAACACTATTGAAGAGATAGTTGGACAGCTAATCTTTGGGATTCACCTATTTGCTGCTGCTGCTGGTGGTGTAATAATACCTTTGATTGCATTATAAGTGGCAGAGACAATATACCTCTCTTATATTGGTGGCATCATTCATGTTCCTGGCCCTCTGTAACTCATAAAACTCATACCCCCTCTTAAAGGCTGTCACAATGCAGATGGATAAACTATCTTAAAATAAAATTCTGACAATTCTGACAGCTTTCCCCCATGCACAAAAGTGAGAGAACCGTATGGTAGCCTCAGGTTATCTTGCTTGAAGTGGTGGCACTTCTGCTGCTGTGCCCCAAAGAGGTGCCTCTTCCCTTTCAGACCCCTCATCACGCACAGTAAGCATGGCAGCACCTATCACACCCAAAATTCGAATAGACATGAGCTGCAATTGCAGACCCGGTGCAAGTGTACAGGGAAGATGCTGTATCTGCCACTGCTTCCTGTGGCAGTATTAAGGAGTCTCCACTCACAGCACAGTGCCACAGCATTGCAGGTGGCTTTCTGTGAGATTTCATTCTGCTGGCAGACCGCAGAGCTTCAAATGACAGGAAAAGGAAATAAGATCATAGCTTTTTCAAATATTTTCCATGGTATAACTCTAAATATGTGTACAATTTGGAAAAAAATAAAAAGAGTATGCCAATGAACCTGTCACTTCACTGTTGAGACCAGATTCTGCATTGTGCTTCACCAGAATGACAGAAAAATGGTATTTATTCCTGAGGTGTGTTTCTATCTGCCTTCCCCCCTGTCCCCAGCAGTCTGTGTGGTGCACTGACATCAGTTTGTACTTGTGGGAGTTCACTACCACGTAGGGAGCAATTGTTGCCTTTCAGGATGCAGCTTTTTTCTTTTGAGACCACTATCAAGTCCAAACACTGGGGAAAAAAGGGGGGAGAATAAATCCTACAATGACACAATTTCCAAAGTGTGAAGCTTTAGGATATTAAATTATAATGAAAAGGGTCTTCATTTCATTGATTACACAGTAATTTCTCATCAAATAGTGTCCTGCGTGTGTTCTACTACATAGCAGCATTTTAGAAATGGCATTTAACATCTAACATGAGATGAAACATAATTCTTCAGGTTTGTGAGTATGGGTTACAAAGACCATGAGTGATGGTCTGGCAGAAAGGTCCTGGCAAGGAGGATTACAGTGCATTTCAATAAGAATGGAATGGAATGGAATGGAATGGAATGGAATGGAATGGAATGGAATGGAATGGAATGGAATGGGGATACTTTTGAGGTCTGCATATGTTGGTATTTGCTTCTCCCTCCATGTACTCCAGTCCTAATGCAGCAGCACTGGAAGAATGCTCCCATACCCATGATACTGCGCAGATTTAACTGCTGGATTGTCCCCTGGGGACAAGCCATTGAAGAAAGCCCTGCCATACACTGTAACCTCCCTGCAGCAGTGCGATGGGTCAGGACAACATATGCACACACATGGTAGTGTGTTTTGATAGCCCATGTCTTCTCCCCTTTTTGCATCTGGTGAAAGATCCTTTATCTCTGAATCATTGAATGCCACGTAGGACAGGATTTTATGTGACATGGTATCCATTGGTTGCTCCTTCTGCCCAGCTATTGGAATGATGCTGTGGTAAAGGGAAACTTGGAGCCGCTGGCAAATCAACAATGTAACTAAAATGTTAACTATTAGCCAGAGACGATACCCAGGTCACGGCCAGCGGGCTTCTCAAAGAACTATTGCAACTTCAGTAATAGTTATGCTGGCAATTCTTCCTCTTTTTAGGTAGGTGGGATTCATTCATGATGAGAGGCTTGCTATGCCAAACCCAGGCTGTGCCTTTTATTTTTCCAGTAGATGAAAGATGAGAAAACTTCTTAGAACAGAGCCAAATCTGAGGAGGAATGGGGAACTCAACTCACTCACTTCATAAAGAAACCTTGAAGAAATTTTTTCCTGTTAAAATTTCTCTNTGGTTTTCAGTCCCATGTGATTAATGTCAGCATCATTTATTAACCTAAGGAACACTATGATGAATTAAAAAAAAATACAGCTCATTGATTTTCTTCTGCTTCAGCAGGGAAAAAAAAAAAAGAAATACAGATAGTCTCAATCCTGCTCTCCTTCATCTAAGGGTAAAAAAATTAAAAATATGGTGGAGATGAAACATATTTCCACTTCATGCAGTCTATGCTCACCAGTGGCCTTGCTTTCTCGGATTGAAAGGATATGTGTAGTGGATTGGGTACCACAGGCTCTTACTGTCCCTTGCCCAGAGTGCAGTCAAAGGTTCACTGAGGCGCAGCTCTGGATTCATCACTACTACTGTGCTACTGTGCTNGTTTAAAAGTGAAGTCATAGAATTTAACTAAACAATGGTTTTCCATATAAATCTCTCTTCAGTGAGTAGTTCCTCTCTAAGCTGTTCCAAAACATCCTGGCTTCAATAAGATCAGATGCTCAAACATTCAGTGCAGGAAACAGCGTGACTTCTACACATTTAACAACTGTTCAATATACTCTGTTGCAGTGGGTCCGTCTGTCTGTCTACAATTTTATCATGTTTTTCACATATTTCCATCATCGTGCCTATTAGACAAGGCACAAAAGGGGTCAATTTCTAAAGTAGTTTGTGGGGGGAGGCCTTGTTTAAATATATATATANCATTTATTAACCTAAGGAACACTATGATGAATTAAAAAAAAATACAGCTCATTGATTTTCTTCTGCTTCAGCAGGGAAAAAAAAAAAAGTAATACAGATAGTCTCAATCCTGCTCTCCTTCATCTAAGGGTAAAAAAATTAAAAATATGGTGGAGATGAAACATATTTCCACTTCATGCAGTCTATGCTCACCAGTGGCCTTGCTTTCTCGGATTGAAAGGATATGTGTAGTGGATTGGGTACCACAGGCTCTTACTGTCCCTTGCCCAGAGTGCAGTCAAAGGTTCACTGAGGCGCAGCTCTGGATTCATCACTACTACTGTGCTACTGTGCTCTGGAAGGATGTGCTCCTGAGAACAAATTCTAGGTTTCACTAAAAAATTGCATCTTCCTAAAATTCACATGGAGGATCAATTGGTTTTTCAGTCACAGGCAAACCAGGAAGTTGGAAAACCATTGCTGGAGAGAATGGACAAGGCATTTTGTCAGCCACCATAATGCAGAGTTTCATTTAGAGATTTTTCTCTTTTGTAAAATAAAAAGACGGATAAATTTCTAAACAGCATGTTGCTTCAAAATGCAAAAGCAAAATTGCCAAATTTTTATCTAGGTTGTCTAATAGAACTTTTGCTTTTCTCTGTTTATGGCTAAAACAACTGGGCATTTTCAACACGAATTCTAGCTTCTTAGTTACAAAGTAAACATTAGCAATAACTAACTTAACTGAAATTGTCGTTCATCTCTCTCTCTCTAAGCGCACTTATTCCTAGATTTATTTAGACTTCTTGTGTTTTAAGGCCACGGGAGAATATTATTACAATTTGTTTATTCAATCTATATAATTGAGGCAATATAATTACCTAGAAAAAAAAAAAATCCCTCATAGTTTACATTACCTTGGTACCCCATTTGGAGAATTTTTATATGAGAGGAATTGTTCTGAGAATTGTAGTGAAGCCCAGTCTCTGACTAAAACTTGCAATCCAGAATGGTAAAATCACCATATGTGGCACATCTCTTAGCAGAAAACAGCCGCTTTCTCTTCTGGCAGACAACTGGGGTGAGTGGATTGTATCTCCAATTCCGAGAGTCTGAATGCATAATAGAGATGTTTGCAATACAAGACTGTGTTTTGTGATTTATTTGAAATCATGACTCTTCAGCTGTCCTGGAGCTACTTGGATGACTGGAATGTAGCTCTATTCCACAAGGTTTCAGCAGATTTTCCGCCACACTAAAATCTTCAGAATGAGAGCTGACAGATCATAATTACAGTCATACATTCACATGCTTGAGTGGCAGTTTGTATATTAATATGATGTTGCTTCATCTTGTTCTAAATATTTTAGGAATAAAGTATTTCAAGTATTCTTATTTTGTGGGAGAGCTGTTCATCATTTAGGTCTGTATCTACTCTACTGATTTGCAGTCAAGATTTTCCATGCTAGCTCCAAAACAAGTCATGTGGTTTAGATACTTAGGGCTGCATATTATCTCACAAGTTTGAGAGGTACAACAGCTGAAACACAGTCTACAAAATCTGCTGGTGGAGCTATACCAAAAAACATTGTTTCCCAAAACATACTTTCCATAAAGTTCTGCCCCTCCTAGTTGCTGGGGGTGCAAGGCAACAATTTATTGAACTGTAAACAAATTTTGAGTGTCAGTTACAATCGTAGAATCATTAAGGTTGGAAAAGACCTCCAAGATCATCAAGACCAACCTTCAACTGAATACCACCGTGCCCAATAAAAAAGGTTTCCCACCTTTTTCCTCCTTGAGGACAGGTGCTGATAAAGGGTTCATGCTCTTGGCACAACTGAAATGTGTGCCGCTGGTGGTACTTAGAGGTCTGCTGTTAACTTGAGGCTTATGAACTGAAAAAATTTCTATTGCTTCTCATGTGATCACTTTGAAATGGGCCAAAAATTGCTAATTAAAACATGCCTAAAGGTAATTTTTCAGATTCAGTCATTATTGACTGTTTCTTCTCCCTCAGGTGCAGCATGGTACAGTAGAAAGGTCTGTTTAAAAATCTGGACTAGCCTCTCCTTTTCCTTTTTCAGGGGTAGTCTGATTCTCCAATTAAAATTATACCACAGTTTGGCTGTGCTACAGCTTATTAATGAAACATAGAAGCACATATTTACTATATTCGAGTTCAAGCATATGATCATTAAACATGTGACTGTCTGCATGGAGTAATGTGCAGAACAAATGTTTTCAGAGACCCAAAGCAAGGTAGCAATATTTATAAACACCTTTTGTCCTTTTTTTAGGACTACATTAAGCAGTAGTTCAGTGCTTCAGTGATGCCGTGTGTGACTCAGTACCCACACACAGCAAACGCAAAGGAACTGACAGACTGAGGAAACACAAACTTAAAATGGTCTATTAATAGATACTGCGTTTGTCAGAACACAGAGTTGTATGCAGGGAGGGATGCAGGGTTACATCTCTTAGGCAGAGAGTTTAGTTATGCATATGATCGATATGGAGACCATAGATTAGGGAAGTTTATGAATGGTAAAACCAGGCACTAGCTATCAACTCTAGGACAGGTAATAATCTTCAAAACAGTGTGTAGTGACATGGCCAAGTGAGATTGTGCCTACAGATAAATCTCCGTTTTAAGAGAAGAGACAAAAGCTGCCTTTTTTGGTCCACATGGAAAGGAAGGATACTGTTTGTTTGCCGTTCTCTTCTGGAAGAGGTAGATGCAAGAAACAGAGTACTTTTCCGACCAGTTCCGTTCAGCCAGACACTTCTGTGGATGTGATAAGTACATTTTACAAATTATGGCGTGTTTATGTGATTTGACAGCCTCTTCCAAGTGCAATGAATCAGCTTTGCCTGGCTCCAGTTCTGAAGCTTATTCAGGGAATAATTTATTCAAAGAATTTTATTTAGCTCATTATGGTTCTCACATGTAAGGAAATAGGTTCACAACTAAAAGTGTGCATAGGGGCACAGAAATCTGGCCTTCTCTGCTCCAAATACATCATTGTTCCACTGACAAACTGTGAGTACTGCATGAATTATCTGTGAAACTTGCAGCAGATATACCAAATATTTACAAGCTTGCTGCAGTGTTTTGTGTAAAAAGCAGGGAGAGAAGTGCCATTCTCAGAGTAGTTGCATGAGCTGTTGTTCTCTTACACCACTTCAGGACATGGTTTCACTTGTCCCATAAAACCATGGGGTGAAGTGGGTGATGATTCTACATTGTAGGAGATTTCAAAACTACCCAATAATGTGCATTTTGAGAATAAGCTTTAGTTTGCTCAGAAGGGTATGCTTGTATGTGATTTTCTAAACAGCCAATGCTGACCTAGCAAGAGCAGATGAAATAAACTTAGGATAGATTAATTTAGCGTGGTGAAGTCCAGATCCAGAAAGCCATTGAAGTACCATGTGGGTAGAGCTAACCACTGTTGTTGATCTCAACTTAAGAGTTGCAGATGAAAACAACATAGTGCTACTAAGTAATCATAAACAGTTTGGGAAAGAATATGCACCACAGAAAGGTATTTTAGTTAAAAGGGAATGATGAAAAACCATTTTTGATGTAATTACTGTCTCAGATTTATAAGTTTGAGTTTATTTAGGTAACTGAGTTTCAGATGCATATGATTATTCACTGACATTTTCTGTAACAAGTGAGGAGAAGGGGGAAGTTCTAGGACATGGATCCTCTAATCCCACAGCAAGTATGTCGATAGCTCCCAAAAAAATTCTCCCCATTGACTGCTGATGAGGTCCAGTCTAATAGTTCACATCAGCTGAAGTCTAGATTAAATGATAAGTACTCACTAATAAGATAATAAATGTTGATACATAATTTGAACACCTGAACTAAGATGAAATTAATTTTATTCCCTCTAGCTGAGGAAAGGAACCTCTCAAATACTGCTGAAACTGAAGTGAAGTTCATACTGCATTACCAGTACCAAGTGGTTAAAAACCCCTCTAATAGAGCTTCTTGGCATTTAGAAGACTCAGGACAAAATGTAAAGATTCCCTGGTGCTCCTATAAGGGTGCATTAGGTTTGTGACAAGAGCCAGAGGAAATGGCTTGCTCTTATGCAAACTTTTCACATGATCAGGTTCATGAGAATATTTTGGAGTGGATATGGAAGAGTTTATGCCATTCACCAGGCATCCTTAATGTGAAACCTCTCCTGTAACTCTTTTAAACAGAGCATCTGGGACATCTCCGCTGGTAATAGCTAGCAGAAATAGAAAATCTAGTAGGAAAGCCTAAAAACATTTAGGGCTTTTTAGGTCAAAGTCAACACCTTCGTTTCAATCTGGAAAAGCAGCAGGCGAGCAGCAGAGATCACAGAGCATTGCTGTCACACATTGCCATGCTGAGGAGTTGTCAGCAAAAATCCAACTCCAGCACTGCTAGGAAAACAACAGATAGCGAAAGGTTTGTTTTGCTTCTTTTCAGCTGAGTTCTGAGGTTACCAACCTTCATAGAACAACAACAACAATGTACATTTTTATAGTCCAGCAGAGTTCAGAGCCCTGCTAGGAAAGCAAATCACTGCTTGGTCAGCTCCACACAGGCACAACAGTTCAAGGGTTTGTGTTTTTTCTCTCCCAGCTAAGCTGTTTTCCCAAGAACATCTTTGTTACGTTATGCCATAAAACAAAAGGTCAGTTTTGATGTTGGTCCTAGAAATGTTCTTGTTGTTCTGTTTGTTTATATAATCGCCTTCCCCTTCCATCTGATAGAGAATGTGCTCTGCTGCTTAATGCCAGCTGCACACAAGATGATGAGAAGAATGACAGCCCCAAAAAAGGGGCCAGGGGAGGGGGACAGAGAGGGGTGAAAGGAATAAAGGGAAAATAAGCAGAGTTTTGCCTCTGGTCATTTGCAGACAGCTTGTGAGATCCTCACATCACACACATTGCTGGGTTGCCTGTGACGTTTCTGAACACACAAGCTGTTATTTCCTCACAAGTAGACAGCCCTGCTAAACCCTTTCAGGCAACGTGGGTGGGCGCTTTAGAAGACATACTGTCTCATCCTATTCAGGAACTGCCCTCTGTCACTGTTCTCCTGGCATGCTGGATGTTCGTTGTTTAAGTAAATAAACTGGCTTGTGTCTCAGGCTAGCTGTGAATGCTGTGTCCTCCCACCACCACCCTTTCCCGGCCGCTCCAGGGAACAGAGGGGGTGGGGGGGGAAAAGGAAGAAAACAGCCAAAAGCAACAAGAAGATGAAAAAGTTCACAGAGAGCTCAGTGCCACACACTAAGCCCCGACCTACAAATAATGGGTGACCAAATGGTCATTAGAGGCCCCAATATCCTGTCAGCACTCGGCCTTCTGATGGAAGTCCACGGTGGAGGTGATTTCAAAACCGTCTTTCCTGTCTCTTTCAGAAAGAAGATTCTGGGAAATGGCTATGACAGGGTACTTTGATTTTCCTAATTTCTTCCAAATTTCTTATTCTTCTTTACCTTGCAAGTCAGTGGGCAGCTTCAGCAAAACTGAAGCAATATTTTCTGAAGTCCTGTTGTCAGCTTGCCTCCTTTCAAGGCTAGAGAATGTATGTGATTTAGAAGGGAGATACAAGATCATGAATCCACACCTGTTTTGGCAAAGATGCACAAGCAAGATTGCAAACAGACTTAATTTGTGTTTTGCTGCATTTTTTCTATCCTGATGTTAAGCTTCAACAGGGAAAACAGACACTTGCTACAAAAAAAGATTGACTCTAGGGTTAATAGGAACTTTCCCTATTGGCTGGCACAGCATACAGTTTTTCATATTCTTCTGTTGGTGAATCCATGGGTAGTCACATAATCCAAATGTAGACACTTCATTAAATCATCTATGCAGTCAGTAAGAAAAAAATAAACAAAGAGGCCAAATCAGAATAATTCCAGTAACTTCTCTTTGAAATCACCCTCTGCATGATTTTCTCCCTGTCTCCTTCTGTCTTCCCTTCTCTCTCTTCATTGCCTCTCTGCAGCTGCATCTAAGTGCCAGTAATTGAATAAATTAAATTAATTCTTCACACATTAGTCATTGTGCCTTTCTGCTACCTGGGAACAGATTTCGACACTGAAACACTGCTTCTGGAGAAATTGCTTCCTCACTCATCATGCAAAGAAAGTCAATTATGGGAAAAGTACTGGAAGGTGACAGATCGCAAAGGTTGCTCTACTGGTTCTGCTTTCCTCCACAAACATGTTCACCTATTTTCAAACTGGATTGATGAACATCAACCACAATAAGAGTTAAGGCATAGATTAACCCCATCACCATATGTATCCTGCAAATGCAGGATGCTAAACTGAACATTTTTATAGGATGCATAGTAGAACTGGCTTCCAGAAGTGCTTGATTCAGTGAAGACGTCATGAGTCATGAGTTAGTCAGAGAAACGTGGTGAATATTCATTGACTTCCCTACTCTCTCGGTACAATTTTTTTTATAAATATTCTAAAATAGACACTTTTCACAGTTACCAGCGCCTCTCAATTAGATAACTAGGACAACAGGGCTAAGACCACAGGCTGGGAGGTCTCAGCCCCTGAAATGTGACAAGAGAGGCAGCAGTGAGAACAGACATGTTACTGGAGATCTATGTAAACCCCAGGCCCCAGCAAATCACACTGTGTTTCATCATACTACTTGCACCTCCTGTTCCCAAAAGCACCAAGACTCAAAATTTAGAGGCAGTCTTTAATACTTGAGTTTTCCCTGATTCGGTGGGGTTTCCCACCACATGAACTCCATCAGTTTGCATCTGAAACTGATAAGAAAAGCAAAACAACCCCACTCCCAGGTCCCAACACTTAGAAGTAAGTCTCATTTCCATTTTTCCATTCAACTTCTTTATTTTTGCACAGTCCTCAACAGGGGGGTTTGTCACCAAGGAGGTGGTTTTCACTTCTACAAATAGGCAACATAAAAGAAAACTAGTCTAATGCCAAAATTAGGGCACACTGTGAGTAAGCACAGAAACTGACAACAGTTGTGAGTGCTTAACACCAGCATATTTAGCAGTTCCTTGGGGGCCTGATTCCACCTTTGCAAAATCCTAGCTGTATATCTTATTTGGAGACCAAAGAACAACCTGTATTTTACAAAGATTTCAACAAATTTTAGGCTAGCTTTGAAATCACAGGAAGGAATTTTCTATTGCTTTCAGAGAAATAAAGGAGTTTCATGAGATTGCATTTCCTCTGCCTCCTTCCCTCTAAATCAGGCAAAGCTTAACTTTTCAGTTGCATTCATTTTGACTGGAACAGGCAAACAAACAAACAAACAAAAAAGCAAAAAGAGATCTACTAAAAGGCACAAAGAAAATCTTAGCACTCAAATTCTCTCATGCAGAAAAAATTATCAGGTGGTAGGTAAAGCCACTACTGGCATAATTAAAGGAGTGCAAATAAGTGAAGCGTACCAAATAATATGGCCCAAAGTGCTATAAAGTCCTTTGGAATCATAATGGCTATGGCAGTCAGGCTTCCACAGCTGTGGTTACAAGTAACTGGATTCAACACATTTTGTACTAAGCTTCATCTGACAGTGACCCTGAGAACAGCAGGGTGCAGCTTCTCATTTACACTCATTCCTTAGTTCCTTCAGAGCAGAGAGACCAATGGCAAGGTCCTTACTAAAGGTATGGCAACTGCTGCTGTTTCCTGCTCTTGGCCCTTGCTGTGTTGATGGCACAGGGGGCTTCCTTTCTCCACCTGATCTGAAGTATCAGCAAGGGGCAAAAAGCCTTGTCCCTTCCAATAGGCCAGACTTTGCTGCACCTGTTAGCTCCTCCTGGCTTTAGGGTGCTGTCAGAACTATAGGGTGACCTGACTGGTCCTTAGCTTTAGTGATAGGCAGGACAATGGCTCTGGAGACAGTCTTCCTGACCTGCTGTGTGAGCCCTGAATTTTGCTGCAAACACTTTAGAGCACTGTAAGTCCCATGACATTATATAGCTCTCCTCCCAGCCAAATTAGACACGAAAGACATTAAAATAAATGCAGCAGTGCTAGCTATCTCATAGACTACCTAAAAGTCATCTTTCTCCTTATTAATCATTTATCTTTCTGCTCATTATTTCTTTTTCAGTAAGTATATGTTTTGGGGGGTTTTTATCAGCCTCATCTCTGCTTTGGAAAATTACTTCAAAAAGGAAATGTGCTTACTGTGTAGCTCACAGATTGAAGTCAAATGTGCTGTGTCTTGGCCTTGGCCTTGAAAACACATACTGGTTGCAAAGAACCAGGCAGAGAGTCTGTTCTCTGTGTGTGTCACTGAACTAACTTGATACAGATTGATTCAGAAACACAGAGACTGGTAAACTCTGCGTTCGAACAGGCACTTTGTAGGAGAGAGCTGTAATTGAAGTCTGTAGTGGGGATGCTGAATACTAATGAGATAACATGTAATTTAATCATAGTTGCAATTTGGAACTCTTATTCATAGGAATCATACATTTTAAATTAGCTAAACCCCAATACTGACTGACAGTGTAACTATCCTATTTTCCTCCTTGTACAATTTCTGGTGAAAAATCAAAGCCAAAGAATGGTTATTATGAGAACTATAATAATACTCTGGATTATGAATTCTCTTTTTGGGATTGGAAGCATGCATGCAGAAAAGGCCGGAGTGTTAAGTAACTGTGCTTAAATTGTCAAATGCATGCACAAAAGGAATGTCTCCCCTCTTTCTCTCCTGTCCTTGAAACAAAGTTTTATAGAAAAACAAACTAGCATAGAAACTATGGCTGTGAATCCATTTCAACTTAATTAACACTATCCTAGTTACAAATGCAAACAGGTTCCCAAGCACACAGTTTGGCTGCCCCTCCATTCTATGAATTCAAGTTTGACTCCTTGCTTTGTTCTAACAGAACAAAGAGAGCAAGGAACAATGTGACCCTGACCCTTCTTTACCCCTTCACACACCAATGATCCCTTTTAATATTCAGACAAGCTGTGACATGAAGAGGTCCCAAGAGAACAAACACCTGCCATTTCTCCGGACAGCACTTTGACCAGACATTGCCTATCTAGTTTTTCAACAACTTTTACATGCCTGTGGCTGTTTTGTAAAGAAGATGGCAACACTTGTGTTCTCAGAACACAGTCTGTATTTCTATGCAGAAGTACACAATGCAGAGTCCCTTCCCACCATACTACAAAAACACAATCCACCCGCAAGCTCTCAGCAATTTTCTTGCCTGAAGGACCAATGAAATGGGCTTGGAGACAGGGAGAGTCTAATAGTCCAGCTGCAAACTTCCTTAGAACATGTTTGTGTACATGTGCTTGGACTGAGATACCCTCCACACACCCTCCCTCTTTTGAGTAAGTCCAGACCCATCACCAGAGGAGGGTGTTAGGAAGTTGTGGGCACTGTCTAGACTGAAGGTACATTTTTATTCCTTAAATGCACAAAAGATGTGCAGTAGTGGTAAGACAGGGGTCACTGCTGGGGCTAGACCCAGTGGGAGTAGCAGCAGTGGTGCTGCAGATGCATGTGGGCAGCACAGAAAGCAGATCCCTGCATCATGTGCACAAACTGCAGCAGTTTGGCTTCTATGTCTGCTCCAGCAGCACTGGAAGCTGGGCTGTCATGATGCTGGAAGTTGGCATGAGGCTAACAGGGTTTGTTATCTAGTAGTTAGAGAATATTCATCCTCCCCCAAAAGGTTCCCAAGGTCTTTCCCTGAACAGCTGTAGATAGTACTTGGCTTATTTCTGGAAAGCTCAGCAATAGGTAGAGAAGTCTGATAAGATCCAAATAAGTCGAAAAATTGTGTTATTCCTGACTGACATTTGACAAACTCATTCTTAAGACCCTTCAGTGCTGGGAATGCCCTAGCTCCCCTTCTCCCCTTGACAATCCATGTCAGTGCATTACCAACCCCACCATTGCAAAACTTTCTTAAAATCAGGTTTGAATCTCTCTTGTGATGATTGGTACCCACTTGTGTCCTATCTGGCATGGACACTGATAGAAGATTGTTTAAAAGAAAGATGTCACACTGGATGGAAACCTTGCCTTGCTAAATGTGGTGGCACTTTGCTCTAAAACTGCTGCATCCAGGGATCAGTAAGATTTTTGTTTCAGCACTCCGGAGTTCAGAGTAAGAGTTGGGTTTATGTTCAGACTTTGTTCCAAAAAAATGAGCTGTACTGCTATAATTTTTAATGGCAGAAGGCATACAAGACAGGATCAATGACAAAGGGAAGAAAGGAAAACCTAAATCAGACAGTACTGGGCTTTGAGCTTGATGTGGTCTGAACAAGATGGTTTCCTCCACGGTTCTCACCCATCTGATGGAAACCAACAGTCCAGGCTGAACAGGGCAAGATAACAGTGGTATGAAGACTGCTGTTTCCTCTGAAAAGTAGTGGGAGCTAGGAACTGACATATCACTGAGACCTGTCAGGCAGTTTTGACTTTAGATTTTTACTAAAGTTGGAGGAACACTCCCCACTCACTCTCTGATGCCTCAAATTCTGTCAAAGATTCAGGCGATGGGAAATACAGGCCAGCTCCTCAAAAAAATGTGAGTCTAATTCCCACAGGAAGTAGTCATGTCATTGAAGTTAATAGAAGTTTAGTGCTAACCACTTACAAGTAGCTGAGCACCACCAGTTAATATTCTTCCCAGCCACAATCTGTGAAAAGATTTTCACTTTGTTTTCCTACTTGAAACAATAAATTTTTGAGATTTTTCCCATTGCCTTGGGTCCCAGCAAGAAATGCAGACTTTTCCAGGTTAGGTAATGAGACTACCAAACATTTATCACATTGTGTAAGCTGAGCCAGAGCTTTTCTTTTCAAGTAAACGAATGCATTTTCAGAATATTTAGACACAGACCACTGATTGCCCTCACATCAGAAATGAGGTCTTGCCCATGGTCTAACACTGAAAGAGATTGCTGCTGTGGCTTGAAGTAACAGCCTCATTTTTTTTCTCACAGTTAAGGAGCAAGTTCCCAGCATCACATGGGCTAGCTGGGGCTCTGCTACATCATGAGGTGCCCAGCCACATCTGTGAGTGAAGGTGACCAAACATCCATCCAAGTCCTAAACCTGCAAACACATAGGAAATATGTGGGCAAGGATATTTGCTCAGAGGTGGAAGTGACTGCTCTTGACCAACTTCCTTCCATGCAGCACACAGAGCCAAATACTTTGTGATGCTTGATGTCCATGTTGCATGTGGCATACTGGTACATTTCCAGTGCCCCACCCCCGACAAGGGGATTCCTGCAGAGAATAGTAATTTACACAAATAAAAATGTGTTGTTTTTCTATACCTTCTGCTTTAGTTTTTCACTAACAAACATGTTCTCCAGAATATTTACTGCAAGTCATTACAAACATGCTCCTAGTAGTTTACACATTCAAAATGAGTGTAGTTGTTCTTCTAGTATCTATTCCATTTCTGTTTGTACTTATTATTTTGTGATCCCAGGGAAAGTTGAAACCACACAGAATGCTTTTGCTTCAACCAAGTTCCCTGAGCTTTGATCAGAGACCTGAGAGGAGGAAAAATGCCTGCAGTGTGGGTTGTGTTTTCAGGGGCTGAGCTTCTCAGACTGAGGAGATCTCCAGCTACTCAAAGATGTGCAAAACCACGATGTGCAAAAATACAGATCCCTTACTGGCTTCTGACCTGATGCTTGACAATCAACGTCACAAAGTGAAGTACAGCATAGCTGTGAGAGAGGCTGTTAGAATCAAGAGTCCCTCATTTTCATTCTTCATCATTCCAAAGCTTTGAACTGAGGTTGAGACCTGACAGCCGTGCTCTCTTTGGAAGGAGGTGGTGCTCTGAGCTGACATTAAGGAGGTTTGGACTTAAAAGTCACCACAGATACTCCTGGCCTCTGTTCTCAAATGTCCACTAAAATATGGCTGAACAACATTTTATGTTCCTGGGGATAATGGGGAACAGATCCTGAGTGGTGGTAAGAGCGATGTATATATTCCACCAGAAATCTAAAACATAAATAGACAGACAGAAATTGTCAGAGGAACATGAGAAACTTGCAAATTAACAACAAATGCAGGAAGAGGAAGTCCAGAACAAATACACTGAAGTTTTTCACAACCATGGTGGAGAGTAATCCACTGGTTTAAAAAACATTTGGTACACTAAACATTAGCTGGGTAGCAGACTGAGAGATACTTGGCAGTGGCACATGGAAATGTAAACACAAGGCATTTGTTTCATTGTGTTTCTTTTTCTTTAAATATTTACTTTCTGTGTTTTTCCAGGAAATAGTTTTTTATCCCATATACATAACAAGTTACCTTTCCAAAAGTGGACTTGGGAAGCACGCTGAGGAGCATTGGTTTGGTTCCAGCAGCTCTTTGCTGGTATTTAAACTATTTCATATGGGAAAAATAGCCATAACCAACTTTGCTCCCCAATCTCCCAGTCCTCTATGCCCCACCACTGTAATTGTCTTTTTGGCAATGATTGACAAGAAAAATGACTGAATGGGTTTGGAAAACAGTAGCTGCTTGCTCCTTCTCTTTTTCATGGGCTGGAGCATCTAGAAATCAGATAGGGTTAAGTTCTATGGCTTTATAGAAGGGGAAGGTAGATACATGCCCTTTTCTCACTTCATTGTAATACAGGTCTTGAAAGGAGCTTGGGTGGGGCTCAGTCCTGTGAAATTTCATATTGTGGAACAAAATTCAGAAATTGGAAAAAGGTACCTTTGCCAGTATGTTCATTTTCAGTGTTGGCACACACTGTAATTTCTGCTCTGTGGATTTTCAGTGACATGCAGAAAGACTAGATTGATGACTGCAAGTTTGCAAGTTTGCAAAGGTGTCAGTCTTGATTCTGGATATGTCAAGAAGCAAATATTTGAAGGCCAGGTGAGGGAAGTATAAGAAGTGGCATTATCACCTATAAGATCAGGAATCTATACAAAGTTGTCTTTTGTAGTCCTGAGACTCCATAGCTTCTGTTACATCTTCACTTTCCTGAAATGCTTTGTGCTGGGAGGAATGCACCACTTGGTGTTTGAGGGCACCCTCTAGTTTTTACCTCCCATGCCGCCCAAAAGGGGAGGTTGAGAGGGATGGATTTTTTGTCAAAATTTATCTGTTTTGCAATCCTTGAGGCTCCTTTGAGATGGATCTGGGCTATAACCAGAAAATTAGTTTGAACATCATAAGACAAACCTAACACAGTTTTGTACCAGCTAGCTCTGATAGAGCTGACGGTGCAACACCATCAGAACCATGTTTTATGATGCTGAATTGTTTCAGCAGAAAACTGAAGCTGCCTGAGAGAAGGACCAGGTCCTTGACTGCATTCCCATAGCTTTCCATGGAGCAATGTAAATGTGGCTTTGCAGACTCTGGATCTATCTGCAAAAGCATAAAATTTGAGATACACTGTGACTGTCTGTGAGCATAATGGAATTTAAAGACATTTCTAAAGATTTCTCAATGTAACAGAGAGGCAAATCTGAGGCAAGAGTAGGTGTTGGGAATGGTGAAAGGAGGAACATCAATTCTGATTGTAAAATGTTTCTGTACATATTGATAAATATTTGTTTAGTTCCACAGGACTAGTTGATATTTTTCACTTCAACAGAAATGTTCTTTGTGTATATCGGTTTTTTTTTTCCATTCTTTTCTTTTAGGAAGATTCAACCCTGACTTAAATATAGATATTACTCAGTCAGTTAAGCAATAAAATGCTGCTTGTGCTGAGACTGGAAAATAAGTGAATGACAAATAAACACATGAGAAATACATTAATTAATATTAATTCCAGCATTTTTTTCCCATCTCATATCTCGCAGAAGGGGAAATGGTGGATAAAATGAAGGACTCCAAATGCATTTAATTCCACAGGGGGGTTTCTTCTTCCCTGATTTCCATTTCATACGCATCTCATAAAAATTGCAAGTTAACCCAGTCCTTTCTTCTTTTAAGTTCATAGACAATTCCAGAAGGCATAGAAGAAGTGATTTAACTGATTGAAAGCTAACAGTGTAATGTTTAGAGCAGGTGGAAATGTTCCCTGGCAATATCCATGAACACTCACCGGCACTTCAGTAACTCCACTTTTCTGGCTTATCCTCATTTTGGATTCTTCCTTTATTTGCATAGCATGTCATCCTTCATAAAAAATGTCTGTGGCAGGAAAATCAAAATGACATCACAGTATTTTTGATCTAAAATTGCATTTGAGATAATAAAATATTCTGACATTATTTAAAATGTGTTTAGTACAAACAACGAAAAGGAAAAGCGGGTAGGTCTTCATTATTTATATATAGCTGTTATCTTCCTTCTCACCAGGATACCTACTGTGTTATAAATTTCAGGCATGACATAAGAATATGCCTGTTCTGGGCCAGCCCTCGTGCCACTGTAATTTCTAGTTGGCAGGATCTGCTGTCACCCCAGGTGAACAACCCAACTCTGTGGTGGGGCACACTGACTATGCAGAGGAGTGACTCTCTCATGTCTCCCAACCATGCCTTCAGAGAAGGGCCAAGTCATTCTGGTTGCAGATGTGGGTTATTGGGGTGCCTCCCAAACTCCCAGGTTGATCATTTGGTGAAACACTCATTCACAACAGACAAACCTCTTTCTGTATTTTACAGAGAAAAACAAAAAGAAGTTTGGCATTTCATTGTCTAGGCCCACTATACATGGCCATGCTAACAAATGTCAAAGTGTTTTCATTCACAAACAACTTCAGATCTACGATGTGGAAAACACAGTAGAAAACTATGTTGCAATAAAAAATTGAAATAAAGGTTAGAATTTTACTGTCACTTGGGAGGGTAGGATATAAGGAAATAATTTTAAATTCTGTTTTCTTCTGCTCACAACTTATTTTGAGCTACATGCTGAGCATATATTGAAACATCTCCACAGGACTAATTGAATCATTATTTGATACATCTACAGAAGTTTGAGCTGTAAATCCAAACTAAAACTCCATTTTATTTTGTGTGCAAATGATGCAACTTTTATCATAAATTGAATGATATTTTTTTCTTTGTATGTTGTTGAGCTGTATTTGGACCATATGTAGGGAGCCTACAGCATCCTAAATATAAACCCTATAGACACTGACAAAAGGAAAGATTGAAGAATGTGCCAATAGGCATGAGGAGACTAATCACTGTCAGGAGGAGAAGGAAAAGTTTACAGAACCAGACTCCTTTACTTTTTCCCATAATAAATTGAGTCAGCCTCCCAGGCTGCCATCCACTTCTTCCATTTTTCTCCATGAGAAATTGTCTCTGGGAAAAAGGATTTTTCTTATTGCAAATTATAAAAGCCATCAAGAAAATAATCTCACTCTCAGCCATCACTGACAAGCAGTTGCTTTTCTGGAGGCTGCTCATGCAGTATTTGTAGATGCTGATTGCATGCTGGTGTTGCCAAACCATCTGCATTCTGATACAGCCAGCTTGTGAATGTCACGTTAATTAGCCAAAGCTAATGTCTGGTTTCCTGTAGAGAGCTTTTGTGGAGTAATTACCTTCCTCTAGGTCAAACTGCTGTAATTACAGGTCTTTAATTAATCGAGATAAACAGCCTTTGAACTCTTGCAGCGAGGCAGCCAATCACTCTAATGGACTTTTATCTTAACGTACACCATAGAATATTATGACAGGTGATAGCAATGCTTTGTATTTGTATGGAATCTGAACAGTAAGAGCATTCACTAAAGCCATAAATATTTCTAACATCTATTAAAGTCTCTGCCTAGGATTATGAGCAAAGTCATTGTTACATGTTTTTCAGTGTACACATTCATATTTAAATAAAGCAGTAAGTAGGTTTTTTCACAGAAGTAAATGCACAAGAGCAAGAAGAAAGTATTCTCACCCTCATTTTTCACTCTCTCTCTGGTTTTATTCCTTTTTTTTTAGAGAAAGATCAAATTGTTCTTTGAAGCATAATATGGAGGCCATTTAAAAATAATAACCTTCCAAACAGTCAGTTTCTCCTGCTTATGTATTTTCCCTCCTCTGTGCCCACTTTGCTCCTCACACCTCTCCTTGAAGCTGAGATATTTTGGTCTACTATGGGAACTCTCGCAAATGTTTCTTCACCTAAGTTCATTATTTCTAAGATTGATTCTCTGTAGGATTTCCTCCTCAGAAACTTTTATTTGCTTTATCCTCTTTCCTCCTGCACTTTGATGAATAAAATGTCCAAAATAATATACTCTTTTATGAAAAATAACCACACTACTTCTAGTATACTGAGAGTCTACTCTGATGAATAAATAGAAACGGAGGCTTGACCCCCATTATCTTCTATAAACTTCAGCTTAGCTTTGCAGTACATAAAAAGTTAAGGTAATATATTTTCCTGATTTAAGTAATTACTGTAGTAACACATTGCTAGAAACACAAGTAAGTTTAATTTGGTTTTCTGCAACAGATCAAAAACAGTATTTGGGAATAACCTTCAGAGCAACAACTTCCCAACACAGCAGAAAAATATATACATTGTGCTTCTATCACTTAACTGATCTTTTATATCTAAGAACTTGAATTTGCACATTCTTGGTTTTTGGGGGGTCAGGGAAGAGGATATGGGGTGGGTTTTTTCCTGGCTTTTTTTTGTTTTGATTGAGGTTTTTTGTTTGTTTGGTGGTGTTTTTTGGGGTGTTTTTTTGTTGTTGTTTGTTTGTTTGAGGTTTTTTAGAGGTTTTTTCTTCCTCACTTTTTTCCCTTTCAGATAAACAGGGAGTATAACATAGTTAGAGCTTTATAGTAAATTAGCAGGTGCTTAAAATACAGCACGATGAACTCTAAAATGGTAACTTATGACCAAACCACATTCAGTGACAGAAAGCATTATGCTTCACATGAGGAACTAGTTTGGCAGGAATTTGGTAGTCATGTATGTAAAGTGACAAGAAACAGCTCTTCACTTTTATTGATTTTGCATACATGACACACAGTATGAATCTGCTTTTCTTGCTTTGTTGACCCTTGACTCAGACTGGGTCATGCAGTGCTAACACTGCACCACCTCACCAAGGTAAAGACACCAGTAAGGACTAGTAAGGGTTAAATCAGCTCTTTTAACCAAGTGCCTGCACATTTACAACCCTTTTTCCAAACTCTGAACAAAACCCTGACTTTTTATCTATGTATCTATACATATATGTGTGTGTGTGTGTGTGTGTGTTCTATAAAGTATTTCCCTCATTCAATCTCTGCCACTGGAGCATCCGGTCATGAAGACCAATAGAAAGGCCATGCCCAGCTCTAAGAACTTAAGCAGTACAAATACTATTTGCCATGCTGGCATCACAGGTTCTTTCTATGAAAAGACTCAAGAGGGTCAAGGGGTATATGAAGTAATGTTGGAAGATATTCTTGACGCGTTGAGTTGTTTTGGTGGTATTGTGTCTATCTAACTACAATCAGGTAAAATTTATAATGTAGATAATTTCCTTTGAGGTAGTCACTCCTGTCTTTTTACAGCCAGTAGATACCAAGTCAATATACACTTAGCAGTAGGGAGTGAATGATTCCTTTTAAAGTAGTTTCTGGAATAGTCTAGTATTACTCACAGAGGGCTGATTTATCTCCGTTATCTGTAAAACGACTGTAGAGGCAACACTATCCACATAGAAGGAGACAGAAGTGGTGGAAGCCCTACCCCTCCTGCACTAGAAACAACAAAGCATCTTCTAGGACTGCTTTCCACAGATTCAGTATTCTGTGTGATACTGGGAACTTTTCTGCATTTACCCTTTGGCAGTACTTCTCTATTGCAGTACTCTGGCAGAGTTACGCAGCCTCATGCTGGGAACATATTATATCCAGATTACTTTAAAGCTCTCTAAAGTTGCCAGCACAGGCTCTGTGCCTTTCTAAATGTGTATTGTTCTACAGCAGCCTGTTCTACCCCAGCCTTTCACAAGCTATGTAATGTGGTGACTTTTCTGCTCTCCTTCCCCTTCCCACCCTCTATAAGCTTTCAATCACTGACAGTATATTCAAAACAAAAGTATTCAAGAAATTAAAACCAGAACGAAATCCTCAAGGCCAGGATTCAGAACCCGGTTGTAAATGAAACATTTAGTTGCCTTGGTAGCATTAAAGTGATATAATGGTAAATAAGATTTCTCATTTTAAGGGTGATTCATGCGCCAGGCCAGACTGGAAGGCACATGCACAGTGACCCAATTTCAGTAGGATGCAAAGCACTAAAATATTTCACCTTAGACATGCGCAGGAGTTTGGGCCCCTGAGACAAGTTAGTTGAGACTTTTAAAGGGGCAGCTGGCAAATAGAGGAAACCACACAGAATCATCCATGATAACAAGAAACGGGCTTGATTATGAAGACTTGCCAAGAGTAAGACTTTTTGTACATGACAAATCTGATGAATCCATGGCAGAAATCTTCTCTTGTCCCTCAGTGACAGGGGATGAAGCACTGACCATAATTAGTGTAATTGTAAAATTAATTACAGAATTTTCCATTTTAAAGGCAAATTCGCAGATTATTCCGTTCAGAAGCACCTGCAAAGATCATACAGTGATGGAATAGTCTTTGATTTCTACCAATCTGCCTGCTGCCAAAACAAAGAGCCTCACCAATTGTATAGACTTGTGAATATCACACAGTACTTGAGGCTACTTCTTTTAACCTGCATATGCCAGTCCAAAGAAAACCTATGAGTCTATGGCTCTCTAGAGAACCCTGGGAAAACACAGAAAAAGTAGATCCATGAGCTGGCCAGGTAACTCTCTAATGACTTACTGTTATTAATTTGAGGAGGGTAAGTTTAATAGTTACAACCACACATTAACAGAGGGATGAACTGGAATTGATGCCTTACACCTGCTCTGACTTTCTCTACATTGCTGGGAACCTAACACGTCCTCTCATCCTCACTTCACACTTTCCAGTTTCCCAAAGGGAGACTTTTCCCACTTCTGGAAATTTCGTGGAAGATGTTCTACGTGCAATGTAGTATTTATAAAAGAAAAATATGGTAATTCACTTCCTGGAAGCAAAAGTCCTATTGTTTGACATTAAAACAGTGTCAGGGCAAGGCATTTATAAGCTGATAGACACTTCCAGTCATAAATCACCATAGAAGAAAACACTAGAAAAATGTCTTTCTAGTATATGAACATAAAAACTCAGAGTACTATTTAAAAGATGTGCATACTTATTTGACATTTGTGTTTGAACAGTGCATTTGAAATTGTCAAATTGACTCACATTTGCATTTAGCTTTGTATTGTATTCGATACTTGTCCTGTATCAACACATATCAGTACACCAGCATAAGGATATCAACTTATCATATCATAAGGATATCAGCAATACATATAAGGACATAAGGCTGCTTCCATTTAAGACAGGGATTCTTCTAAAGCCATTTGAAATTAGGGTTTTCTACTTCTCAATGAAAAGATAGCTCCATCACAAGCTTCTTCCTGCGGTAAGCTAGTCCTTGAAGATGCCTTGAATAAACAGGACACTTTCCTGGACACCATACTAAAATTTTACTTTGAATATATGGTGAGGGTTGGGAGGGTGGTTTTGTTCTGCTTGGTTGTTTTTTGCGGTCATGGTGGTGGGTTTGTTTGGTTGTTGTCATTGGGGCTTTTTTAAAGTCACAGAATAAAGCCACACATTCAGAGTTTTGGTTGTGAAACATGTATTTCCTCACAGAAGTATTAAATTATTAAACTTAATGCTCACTGTCTAGTGAACTGTAATGGTCTCAGTGTTTTCCTGAATATTCCTAAATTCTAAGAAAAATTTGCTTTGTTCAAAAGTAGTGAGTTGTAAAAACTGTACTTGTTATTTTTCCGGAGTCAGTATTTATTTGGGGAGCTAACACTTAATTTGTATTTAGTCACACCTGCCAGAATGACTCTCTGAAACTCACACCACCCCAGAACAGGGTGTTTGAAAGGCTTCCAGAATTCGGCCAAGGACTCCATCAATCATGGGAATGACAGTGTGTTTGGACAAGAGAGTTGACGGGCTTGCTTGGTCCTTCTGGTATTCCCTTCCCTCCCCTCATCTTAAACAAAAATCTTTAAAAACACACCAGCTGTTATTGGGGAGAGGGACATGAAAAGTATTTTCCAACTGTTGCTTTGAGAATGAGTTAGAGACTGGAAAGGCACCATCACTAACAAAACACATGGAACATAGCCCTATTTCATAATGAAAAAGAGGAAAAGAGGCCAGCTATTGAGAATGCTGCAATTAAAAAACAAAAGCTGAAACAATAGCTTTGGGCAAATGTGATGTTGTCAGTGAACATCCTGCTTTGCCAGTAATCCACATGGAGTGGGACAGTAATGAAAGGTCCCAAATCAGAAACAACACTGAGCAAAAGGTACTACTCCAGTAGCAACAGTCCTGGTCTGCCTCCAGTGGGCAGGCTGGAATGAGGAGGGGAGGGAGAAGCAGCGCTGACAGAGGTCCTACCATAGTGTTTTCACAGTAGCTTGCCATAGGGAAGTGTGAGACAGCTTCCAAGAAATATCTTGCTCTCTGGGTGGGCCAGCCCAGCACCACACATAAGTTTATTGCATAGGGCTGCAAAGTTCAAAGGAATTGCTGGGAAAGGGGAACTGTGGCTCACAGTGCTGAGCCCAATCTGCTACACCACACATGGCTAAAGTACACATTATCAGTAATCAAGGGGAGGACCTCCCTGAAGCACAAACGGCAGTGGGGGTACCCTTCTATAAATATCCTGAGAAATAGCAGAGTTTCCCTTTCCAGTTGCCTGAGTGACTCCACCTCCTTTGATAGCTTGCAAATGTTCCCTAGGTTTTAGTAGTTACCACAGTGGAGTGTGTTGTAGATCAAAAACAAGTGCATGAGAAAAGGCAGCTGAATACAATAGGCATGGGTTGAATTGCACACAGTAGGAACTGGTTTAGGGTTGTGGTTCTGTTCCTTCCCTTTTTTCCATCGACCTAATCCCTTTCCTGTTTCAGTTACATTCTGATTTCCTATACTCAGAGCAACCTAATGCCAACTACACCTCTCAACCCTGAGGAATACCAATACCCACACCCACAAACTGGTAAAGGACACATTCCACTTGTGCACATGGCAGAGAAGTAGAATCCAAGAAAAGCCTTCAAACCCACCCAATACCACCCCAAAACTTCTATGGCATCCAATCAACCTTTGTAGGTCTGGATGTTCTGAGCACTGGGTTTGGCTGACAATGATCACAGTCCATACAAGAATTTGTCCTGTTACCTCCCCATTAACCATTAGAAAATCTGGTTTAGGCTTCTCAGAATTCTGTGAACTGAGATCAATTTAAAATTACTGAAATTTCCGGTATTAGTGACAAGAACAGTCCTCTCATGCCTTTTGCCTGCCATGCCAATCTTACAAGTGCAGAACGGGTGATTTCAGGCTGACCTTGAATGTACCCCTGAATCCAAGTTCCGACTTTGCCTAAAATATAGTCCTGAACATACTCCAGTACATTTGTCTATTTGGTCCCCATGTCTTCCACATGGTATGCATGTGTGGTAGATCATTAGGAAGAGGCAATGATAAATATAAGCTTGTTAAATATCCCTTTCATTTGGTACCTAGTAATAAACAATCACAGAGACAAACTAAAGTTATTACAGAAGATACTATGTACTTGCACAATAAATACTATTTACACAAAGTGTAAGTGAAATACATTTAATTACTACTCTTTAGCTAGTTTTCTAACAAAGTTAAACCTTTTTCTCATATTCACAGATCTCGGTTTATATTTAGCAGAAAAATATAAGTGGCAGATACCAGAGATCACTTCCTAGGAAAACAGATCTTTTTAGCTCTGTTTTTACCTTCAAGCTATATAACTTAGATGCACATTTAAATTGCCATACTTTATCTACAACAGAATTATTTATGCTAATGTTGTAATTTAATCAAGGTAATATTGTTGCCAAAAAGTGAATTTTCAAATGCATTCAGAAAACAGCTTCAATAATATAAGCAGTAGCTGCCCAAATATCTTCTCTACCAGGTTCACAAAAATTGCAGGCTAATGTGTAAATTCATCATGAGACCTTTATTCCTCCATTATAGGACTGTGATTCTCCCATATTAGAGCATACCTTAAGAAATGTACTTCACTCATATGTCCAAGGTATAAATTCTTTATTCACCACTACAGAAATTGACATTTTTAGGCAGGCTTCTCAAAGCGTGATAAACTCCTATGTACACTCATGAAATATGGTCTGTTGAAGAGAGCAGAAGTAGAGATAAAAAATATCTTTAAAGACTTAACAATACTTAGAATTATGCAGTCTATTAGGTTTGTTGAACTCGATGGGATAACCTCAAAATCAGGTGTGTAAATGTTTGTTGGATAAGAAACTTACACTTCACACTTCAAATAATGTGTCTCCAAAGCTTCCCAGGGTTTGGTTGTACTTCTACCTTTCAAATAAATTTGACCAGTGTTATTTCTGCTGTATTTTCACTTGACTCATGGCCTTTGAAATAAATACCGTAAAGGAACTGAAGTTCTATAATTATTTCCCCCTTCTTTTATATAACTTCAGTACTTTAAAAAGATAAAATCAATAAAAACATTGAGGCCTTCTAAGGTTTCCTGCAGACATACTTTACAGGTTGGCTCATGATGTACTTTTCAGGTACACTTACTCTTTCCCTCAATGATGTTATCTTGATCCTGTTGTGGACTCTTATCTCTGAGGGATGAAATATCAGTGAATCACCTTGCAAGAATTACCTGCTCTGTCTTTCCATTAAATGTACCCAGTTATGATTTCTACCTTGTGAATGACCTTCTAGGATGGAAACAGCATATGGGAAGCAAATGAAATTAAAAGCTTTATCTTCAATTAATGCTAATAAAAGAAAATAAAGTGGATGCACCAACTTCAGTGGTCAATTTGCCTCAACCATAACTTTACCATCTAGCATACTTTTTTTTGGAAGAAGTCAATGTATTCAGGAAAATTAATTTTACTTTTGAACAAACGTTTAAATTTATGGAGAAGGTGTTAACTAAGCTACAAAATCTAGATCAAGAAGAATTAAGCTACAGAAAACTTGCTAGCTAGGTGTTTGGGTATGGGCATACTGCTGTGATGGCACTGCTCGGACCTCAGTGTGGATTTCACCAGCATGAAGGGAAAAAAAAGAGTTACAGAGCAAACTTACTATTTTTAAAATTCTTTTCACTTCTGCCATTTATGATATGTTCAGAAATTTGGTATAAAATTTATCCTGTTACATTTTGCTTGTGAATCATCTAGCTGTTAAGAAGTGCCATTTTCCTCATACTCTGACAACAGTATTTCAGGACAGCAATGAAGACCATGGTCAAAAAGTATTAACACTGGCATTTCAATAGTACAGACGAGAGTAGGGGAGGATTCAGGTTTGATTTGTGGCAGGACACAGGAGTCGTGTGGAGTCCAGGTATGTGTGGGACAAAGGCAGAGGGAATAACACAGGTTCATTTTGCCATTTTGGAGCAAAGTCACTCCCTTTTGCCCATATGCCATCTCAGGCCACTCAGTTCTTCCCTTGTGCTCTCTGTTTGTTATGTTGTTCATTGGATGACAGTGCTTTAACACCATTTTGTTTTAGGAAAATGAATAATAATATTATTAAGGGAAGAATTGTACCCTCCTTTGCTTCCTATGGTCAATAAAAGAAATGCTGCTTTCTGGAGCAAGTCCAAGCACCAGGCTCAGCAAAAAGAGCAAGTCATAAGAATTGCCTGGCCTGTGATAGCCTTAAGACACCATATGTCCTTTAGCAGACTATTCTGACTTTAAAAAATCTGAGTTTTTCTATTAAAAGAGGAATGGTGCTTTTTTGTTGCTTTGGCGTGAGTAACAGCCTTTTCTGTCTCTCTTGCAGTCTCTCAGGATCATTCAGAGACTCCCAGAAAATGATTGCTAAATAAGTAGTAATTATTCTAGTTATGATGGCCATAAAACTGCAGCCTCAGTAGCTGTTAATGTCTTATTCAGTAGGGTGCTCATTTAATATCTTTGCTCTTCCTGCAGTGTTTTAAAATGCATATAGATTTCTCCCTCAGCACATCATCCATAACTAGGTAACATGCACTGCATAACTCCAAACTTGCAGTGATTTTTCTGTACTTTTCATGTACCAAATACACAACATGCCATAGTACAGCCTAGTAATTCTGAGCCATCAAAAAGAAGCGTCTTTAAAAACTAACAAAACCAGCCTCAAGCATGTTCACATGAACCTAGTTTTACTTGTATCATCAGTGTCAGTTTGGGTTTATTATTATTGTTATCATCGTCATCATCATTATTATTACAGTTATTGTTAGTACATTCTGACAATGATGAGACAGAGGATTTTTGTGTATGCCATCTGGGACATTGTTGCAGCCATATCCCACTGGGCCATAATTTTCTGAGACTTGAAAAATAAAGCAGCCCAAGATTGCTCAGCACTTAGTCCTCCATGAAAGAGTATCACACAGTTGTGTTTGGGAGCTGGTTATCCACTCGTTCTTTTCTTTCTACATAACTTTAGGATAATTTCCTGCCAAAGGTTCTGGTTTTCTTTATGATAGATAAGTCATAGGTTGCTAGTTTGACTGCATGCTAAAATTAAATGCCTCTTTGCACTTGGGGCAAGAGCTGAGTATGTTCTCTAGGTCAAATTGCAGTTTGAAAAATTACATCCTACCATCTGAAATGCCAGCCATACATTCAGCTGGATACAGTGCATACCACTTTCTAGCTTAAAATGTAAGTGTTGGGTGTTTTCAATGAGCAGCTGCTGCCTTCCACTCTCCCTCCCCTCCAGGTGGCTGCACTTCACTGATGGGTAAAGTGATTTCTGTTTAGAGAAAAAGCAGCTTTTATAGTTTGTAAATGGTTTTAGGACCCTTTGGGAGGAAAGGCATGGTGCAGGAATGTAAGCTATTCTGATTCTTGTTAAGAGAGGGGGACAAAATCCCATGGGAATTAGACCAAAACTAAACTCCTGTAAAAATCTCCAGGTGTGCAATCTGTCAGAGTAGGAACACTGGGGCAACAAAATGATCAGCTGTGGTTTTAACTGAAAGCTTTGAAGAAAAAAAAAAAAAAAAGGAAAAAAGGAAAAAATTGTTAGCAGTGTTTGCATCAGGGGGCAGGAAATGGGGGGGAGGCTGGTTTATAAATAAAAGGTCCCTCTCAAATGTGTTTACAAAAGCAGGAAACTTGTCTGAAGCACTGGTGATATGATCAGAAACAATCCTATTTTGCAGTCAGAAGCCAGTGTTCTGCAAGCACACATAGACTGCACTACGCCTAGTTTTCTTTTAGGACCCAGAACAGAACCACTAAAATCTGATCCACAGGGATTTATTGTGCTAAAGACGTTAATCAATGTCTGATTAACTATGCATGCAAACAAAGACAGGCCCCATGGCTGCTGGCTTTAAAGCCCAAGCTTTAAACTCAGCCCAATGCTACTGGGGAGCTTTAAATCCTGTCAGCAGCACTTTGAAGAGCCACTCTGAGACAAAGCCAAGATGCAGGCAGTGCGCTGGGAACATGACCATGCGGGAACTACACTGTCCTTTCAGTACAAAATGTTTTCTTCAATTTAAAAAAGAAAAAAAAGTACTAAAAAAAAGTGATCTGAAATTTGAATAAACTTGTTAGATTTTGATCTGTGAGCTTATGTCATCTTTTCCATGCTTTCCCTCAGAGAAATGGATTCTACCATTTAAAAAAAAAGTTCAGTTTTCTTGTAAAAATATCGACAGTGACAGCATAACCCAGAATCCTCCCACATGACCCCTCCAGCTGCCCTGGACATTGCTGTGACCCGAGCCTGCTGATACCACTGGGACAGCAGGAAGCTGCAGGCAGACCAGACTCCTAAACTGCTGATGGAGGATGGGATGGAGGATGGGAACAGCACAGAGTGAAGCCCCTTCCTTGCCACTCCAAGGCCCACAGTGTGGATCACACTTTGCATTATCTTCAGCAGACTCACAATGGGGAGATGTTGAGCAGATCAGGTTTAACAGGCAAACTTACCAGTGGGGTTTGGAAAGGATTAAAATTACTGCTCTACAGCTACCAGGGAATTTTCAGGACTGAATGCATATACATGGTTTTTTCTGATACACTTGTCTTGGCCTCCTTGAAATGTATTAGCATACCATCCCTTAAAGGGATCCAGCTCAAGTTTATGTGGGAACCAGCTCCAGTTACTGCTCCTAGCTGCAGTTTACTGCCCTTGCAGCCTAGATTGGTCTGGATGATTCAACCTGCTTCTCAGCTGCCATCGTTTGTAGTCCAAATGTTTGTGTTCACTGCAATAAGCTCATTAATTGAGTTTGCAGACACAGGGTGGGATGTGAGCCACAGCGGTTCACACAGGTTCCCTCTGCTCCTTCACAGCAGGAACGGCAGTAGGCAGGTGAGACATGGGGTGTCAGCCAAGCCATACCCTGCCACTGCAAAGTCAGGCAAGGGAGCATCAACCAGAGCACAGTAGGGATTGGCAGGGCAGTGTCTGGCCTCAAAGACAGTTGCTGTTCAGTGCAATAATGCTCCTTAGCAACTCAGACCAGAGATGTAAATGTAGAAAAGAAAACTGAGGAGGTCAGTCGCACTCTAATGATAGGCTTTCACATGTGTGACTGGACTGGCTTCAAGGCAATGTTTAGGCAGCTCAATGTTATCCTGGAGTAAGAAAACCTGAAAGCAATAATTTTGAGAGCAGTTCAGAGGGCTAGGAAGAAATCTGGCAAGTTTGCAAGGAGATGTGCAATTGCATGGTTAGAAGAGAAAATGCTTTTCATTAGAATATATGTGTAGCAGTATTATTTATTAATTGTACAAGGCGAGGTTAAGGGTGAAACAAAGAGCTAATCAGCTGATTGGACCTAGCCTTAGCAAAGCTTGTAGCAGCCTGCAGACTGTGTTGTTACAGCTCCCTGTAGCCTGCTGGGCCCCAATGACAGCCAGGTATCACTGGGGTATGCCCTGGTGTTGAAATAATATTGACCCATCCCCTAAAGGTCCCTTGTCCCAGCGGATGCATGAAAGAAGGAAGTGAAATTTCATGGGCAACTATCATGTCTGCAGCAGATTCCACACCATCCAGGTTCCTGGGAAATTTCTTGAAAAAGAGTGCCCACTGTCTCAGCGGTAGCAGCAGTGCACTGAACTTGTGCTGGGCAGATGTTCTCATAATTCAGATTTTCACAAAAGTCGTAATTTTAACAGTGCAGAGGCTTATGTCCTCAGCAGAAACTGGGTTTGATTTGGTATGAGGAGACTAAGATAATTAGGATCAGATTAGCCAGGAATTAAGCCTAAGTGGCATTATTTCAGAGGAGACTTCTTTTTCCTACAGCTAGATAAGCTTTGGGTAGACAATTCATTGCTTCGAGCTGTATGTGTTAAACAGTGCAAAAGTAGAAGAGAATAATGAGAAATTTTACATACACAGAAACAGTGGTGCTGAGATCCTGAAAGTAATTTTAAAATTTTCCTTGTTTTTTTCTTTTTTTTTTTTTTTTTAAAGAGGCATTTTATCACAAAATACATCTAATTTTAAAGGAAGCAAAGGCATCCTGAAAGAACTTGTGCTGCAGCAGTAGCACAGTACTCCTCTCTGTGCCTAGGCATTATAGCCCAACTCTGCTAATGCTCAGAGCCCCTTCTAGCATCCTGGATTCCTTCTGGCATGTGATGCATCACTCAGAGAGGAGCCCACGTGTTGTGCTGGGATTGGGACAAAGCAGATTTGATGGCAAAGGGCTGGGCTATGGAATCTGTACTGATGTTGGTGGCCAAATGCTGGCTCATGCACAGCTTTGCCCCTCTCGGCCACAAATGCTCATATGTAAAACAGGAACAGTAAGTACTTCCCTACCACGTAGAGGCCCTGCAGGTGTAAGTAAACAAATTTTTCAGAAGGAGCCACGAGAGTACTTAGAAACTAACACTGCCAGTGTTATGAAATATCCCGTGCCTTTCCAGGCAGTGCAGATTTGCAGGAAGAAACCAGAGTGCTGCAGCCATCCTGTCAGCCACCACTCTGTCTGATGCAAGTGCTCCTGCCCACTGCAGAGTGGTGGTGACCATGTCCTCCTTGTTTATAGTGCTGTATAAACAATGAATAATAGTATAGGTAGGTTGGTTATAAATTAAGCAAAATACATTGAAATTGATTTCGCATTGCAAGGGAAAAGTAAATTATGAGGTGCTACAGTTGCAAACATTTTGGTTTATATGATATTTCCAAGAAGAAAAATATTATACTAAATGAAAAAGAGGTGTCAATCAATCAGCTCTCCTGATGTCTGTCCCTTCCTCCAGTAGTAATAGTCCCATCGTGCTGTTTTATAAGGCAGTAAGCCAGTCACTAAGTGGAGCAACTGCCATACTTATGTTCTCTGGTTTATGCCAGGGAGGGAACCAAATTATGGCCTTGTAAAACAGTGTGATAGTGATATTATTGTGTGGGTGCTACAGACCACTTAAAATAGCATTTTGAATAAGTTTTTCAAAATATTCTCAGGAGCTGCTCAGGAGAGAGTGTGTGATGCCAAGTCATGTAAATTAGAGCAGGAGGGCTCAGAGCAGGAGGGCTCAGAGCAGTGTATGTCTGCTCAAGAAAGGTGTTCATGAACCAGAACACAGTGCAATGCTGCATTCCTCATTGCAGGTTGGACCAGTACCAGGATGGGGCTTGCCAATCTTTTTTTGAGGGATTTTCACCCCTTTCTCATCTGGCATAGCAGAAAACTGACATTTTGCAAGAATTACGTTTATCTCAATTTTACAAAGATGAACTAAAGAACCAAGAGCAACTGGTTTGGAGAACTGACGCAAAATGTCCCACCTTGCTTTTTGTAGGCTGTCCAGGTCTCCCTACAACATTAATGCTTAGAGGAGACAATTTCCCAAAGCATATTAAGATGATAATAATGATAAAAGCAGATATGAGTTCCCTAGCCCAGAGATAAGAATGATAGCTTAGCATAAAACTCAAGGGCAGCATCTAAAACTAAATAGGTGGGGTTGCTGAGCAGCGTTAGCTCAGAGGATTTCTACTCAAAGCCTCTTTGGAGGAAAAATGAAGTATCAAACAAAAAATGTCTGCTTCCAGCAGAAACTGTTGAATATCCATTAGAAATAATGAAAATGTCTGCCTGACAAACCAAAACATGTGGGTCAACAGGAAGCATTCCCATTCCGGAAACGCTATTGACAGCATGAGGGTTGAAATGCACTTGGCTCATGGGGCAGGACTCCCCAGCCATGTTTAGTCTCCTGTGACACACCTCAGCCAGGGTGTTTTAGTGCTTACCTTGTGTCTCAGTAAGAGAGAAGGCTGTGATGTAGGAAAGACAACATGGCTCACTGAGAGAGACCATGTTCAGGTGAGAAATACTTGCTAGCATTGGTATGTCCGTGGAAAACAAAGAGAGAGAGCATGGCAGCTGACCAAACTTCAGGTGGAGACCTGCAAATGACACTCAGGTACATCAAGCACAAACATCTCCAAAGCCTGGTGGCTAGGGACAAGAGAGACTGGATCTCTTAGTTTTCAAGTTAGCACTAACTTATTTCTCTAATCTTTGAAGTATCTGGCTTGCAAAGGAACTGGGAAAAAAAAAATCTGAGTCCTCATCTGTGGAATGTATACTTGCATTCATGACTTGTGACCTTGTAGGCAAACAAAACCAGACTGGGAACAGGCTGGCACTGAAGCAGAAGAGAAGGCAGATTTAACTTGCCTAATATTTGTAAACACCACAGAGAGGAAATCTCATTGCGTTTAATTCTAGGCTCAGTTTGTTTGTTGCCTCAAGTAAATTAAATTTCCAGATAAAATTACTAGTGGGTATATCTGAGACTTTTTTAAAATTATGTCAGTACCTAAGGAATCTGGCAGACCTTAAAATAAAATAAACAATATGTAAGGAGACCTATTTATTTTAATAGCATCCATGGATGATGATAGAGAAAGGAAAGCTCTGATGCACAGAAGCTCAGCAATATTGTTCAAAAAGAAGGCATAAACAAGGACTACTCACATTGTCGAATAAAAGGGTAAGAATGAAAAAAGAACATAGATTTTGTTCAAAGCTTCAGCGTAATTATATATTTTACATCTCTTTCAATACAACACTTTGTTCAAGCATGGGAACACTCTAGCAGACTTACAAGAATATTTCCACACTGTACATTTATTGTAGCTGCTCATTAACTCAAATTGCTAGCACATGAAGTCATGTGGAAAAAAAAGGGATTTAAGACATAACATTTGCAGGATGCAAACATGAGAAGTGAAGACTTTTTCATCAAACTCTGTGGCTTAGTTTAGAGTAAACTAAAAC